>QEPC01009300.1:45495-171369 GCA_003113815.1 Sphenodon punctatus
ATTAATTATCTAAAGGGGGTGCCTCCCCCCCTGGCAACTGGGGAGGCTGGGGAGGGGAAGCCCCGAGGGTTTTTTCATTCCCCTCCCCTCATGGAATCTCCTGCCCCGCGTCCCCGCAGCGCAGGGTGGAAATTCTGCGCTGGGGTAAGCGGGGCAGGAGATTCCGCGGGGGGAGGGGAATTCCGCGGGAAATCTGCGAATCGCAGACCCGCGTTTCCCTCGGTGCCCTGGTCATGGTCTTGTGGAAGGTCCAGCTATGGGGGGCGCCAGGGGTGGGGGGGCCCGTGAGCCCTGGGGAAGCACTGCCAGCCATGGTCCAGCAAGCGGTGTATAATAACTGCAAGGAAAGGGGGTCCCCACAATCCCTGGAGGAACAGGAGGGGAAGCAGGAGAGCTCCAAGGCCAAGCAATAAGGCCACAGGCCGTAAAATGGCACGGCAAATGAGCGAGGTGTGGGGTGCAGACCCAGCCCAGCTACTGGAACCAAGCACACGTACAGAACAGCCTACACACTAATCAGGGCAGCGAGGACAACAGGCAGCCAACACAGAGAGGTGGGAGGTGATGACAGCAGGAATGCAGCTGCTGCCTGCACACCTGGGCGCAGGCTGGACCATGCGCCAGGCCCCATAAAGGGACCGCAGCTGTGTGCAATGGGGCGCCCGCTGCCTCCCCGTCCCACTCGCCCTGCAGGAGCCGAGCCAGCTGGCCGGGGTGGCGGCCAGGGTAACCTGGGCCCCCTCGCCCGGTCGCCAGGTTGCGACCTGGGGGTGGGGCGACACGTGTCCCGGCCTATAATGGGGGCGGCTCCAACCCACCCGGGCTATCGTTCACCATGGAGCTGGGATGGTTGGGTGCTTGCGGGATGTACCTAGCAGTCTGCGCGGAGTGGTACCACTCGCACACTGACCTCTAACGCATCCAGACCGCAGAGGTGTACCTGAGCACCCGACTGTGGGTATGCATGGCCAGGAGCGCTGCTAGAGCCTGGAGAGCCCACCACGGGAGCAGGCACTCCCTGGCCCAGCTCAGGGCCCAGCAGGTGTTCAGGATGGCCCAACAAGCCCTCATCTGCGCGCGGGAGCAGGCTGCTGTGCTCCATGAGGCGGCCGGCCAGCCACAGTGGTGGAGGAAGACCATGGGGTGCACAGCCTTGCTCGCTATGCCCATTGACCGGCGGGTATGGGTCACAGAGCGGGCACGGGGGTGGTGGTCCAGGGCGCTGGCTCAGTGAGACGAGGCCGCCCGGAGAGTGCACTTTCGGATGGACAGGCACAGCCTCCTGCGACTCACAGAGCTGTTAATGCCCTGGCTGGAGTGGCAGCACACCCCCATGCGGGCCCCCATTCCCATGGTCCAGCGGGTGGCCATCAGGGTCTGGGCCCTAGCAACACCTGACTACTGCCAGTCTGTCTCGCAGCACTTCAGCGTCGGGGTGAGCACCGTCGCTGGGATCCTGTGGGACATCTATGCGGCGGTGGAGGGCATGCTCCTGGACCGAGCAATCCAGCTGGTGGACCAGGAGGCCATGATGGCCGGCTTTGCGGCTGGAGGATTCCCCAACTGCATGGGTGCCGTGGACAGCACCCACATCGAGATCCTCCGCCCATCCGATGGGGAGGCCACGGAATATGTTAACAGGCACGGCTACTGTTCCCTGCAACTGCAGGCTGTGGTGGACCACCAGGGGCGTTTCATTGATATCTTCATGGGCAACTCTGGGCACAGCCACGATGCCCAGATCATGACCATCTCCCCCTTCTATGCCCGGATGTACCACGGGGACTTTGCGGACATGGGGAATGTTAACAGGCACGGGTACCACTCCCTGCAGCTNGAACCCTGTGGAGGCGCTCTACAATACCCGCCTGTGTGCAAGCAGGACCGTGGTAGAGAGGGCCTTGGGGCCCTCAAGCAGCGCTGGAGGTGCCTCACGGGCCGGCTGGAATACACGGTGGAGACCTCGGCCCTGGGGATCAGAGTCTGCTGTGTGCTGCACGTGTGCGAGACTGATGGGGCTGCCCTCGACTACCCAGTGCCCTGGCCCCCTCCCGGCCCTGTGTCTCTCTATGTGAATGCTGAGAACCCATGGGAGTACCAATACGCAAAGCGCATCCGTGCTGCCCTGGCTAGGCGGATCAGCCGGGAGGCTGAGGCGTGAAGCCGCACACCCCTGTCCCCACCATCCCAGGGGCCCCACCAGCACCCTGGGCGCGCCCATTCCTGCCCACCCACCCTGGGCCCATGAATAGAACCATGGATGAGACTGTGGTGCCCGTGCATTTATTGTGATTACCTCCTACAGGTGCCCCCCCACCTCCCAGTGCCGTGTTCCCCCCCTCAGGCTGCTCGCCCACTTCCCTCCCGACCTGCATGTCTCAGGGGCCTCTCTCTTGGCTGCCCCGTGGCCACGGTGGAGCTCTGGGAGCTTCCCGACCCCCCGCTGTCCATGTCCCCGACTGTTCCGGGAGGTCTCGGTATCCTGAGGGGCAGGTGGTGTTGGGAGGATGGGTGAACCTGGGGCCGGAGGGAGCCCCCTGCTCCCTCCGGAGGCCTACAGGGACCGGTAGGCAGATGCGTGGGCCCAGCGGGCATGCTGGCGGCTGGGGATGTGGCAGAGGCAGTGGGGGTGCTGAGGGGCCCAGCATCGGGGCCGGGGCAGGCAGGTTGCCCGGCGGGGTGGCGGCCATCACATAGGTGCTCATGGTCCCTGTGTGCACAGCAGCGAGGTGCCAATGTCATGGGACTGGTCCATCTTGGCAGAGTGCTCCCTCACCATCCAGTCAATAGCCTGTTCCAAGCACCCGGATGCCTCCACCTGCCTGCTGTGCTCCCACCTGTTTGAGACGCACCTCCACCTGAAGCCTCTGGTCCCTGGCCTCCGCTTGCTGCATGGCCCTTTTGGTGGCCGTCTCCATGCGGCCGATGGCCGCTATCATCTGCTCACCCTGCTCGGTGGTGCTGCAGACTATGTCCTCCGCCTGCTCCTCCGTCCAGCGCCATACCCACGCTCAGTGCTCCCTCATCCGCTGGGTTGAGGGCATGGGGCCGGCTTGCTGGGACCTGGCGGGTCGCCCTGCTGGGGTGCACAGTAGGGGTTGGTTAGGCGCCCTAGCCGTCTGCCTCCCATCCTGTGCAGTGGCTTGGGGGTTATGAAGGCCCCCCCTTTGGGTGAGTGGCTGGTACCCTCCCCCGGCATTCCCCTGCGCCCAGGCCTCCCCCTCCCCCGCACCACATAGGCCGGGTCCCCCGGCCTGGCTCACCGGGTTTCCGCTCCCCCCACTTGTTGAGGTGCCTCACCTGGGACCTCTGGCTGCTCGTGGGGCTGATTGCCTCCGTCCCCCTTACCAGCCTGTCACAGGTGCCGGGGCGTGATGTGACCTGTGCGGATATGGGAGGGGGTGGGTTGAGGTAGGCTGAACTTGTCCCCCGGCGGCCCCTGGGCCCCCTTTCTGTGGTCCAGGGTGTCTGAGGGTGGCCCCGTGGCCAGTGTGCCCCCCTTCCTCCCTTGGACCATCCCTTCTGGTCTGTTTCCTGTCCCACCCACTTGATTACCCTCGATGTCGGTCTCGGAGCCCTCGGAGGCCAGTCCCTCTGTGATACTGGGGCCCCCTACGTCCCCTGGATGAGGGCAACTGGTGTGCTGGCCTCGGCTCCGCCCGGTACAGAGATTGGCTGGGGGCTTTTAGGACTGGTGCATGAGGGGGCCCTGCTACACCCCAAGGTCCTGGAGCGATCCTCTTGGGGGGCAGGTCCCCTAGAGCTGGTGCCTCCTAGCAGGGCAGCAAAGGGAGGGGGTACCTTGGTCTGTTCCCTGCCCTGAACCACGGCGTTCCCAAGGCGTGGGGTGACTATGGAGCCCTTCATGTGGAGGATGTGGTCCAGGGCGTCATAGTAGAGGGCGGTCCGGGCTCTGTGCCCATACCACCGTTGTTGTCCTTAATGGCCTTGTACCCCCTTTGAGCTCCTTGATCATTGAGCGGCACTGGGCCAATGTCCTGTGGTATCCTGCCATCTCCATGTCCCGCATGATCTCCTGGTACACGTGCTCGTTCTGCTGGTTCACGGCTAGCTCCATCTGGTGCTCCAGGGTCCCCCAGATCCTAATGAAGTCCTGTGTTTTCCTGTGCCCCCATTGCCCTCCTCAGTGGTACGGGCGTCTCCCGCGTGGGCCGTCCTGATCCTCGTCTTCCTCCGCCCGTCTCCTCTGGGGGCTCAGGCTCCCACGTCCGTTTCCATGTCTCGTAAAGGGGGGGCGGTTGGTTTCCGGGTTGCCTCAGTCCCACGGCCTTCCCCCTTTCCCCCCACCTGCCGACTCACCCACCCCCTTGGTGCCCCGTGGCGCCCCCCACTCGGTCCCCTTACCCGTTTCCGGGGTGTCTCATTCTCCGGGCCAGTTGCCGGCTCTGGGGTGGCCTGTCTCAGCTGCTGCTGCTCTCCCCCCACCTCCTCCGCCTGTGCCGCCTTCACCTCCTCCTTTCCTTGCTTGTCCTCCGTTCTCCTCTCCCTTCTGTCTCGCTCCATTCCACCACGTTCCCCTGCTGCTGTGTGTCCTTTAAATCTCCCTCCCTGGCCTGTGTTGTTGCTCGTTGCCTGGCAGCGACACTGTGTGCTTTGTCCCTGGCTGGGAATTGTTTTGCTTGATTCGGGCTGGTGGTTGCTGTTCAGTCGTTACGTTTTGTTGTTTCCCGGTGGGAATTGCTTTGACCACCCTTTCGGAGATGGTCTGGGCTGGACCTCCAGAAGGGTGGTTAATATTGTCCCCTTCTGGTGATTGTCTATGGTGAACATCTGGTGACTGCCAAACAGACGTTCAGAGCCCCTTGGCCCTGCTGCGGGGTTGTGTGTGGTTCACTGTGGTTGACTGTGATCTCGTAACGTCTAAAAACACCCATAGTAAACGTAGGGTGATTTCAGACATTACGCGGTCCCGATTCACAACAGTGGATTCCCAGTGGTGAACTGATCAACCACCCCCCTTGGCTCAGGAAGGCCCCGAACAGACGTGACAGGATCGGGACCACAGCAGGGAATCGGGCTGTCAGACCACGGGCCGGGCCAGTGCAACAGACGTGATGCCGATTCCCAGCCATGGTCAAAACACCAAGAAGGCACCAGGCCCTCCTCCGTGGCCGGGATAGGGTCACATGGCTTCGTGAGGTGGCCGGGTGCCTCCAATGGCAGAGGGAGACCATGGGGCATGCAGCCCTGCTTGCTATGCCCATAGACCACAGGGGTGGTGGTCTCAGGCGCTGACTCAGTGGGATGAGGCCGCCTGGAAGGCGCACTTTCAGATGGACAGGCGCACCCTACTGTGGCTCATGGAGCTGTTAACGCCCTGGCTGGAGTGGCAGCACACCCCCATGCAGACCCCCATCCCCATGGTGCAGCAGGTGGCCATCGGGGTCTGGGCACTAGCAACTCCCAACTCCTGCCGGACTGTCTTGCAGCACTTTGGTGTCGAGGTGAGCACTGTTGCCGGGATCCTGCGGGACGTCTGTGAGGCTGTGGAGGGAGTATTCCTGAATCGAGCAATACAGCTGGTGGACCAGGTGGCCGTGATGGTCGGCTTCGCAGCCAGAGGGCTCCCCAACTGCATGGTGCCATGGACGGCACCCACATAGAGATCCTGCACCTGTCTGCTGGGGAGGCCACGGAATATGCTAACAGGCATGGCTACCGCTCCCTGTAGCTGCAGGCTGTGGTGGACCACCGGGGCGTTTCATTGACAACTTCACGGGCAACTCTGGGCGCAGCCACGATGCCCGGATGTACTGCGGGGACTTTGCGGACATGGGGATGACCTGGATTGAGGGGGTGTGGTGCCCCCTGCATCCTGGGAGACCCGGCCTATCCCCTCACCTGGTGGCTGATGAAGGCATACCCCGTCGCTTGGAACCCTGTGGAGGCTTTCTACAATACCCGCCTGTGTGCAAGCAGGATAGTGGTAGAGAGGGCCTTTGGGGCCCTCAAGCAGCGCTGGAGGAGCATCGCAGGCCGCCTGGACTACACAGTGGAGACCTCAGCCCTGGTGATCAGGGCCTGCTGTGTGCTGCACAACGTGTGCAAGACCGATGAGGCTGCCCTCGAATACACCGTGCCCCGGCGTCTTCCTGGTCCTGTGCCCCTGTATGTGAATGCAGAGAACCCGCGGGAGTACCAATACGCTAAGCGCATCCGTGCTGCTCTGGCCAGGCGGATCAGCTGGGAGGCCGAGGCGTGAGGTGCACACCCCCTTCTCCATCACCCCGGGGCCTCCGCCAGCGCCCTGGGTGTGCCCCTGTATGGCCACCCGCCCATCCACAGCCCCGGGCCCATGAACTGACCCAGGGAGGCAATAGTTGTGCCCAAACCTTTATTTCAAAACAGTTACGTGTCTTCACCACCACCCACCTCCCTGTGCCATGCTCCGCCCCCTCAGATCACTCTCCCCCATCCCCCCTATCTCTGGGGCCTCCCCTTCGGGCACCCTGTGGGCGTTGTGGAGCTCTGGGAGCTCCCCTCCCACCTGCTGTCCATGTCCCCAACTGTGTCCTGGAAGGCCTCAGTGTCCTGAGGGGCAGGCGGTGGTGGTAGGGCGGGCGGGCCCGGCTGAGCCCCCCTGGGTGGCTGCTCCCTCCGGAGACCTACAGGGACCGGGAGGTGTGTGCGCAGGCCAAGTGGCAGCTGGGGCAGTGGCAGCAGCAGTGGGGGTGCCAAGGGGCCTGGCCTCAGGCCCTGGGTGCACCCTGGGAAGTGGTGGGGTGGCTATCATCACGTATGCACTCATGGTGCCGGCGTGCAGGAGCAGGGAGGTGCTGATATCATGCAAGCGGGCCATCTTTGCTGAATGCTCTCGCACCATTCTGTCGATGGCCTGCTCCAGTCGCCCAAACGCCTCTACCTGCCTGCTGCGCTCCCGGTGCCGCTTCAGCCGCACCTCCGCCTGGAGCCTCCGGTCCCTTGCCTCTGCCTGTTGCAGGGAGCGTTCTGTGGCCGACTCCATCCGGTCGATGGCCGCAATCATCCGCTTGCCCTGCTCGGTGGTTGAGCGGACAATGTCCTCTGCCTGCTCCTCCCTCCAGCACCATACCTGTGCCCGGTGCTCTCTCATCCGTTGTGCCAGGGGCACAGGCCCAGCTTGCTGGGGTCCCACGGGTTGCCCTGTTGGGTACACAATAGGTGCTGGTTGGGCACCCCGGCTGGCTGCCCCATCCCGTGGCACGGCTGGGAGGGTCTAGGGTTCCACCCCGCATTGGATTGGCTGCCGGTGCCCTCTCCCGGCACCATTCCTCCTTGCCCCCATTTGGCAGTGAGGCACCGGGGACCACTGGCTGCTCCCGGGGCTGCTCTCCGGCATCCTTGTCACCCGTCTGTCGCTGGGGCGGGGGGGACTGTGCCCTGTGGGGACATGGGAGGGGTTGGGTGGGGGTGGGCTGCCCTTGTCCACCAGTGGCCCCCCGGGTCCCCTTCCCATATTCTGGGAAGACCGTGGTGGCTGGGGGGGCCTGTGCCCAGTCTTTCCCCCTCTTCCCTTCCCTCCTGGTCCGGCCCCCCTCCCAACCATGTGCTTACCCTCGATGTCCATCTCGGAGCCCTCCGAGGCCGGTCCCTCGGTGTTGCTGGGGTCCCCATGTCCACTGGCTGAGGGTGACCAGTGTACTGGCCTCGGAGTCTCCCGGTCTGGACAGGAGGTGGGGGCTGCTGGGGCTGGTTCTTGTGGGGGGCCTGCAGGTCCCCAAGGTCCCTGGGCATTCCTCGGGGGGGGCAGGGGCTCTGGAGCCGGTGTCCTTCCTGGGGGCGGCGAGTGGAGGGGGTACCTCAGCCCTGGACCACGGCGCTCCCCACGAGGCAACAATGGAGCCCTCTATATGGAGTACGCGGTCCAGGGCGTCGAAGTAGGGGGTGGTCCGCTGGTTGTTGTCCCGGATGGCCTTGTACCCCCTCTTCAGTTCCTTCACCTCTGAGCAGCACTGGGCCATGGTCCTGTGGTGACCCGCCGCCTCCATGTCTCGCACAATCTCCCGGAAGACGTGTTCATTCCGCTGATTGATAGCGAGCTCCAGTGGATGCTCCAGGGTCCCACAGATGCGGATGAAGTCCTGCGTTTCCCTGTGCTCCCATTGCCCCCCTCGATGGTAGGGCCTTCTCCCACGTGGGCCCTCCGCGTCCTCCTCCTCTTGTTCCTGGCCAGCGCCGGTCTCCTTTGGGGGCTTGGGCTCCCGGACCCACTTCCGTGTCTGTGGGTCAAGGGGGGTGGGTGGGTGGGTGTTTAGGGGTTGTTTTGCGCCTGTCCCGTGGCCCCCCCTTTCCCCCCTGCTGTCTGGGACGCCCCCCTTGGTGCACCTGTGCCGCTGGTTCCCACCCCTTCGGTCGCCTTACCCGTTTCCAGGGTGCCTCATCCCTCGGTCCGGTTCCCGTCTCCGGGACTGCCTGTCCAGGCTGCTGCTGCTGCCCCTCCACCACCTGCAGGTGCAGCACAACCCCCTCCTCTGCCTGTGCCTCCACCGCCTCCTCCTCCCTTGCTCTCTCACCCACCGCTCTCCTCCCTTCCGTCTCGCTCCATCCCGCCACGTCCCCCTGCCGCTGTGTGCTCTTTAAATCTCCCACCGCGACCTGTGTTGTTGCTGGTTGCCTGGCAGCAACGCTGTGTGCTTTGTCCCCGGCTGGGAATAATTTTGCTTGATTCGGCCAGTGGCTGTCGTTCAGATGTTACTTTTTATTGTTTCCCATTCGGAATCGCATTGACCACGCTTTCAGAGATGGTCTGGCCCGGAGCTCCGGAAGCATGGTTATTTTTTACCCCTGGTGGGGATTGACCGTGGTGAACATCTGGCGCCCGTGAAACAGACATTCAGGGCGCTTTGGCCCCGCTGTGGGATTGACCTTGGTTTACTGTGGTTGACTGTGGTCTCGTAACATCTGAAAATACCCGTAGTGAGTGGTAAATTGGCAACTGATGTGAATGTTAACAAAGCATGTGAAATTGGCTCCAAGCAGGTTGTGAAATTTCACACTGACCTACCTGATGGTTTCTATAAAACGCTAAGCAAAAAAGTAGTAACCATGGCATCAGTGAGAAAATCTGTTAAAGTGGGAGATATTCATGTATATGATATAGCATTGATTTATTCCCATGTAATAGCACTGTGAATCAGTGACAATGGATGACATACTCAAGTACGAGTTGGCACCAATCCGGACATCAGTGTTTGCAGACTCAGGTGACATGCATATTGCAAAAGACAAGTCTGTGCTCAAGAATATGCTTAGTATTGAAGTGTCAGCAAGACTGGCGGCTACACCAGAAGTAATAGTGATCAATGGTGGTGCTACATTGTGGACTGTTCACTAGCAATCAAAAGGAATCATTTCCAATTCTGCGTAAAATGTTACAGAATATGTACTTCGCAATCTTGTGCACAGTAATGTGAATGTAGTGTTTGATCAATACTATAACTACAGTATCAAGTCTGCTACAAGGACAGAATGAGGTAAAGCTGCATCAAGACATCACAAATTTTTGAAATAGGCTCCATTACCACCAAAACGCCACTGATTGAGATACTATGTACAGAACTCATCAAATGTGTCAAATAAAAGTGCCTGGCAAAGTTGCTTGTGATGACTGGAAGGTCAGAAGTACCAACTCAGGTCCTGTGTGGCACTGTCACTCACAACACAGACCTGAGAACAGCACACGAGGAAGCCAGCATTATGTTACAGCAAGTTATCTATGCTGTCACTCTGTGTCACCATAAGTGCATCAGAGTTATTTCACATGACAGTGATGTGTTTGTTTTGCTAGTATACTATTATTGGAAATTCAATATGGAAGGGAAAAATCACTATGAAAGCCACGAGCCATGGCAGACAACTCATTGACATAGGACAAACTGTAGAGAAACACAAAGATGTTGTGCCAAATCTGATCGCAGTCCATGCTGTGTCTGGATGCAACTCTGTGGCACACTGCCATGGTATTGGGAAAGGAACTATGCTGAAGAAATTGAAACAGGGAGTCAAACTTGACAGTGTAGGAACGGATGGAGCAAACACTGAAGATGTTCTCAGAGAGGCTACAACTCTGCTTAGTAGCTGCTATGGACACATAAATGAAGACATATCAGCAACAAGTCTAAAAGTGTGATCTTTGAAAACTGCAAAGGCACGTTTATGTGCACCTCAACTAGCATCACTACCACCCACAACAGAATCATTCAGGGAAAATGTCAAATATCTTCACTTCCAGGGCATGATATGGTATTCAGTTCCAACTCCTGGATCCTCCATCACTGGATCCAACTCAGTTTGGTTGGACACGTGATGAAAAAACTAACTGTTTGGTTTCAGTTGGAATTCCAACCAACATATCTCCTGCTCTGAAACAAGTCCTAGAACTCATCAAATGTAGCTGTAGTCTTGCGGTACCAACTGGTGTAGGTAGCTGTTCTGCAGCTAAACTATAATGTACAATTGTTTTCCATTGCCAGGGAAAGTATGACATCTGCTGTAATGAACACACACTTGCAGTGGGAGATGCATCATCAGGAGGATGAAGAAGATGAAATTGTTCATCTTTAATACATATATGAAATATATTATACACAAGTGCATTCTAATTAATTAAAAGGTTGCTTATCTGATCATTTGGTATGATTTTTCTTATTTCCTAATGATTATTTGTGAAAATATGAGTGACAGTTTTCCACAGTTTGAGGAAGTATGGAAATTTTGAAGCCAAATATCTCAAATTGCCCAAAGGTTACAGAGTGGCATCAACTGATTTTCAAAAGTACACACTGAGTAGATATAAAAATAATAAAATGATAAAACACCAAAATTCCAGTTTTTTGAAAATTCCCCCAGGCTACATCTAGATCTAGAGAACTAGTCCATGCAGAGGTTGTAATTTATAATACTACATAATACAATGTAGTAAACTTAGAGCTGTTACTGAAACCTTAAGTTTCCATTTCTTGATTTGTAATAAAATATACTCCAAAAATGAACAAAAGGGGTTTGGGCTTGTCTATAGACAAAGAAAAAAATTGAACACACATTGGCTAATGTCACAGCATTACAGCTGAGCTGAATTGCACAACTTCATAGGTTCTGAACTGCATTATATGTGCTAACACTTAAATATCACTGTGTGTTGCACAGCACGCAGTCAAATAATTAATACATCAAAAATCAGTGTGCACAAAAGCAAGTTGAGTTTCTCCTAACTTTTCATATATTTATTCCTCAAGAAGGACAAGCCACATGTAATATCTGAACTCTTAGAAAAACTATTTGTAACTTTTTCTAAAATATTTAGCAGAGAGTTTTCATTCAAACACAAAAGAATTGATTTTGCTCAAAATCAAGTAATTTTTAATAGCTGCACACTTCATCCATACAAATTGTATCAGAAATTAAACAAAAACTAATTTGACAGTTTGCACCATTCCCAGTTTCATTAATGAGTAATAATCTTCCAAAAAAACCTGTTCATAACTAAGAGCCTAGCTTCTTTTGTTTTGCTTTTGAACTCTAAAAGACTAATTAAATGCAGATAAAAAGGTATTTTTAGTAAAGATATTTTTGAATAAAAGTGAAAACCTAATTTGAGTGATTTAATTTTTATAACCCATAATCTATTCCATAGATACAATTCTGTTCAAAAACACTGTCTGTAATAATGTTAAAGCTATAAATACACTCCCACTCTAGAGAATGAGGATTGGTCATAAAAGCTACAAACAAGGCAGACAAGTGGTGATAAGAAACCAGGTTATTCATTC
This sequence comes from Sphenodon punctatus, assembly GCA_003113815.1. NCBI lineage: Eukaryota > Metazoa > Chordata > Lepidosauria > Sphenodontia > Sphenodontidae > Sphenodon > Sphenodon punctatus. The sequence continues at coordinate 57,264 of QEPC01009300.1, forward strand.
CGGTCTTTTGGCTCTCGATACTTCCACTGGATGTAGTCAAAGATGTCCTTCTCACTCTCTACTGGGAGAGGCTCTCCTGCAACTCCTACAAATACAGTGCACAAAGACAACAGTGAAGGGTAGAGGTGCAGCTTTGCTTTCTGGAAAACAAGCCTCTTGGGGCAGGAAGGGATTCCAAAGGTAAGGAGCACTCACCAGTGACTCCCAAGGGTCGGACTGTGTACTCATTGATTGTGAAGCCCATTTCCAGAGCACGAGTTCTCATGTTCTTGTTGAATATATCACTGCCTGTGAAGTACAGCACACCACAGTAATACTGATCCTTGGGAATAAGCCTAGAACATAAAAAACAAAGTATTAATGATGTTATGGAACACATGGAAATCAGTTCTGGTGTAATTTCTCCAACTTTCCTGCCATTTACAGCCACCCAGCCCATTATAGAACTTGGAACATCATTGTGGGAGAAATTGCTACCTTGTAGAAAATTAATAATTCAGTAGGCATGAAAGGAAGGTGTAATGCAAAAGACCTTGCTTGTACCCCTCCTCATTGTGGTGCAGCACCTTGGCAAATGTACTTCTCAGCAGTTGCTTATGGAGAGGGGCGGTGGTATAGGCCTCTGTTCTGAAACAAGGTGAGGGGAGCTTACTGTGCTAGAGTACAGAATTTGAAGTGGAGGAGGAAATGGACCCCTGACTAATTCTGGAAGCTGCAGGAGTTGGAAAGCATTAAACACATTATAAAGGCAGACACCTGGTTACTGAGATCACACTCATCAGAATGCTTCACTCATTTGGAAGTGCTGCTTATCCCCCAGATAAATGAAGCATCTGGATGAAATACATGCAGGAGACAGGAGGAGAGAACAGAGCAGGGTATCAGTGCTACTCTTGAACGCCTGCTCTGCTATCTCCACTCCACTGATCTCACTCCCACTCTTGCCCAACCGTTTCTCCAAATTGTCTGGAAGAAACAGCGAACCTAGGGAGGGCAGGGGCTGAGGCAGCTGCTGGAGACAAAGCAAAATAGGAGGTGGTGTTCATCCAAATGCTTGTCCCCTGAAGCATGTGGATGAATAGGGTTCTGCTGCACACCCATTCTACATCATCAAGACAGTCCAATTCTGTTGGGGTTTACCTGATATCAATTCTTCTATATGGATAACCAGTCCCATCATCTTTGCTTGGGAGCTGGCATACACCCTAGAAAGGAACAAGGACAGCAGAAATAAAATATTGAAAATTTTGAAACAGACTATGTAATATAAGTTTCGAACATATTGGAGATTTACCCAAACACAAAACCTCAATGTTTAAAAAACTGATAAAGGCAGAACCGTTTCTAAAAAAAAACCCTTTCCTCTTCAAAAACATTTCACAAAATGATTTTTACTCTAGCTTAAACTCCAAAAAACATAAAAATTCATTAAAATTACAATTCCAAAAACATTTAACTACAAACATTACAACAAAACAAATGCCAAAAAGCATGGAAATTAATTTTCTAGCAATATATCATAATTTACCATCAACGTGAACGTAAGATATGTACTTAATTCCTTACCTTACATACATACTCTTATTAATATTTATCACTAAGTAAACCTTTCACATTTTTTCATTATTAAGCATTACTTTATCATAATTCGACAATTAACAATTTTTTCAAACTGCCTTAACTAACGTATCTAACGTATTGCAAACCGTGGTCTACATGGACATTGTCAACAGTTCATGTATAAAGTGTACACAATTTGTATACATGTAAATGACAGAGTTAAGGCAGTTTGAAAAAATTGTTCATTGTTGAATTATGATAATGAAGTGTTTGAAAACTACAACAGAATCATTGCCATTAAATAGTAACCTGTTACACAGACAAGGCATCTAAACACAAACGCACAAGACTCCTTAGCTTCTGCTTTCTCCAGATACATCTCACTGGCTACAAGAACAACAGAACTAGCACTGAACTATTTTAGTTCAAGCTTCATTTTCATGTATGGGTTTCCCAAGCCTATCACCAGCATTAACTCCGCAAGTCTCAGAGCACGCCTGAGGAGAATGCATCATCTATGCTTTACACAGAAAGGACCCCAAGGCATAGACAGGGGAAGTGACTTGCCCAAGGCCTCCCATCCATAATTTTATTATTATCTGTTCCTTTGCTCTGTTCTAACTATCCCTTATGAATCCACCCATTGTACAATCTATTTCTAGACAGACTGGCAAAGCCCTAAGTCATCCTTAAAGGGACTGGCTGCAATTAAAGTGTGGAGAGATCTTGACACATGAATCAAGCTACTTTACACAACCCTCCCTCTCTCCCTAATAGGCACAGCCTTCTTACTGCCATTACTTGTCTAGGCTGCGAAAGTCACTGCAAGTTGCAAGAAAAAGCTAAAGCATCACTGCAGTTGCTTAAGCAATTAAACCATATTCCCCAGCAGCTTGGGATTGAGCATGCAGTTTGTGAAGTCTCTTGGTTTGTATTGTGCTTCCTTCCTTGAATTACAGCAGCAGTGCATTGTGGCTGCGGTGTAGTCAGAGACTGAATAAGCACATCCCCTGTTAACTCTGACACAGGAGCAGTGGTTCATGTCTGGAACTGTGCGAGATATGCAATATATAATAGCCAGTCAGGTTCTAGTTTACATTTTACTTACTCCTTTGAGTGTACCCTCCCCACTTAATGCTGAGTGGCAGTCAGTCAGTCAGAGATCACCTTACATAAAGTTTATTTTCTCTGAGTTCAAAGTTTGGTTAATAAAAATACAGAACCAGCCAAGCTTTCAAACGTGTGTCCGTGTGAACAGGCAAACATTAAGTATATTAAATCACCTAGTCTCAGCCCTTAGGGACTGCATTGCCTTACAACAGAGTTTCTATCCATTCATAGGAGCTAGGATTTTAAATCTAGAGGTTCTAGAGCAAATTGACAAACTAAATAATAGCAAATCACCAGGACTAAATCCAAGCTCCTATGAATGGATAGAAACTCTGTTGTAGGACAATTTTATTTTAAAAGCGCAGAACTGACAGGCAAAATTAATTTTCATGGCATTTTCAATTGGATAAATGATTAAGAACCAGCTGTGTCTGTGAAATTACAGCAGGTTTAAATGCAACACTCAGAACTGCCTGGTTCTCCCTTGTCTGCCTGCTTGGACAGGAGCGAGAGACAAGTCCCCACCCCGAATCCCCTGAGGTTGCAAAAAAATGGAAGGGCTTGGGACCCAGGGTCGGGGTACACTAGTGTCACACAGGCGGCCTTACTGGCTGCTGCTGCTGCTGCTGGGTAGCCTGGCTCCTGCTTTTTAAATTCTTGATGCTGCCTGCTGAAGGCCTCCCTTGCCAGAGGGGTGGGCGAAGCCAGGGACGGAAGGGAGCGAAGGAGCCACCCAAGGGAACGCATGGCAGCAGTGCAGGTCAGGAATGCATTGCAGGGCGGGGCGGGCCGATCCCGACCATGCTGCTTGCCACTGCTGCCTGATGAACCTTGGTCTGGTTCCTGTCCTCAGTGCCTGAGTGAGCATCCGCTCCGCCTCAGCTCAGCTAAAGTTGTGCTGGGGCTGGCAGCTTTTCGCACTGCTATCCTCATGATGCTGTGTTGCTGCTTCACCTCTTTGGCGGGCTCACCCTGCGCACCGATGAGCACCTCCTCCAGCGCGTCTTTCCCATGGGGCAGGATGATTGACAGGTACAGTGCAGACAGTGACAGGTAATGGGAGTGGGGGGTCAGGTGGAGGCTTGAGGATCTTGTGCAGTGGGCGGAAAGCAGGAGCGGGGGGCGGGAGGTAGTCAGGACTGGGGATGTTGTGGGAGGGGTGGCCAGCGGCCGCAGCTCTTCCACTGCTGCCTCCAGCTCAGGCAGCTCCAGCTGACCCAGAGTCAAGCTGCTGCCTAGAGGAGGCTGCCCCAGGCTTCCCCCAGCTCTGTTCCAGTGGAGACGCAACCCCGGGTTGAGAGGTTCATTGGCACAGAGTCTACCCGCCACCCATGAAACACAGTCAGGAACAGGCTGGCTGCTCTACGCCTTACTCCACTCCTGCCCAGCTAGGGGGGCTGGCAGCCCTAGAGGACCTGGGTACAGATAGCTGGAGTGGGGCAGATGCACCATGACCAGAGCGCAGGCAGCAGTTGTGGGGCTGGGGCTACGCCCACAGGACGCTCCTCACTCACATCTCTTTGACAGAGGGACAGGATCATGGTAACCAAGGGCTCGCAGCTAAGGCACGGGGGCACAGGCAGAGTTTGAAAGAAGCAAAGTGAGTGGGAGGGAGGTGGCAGTGAGTCCCTCCCGTCCTTCTTTTATTATTATTAGCAAGCATTTATATAACGCAAGCAATGTACCGGGCACTTTACAAAGTAATGGAATAGACATGGTCATTACCCATGGGCTTACAATCAGAGGGGTGGGGGCGGGAGTGAATTCTTTTCATTCACGCTGCTCAAGTTCACCACTGGGCTTGCCCCTTGCACATGCACAAACAAGCAGAACTGATGTTTTAATCTTTAATACCTCGGTTTTGGCTGCATGAAACACTATCAGACTCCAGCACCACTTGGTGTAGATCTCAGATTACAAGGCTGTGAAGGCTCAGGGCTCAACAAATCCAGGGGGAGGAAATATCCATGGTTTTATTTATTTATAATAGAACACTTTTAACCCACTCCTTCCTGCCCACATGGCAGCTCAGGGCGGCTCACAACCAAAATTCAACAATATAAAACCATTCAATACTTAAAAGCAGCTACATAAAATTTGTAAAAACTCATTAAAAGAGCAGAACCAAATTCTGCCACTCTCCAACACTCCCCGTCTCCCTCCCCAAAGGCCTGGCAGTACAGCCAGGTCTTACGCTGTCTCCGGAAAGAGGGGAGATCTGGAGCTAGGTGGGCCTCTGTTGGGAGGGAATTCCACAGCCAATGCGCGGCCACTGAGAATGCCCTCCCCATCGTCGCCACCCAGGAAACCTGGGGGACTTTGAGTGGAGAGTCCCTGACTGACAGCAGGGGACGCACCACGGCCTCGGGAGCGAGGTGGCCCTGCAGGTAAGTGGGGCCCAGGCCATTTAGGGCTTTAGAGGTCAACACCAACATCTTGAATCGAGTCGGGAAGACAACAGGCAGTCAGTGCAGAGAACGGATGTGCTCACAACGACCCATCCCTGAAAGGAGACAGGCTGTTGCATTCTGCACCAGCTGCAGTCTCTGGACCATCACCAGGGGTAGCCCCACATAGAGTATGTTGCAGTAGTCCAGTCTAGAGGTGATGAAGGCATGGATTATGGTGGCCACGTCAGAGTCCAAAATGTACGGCCGCAGCTGCCACACCAAATGTAACTGGCAAAAGGTGCTCCTCACCACAGCCACCACCTGGAAGTCCAGGTGGAGCTGCAAATCAAGAAGTAACCCGACTATGGACCTGAGTAGGTCCAATTGCTTCCAAGTCCTCTCCCCCTGCTACTCCCCCCCCTCCCTCTTCCCCCCACCTCTCCTGTCCTCCTTCCCTCCCTCCTCCCTTGAGGAAATCTCCTCCCTGCTCTCCTCCTCGAACCCCTCCACTTGCCCCCTGGACCCCATTCCTTCCCGCCTCCTGGCCTCCATTGCTTCCATCATCACCCCTCCCCTCCTGCACATCGTCAACCTCTCCCTCTCTACTGGCTCCTTCCCCTCTGCCTTTAAACACGCCACTCTCTCCACCATCCTCAAAAAGTCCACTCTGGATCCCTCTGAGCCCTCTAATTACTGTCCTGTCTCACTCCTCCCTTTTGCTTCCAAACTCCTTGAATGGGTTGTCTACTCCTGTTGCCTCAACCTCCTCTCCGCCAACTCCTCCCTTGACCCTCCCCCAATTTGGCTTCCACCCCCTTCACTCCACCAAAACTGCTCTTGCTAAGATCACCAACAATCTTCTTGTGGCTAAATCCAACCGCCTTTACTCTATTCTTGTCCTCCTTGATCTCTCTGCTGCCTTCGACACTGTTGACCACTCGCTCCTGCTTGAATCGCTTCACTCCCTCGGATTCTGGGACTCTGTCCTCGACTGGTTCTCCTCCTACCTTTCTGACCGCTCCTTCAATGTATCTCTTCCTAACTCCTCCCCCTCCTCCTCCCTACCCCTCTCGGTCGGGGTTCCCCAAGGCTCTGTCCTTGGCCCTCTCCTCTTCTCTATCTACACCCAATCCCTAGGCAAACTCATTGCCTCCCACGGTTTCCAATACCACCTATATGCTGATGACACTCAACTCTCTCTTTCCACTCCATCCCTCTCCCCCTCTGTTCAAGCTCGTCTCACCAACTGTCTCTCTGATATCTCTGCCTGGATGTCTCAACGCCAACTCAAACTGAACATGGTGAAAACTGAACTCCTCATCTTCCCTCCCAATCCTTCCTCTCCCTCCTCCCTGTCAATTGCCATTGACGGGGTCTCCATCCTCCCTGTACCCCAAGACCGTAGCTTGGGCTTCATCTTCGACCGCACCTTACCCTCAAACCCTACACTGATGCCGTGGCCAAATCCTGCCACTTCTCCCTCCACAACATTGCTAAGATCCGCCCTTTTCTGTCTGTCTCCTCTGCCAAAACTCTCATCCAAACTTTCATCCACGTCTTAGTCAACTCACGCCTCGACTATTGTAACCTCCTCCACACTGGCCTTCCCCGCTCTCACCTTCCGTCATCTCTGTTCAAAACTCTGCTGCCAGGATCATCCACCTAGCCCGTTGCTTTGACCACGTGCAGCCTCTCCTCTCCTCCCTCCACTGGTTCCCCCTTCCTGAGCAGATTCTGCACAAGCGCCTCGTCTTCACCTACAAAGCCTTTCACAACCTTGCTCCCTCCTACCTCTCTGCCCTGATCTTCTTCTGAACCCGTTCGAGCAGTCCACTCCTCTTCCATCCTCTCCCTCACCCTCCCACGCCTCCCCTGCTCCCCCTATCGCCTTTGTCCCTTCTCCCTCGCTACCCCGCATACTTGGAACTCCCTCCCCACCCTCGTACGCCTTGCCCCCACCCTCCACACTTTCAAGTCCCTCCTCAAAACCCAACTCTTCCGCTCCGCCCTTCCTAACTCCTGCTAATCATCCCCACCCAGGATTATCCCCCACCTGTTAACTGCAAACTCCTAATTTACTGAAACCAAGCCAAGAATGTGTACCTGAGTTCTCGCATCCTCATGAATGTTGCATCCCTTGTCTCTCCCTCTGTTCCCCCTTCACTGTCTCCCTTCCCCCTGTCTTTAGATTGTAAGCTCTCGGGCAGGGACAGTGTCTCTTTTATTCTCTGTAAAGTGCCAGGTACATTACTAGCGTTATATAAATGCTAATACTAAATAAATAATAATAATAATAATAAAGGGGGGCAAACCCCATCAATGACAGGAGCCACCACCCCCTCAGTCCTACCCACCAACATCACCTCCGCCTTGTCAGGATTCAGCCTCAGATGGCTCGCCCTCATCCAATCCCCCTCAGTTGCCAGACACCAGGTAAGCACCGAGACTGCCAGGTCTGGGTCTGCAGAAAAAGAGAGGTAAAATTGTGTATCATCAGCATACTGATGACAACAGACGTTGAACCCTCTCACAACCTTGCCCAAAGGCTGCATATACATGTTGAACAAGAGAAGCGACAGAATAGAATGCTGCAGGACTCCGCACGTGAGGGGACCATCTGTTGAGTTCTCCCTGCGAGGGAAGAGGAATCATTCAAGAACACTTCCGCCCACCCCAGCCCAGTCACACAGACAAGCCACCAACATCTCATGGTCAATGGTATCAAACGCTGCTGACAGATCTAACAGACTCAGAAGAGATGATCTGCCCTGATCCAATTCATGGCGCAGGTCATTGACCAAAGCCACAAGTGCAGTCTCAGTGCCAAACCCAGGGCGAAAGCCAGACTGCGAAGGATCAAGAAAACTGACCCGATTCAGATGCCCCTGAAGCTACCAAACCACCACCCGTTCAATAACCTTCCCTAAAAAGAGAAGGTTAGATACTGGCAGATAGCTGGAAGGGAGTCAATGTCAAGTGATGTTTTTTTTTAGGAGAGGCCACACCACCTCCTTAAGGTGGCCCGGCACTCTGTCCTCCCTAAAGGAGGCACTGAGAACTCTGACCAGCAATGGTCCTAACTTGTTGTGGCAGGCCTTGACCAGCCAGGACGGGCATGGATCTAATTCACAAGAAGTGGCTCTAACCGCCCCAAGGACATCCGCAGCATCAGCGGGCGACACCCACTGAAACTGATCCCATGAATCCAAACAGGGCGGGGCCTCCATTACCTCGGGTTCTCCCATTGCTACAAGTGCAGCATCCAACTCGTGGTGAATCTGGGCGATTTTATCCACAAAAAAGTTGACAAACAGGTCACAGTGAGCACTGGAAGATTCCAGTTCCAGGGGGGGGGGGAGGCTGGACTGACAGCCCCTGCACCACCCGGAAAAGCTCAGCTGGACGTAACTTCGCGGATGCTGAGGGTAGCAAAGAAAACCTTCTTTGCTGATCGCGCAGTCCCAGCATAGGCTCTTAAACTAACTCTATGCTGCAATAGATTGGCTACAGCACAGGTCGGGCATCATTGTTGCTCCAACCGCCGTCCCTCCTGTTTCATCCATCGCAGGTCCTCTGTAAACCAAGGGGACCTATGAGAAGTGAACGGTGATCAAGATTGGGGGGGTATTTCCCCATGAGCATTCTGGAACCTTTCTGGTTCTATAAGTCGCCGAGGACAAACCAATTGAAATGGTTCAGCACCTCTCCGGGGGCAGACCTGTGCCAGGAGATTGGCCCGGAAGAGGTAGTGGTCTGTCCACGACAAGGGCACAGCTAACACCTCCCCCACCACTGGATTCCTTGCCTCAAGGCGAGTGCAAAATCATAATGTGTTGGGCCAACAACCCTCTGAGGCAGTCATGATGACCATGAACTCATGCTCCACTCCCTCAAGTTCGGCATCAGCGTGGATGCTGAAGTCCCCCAGGACTAAAGTCCTCGGAGACTGCAAGACCACCTCCAACACCAATTCTGCTAGAGTGTGTAGGGATGCTGCTGTACTGCTAGGTGCGCAGCATACCAGCAACAGCCCCAATCTGTCTCCAGTCAAATCAAGCACTATCTGGACACTCTCTATACCCGAGATAGTTTGCACCAGATACCTCCTCACAGACTAGGTATCCCTAAAAATAATGGCTACACCACCACCCCTGCTCAGAGCTGATGCTGTAGAGTACCCGGCCGGAACAAGGTGAGCCAAAATTGGCCCCGACTCAGTGTCCAGCCAGGTCTCTATAATACACACGAGGTAAGCTAACTGGTCAAGGATTAATTCCCGGATTGTTGTGGACTTATTAGCCACCAACCTCACATCAATCAGCAACAGTCACAAACCCTCCCATTCTTGATCACCACACCACCTGTCTGGGGGCCAGCGAGAGGGAACAGCACCAAACACCTGTCCCTTCTCACAATTTAACCAGCCTCCCAGAGGGACTGTAATTACCCTGGCTCATCACGACCCCAATGGCTGCAGAACCACCCCACCTGGCCTGCCCCCCCCAACAGCTGTCCTACCCAGCTGGTGAGGGACACTTCCTCCCCCCAAACCCCCCTCTCACAGGGGAGCCAAAAACCCCAACCCAATTGGGTCAGACCCCCCTCCTCACACCAAAGGGATGAACCCTTTCCTCCCCAACCCAGTCCCCCCCTCCCCTTTGGGGAGGGAGCTATACCCTATCAACCCCAACACGCATCCACCTCCAGCCTAACCTCCCCCCCCCAAGATAAAAGAAATAAACCCCAACAATATCCGTCCTATCAAACCAGCTGCCCCAATATTAAGCCATTTGAAACAGTGGGGACGCTGTGCATTTTTACCACAACCAATTAACTTTTCAACAGTTATAACTTTTTATTTTCTGCCTGGATCTTCAAACTTTGCACATGACAGTCCGCACAAATATAAGCCCCCACAAATATAAGCCATGGATAATTTTCAGAAGTGTAGGTCAAATGGTTTCCTCAATATTGGAGCTTCAGCAGTCCTGTTTATAATGGAGAGCGGTTGTGTCTTTAACTTAAATACCTAATTCTGTGTGGTGTGTCTCTGCCTGGAACTGGAATCTTCCAGTGCCCGCTGTCACATGTTTGATGACTTTTTTGTGGATAAAATCTCTCAGATTCACTGCGACTTCGATGCTGCACTTATAATAGTAAGTGAACCTGAGGGGGTGGAGGACCTGCCTTGTCTGATTTCATGGGCTCAATTTCAGTGGGTGTCACCCGCTGATGCAGCGGATGTCCTTGGGGCTATAAAGGCCACCTGTTGTGAATTAGATCCATGTCCGTCCTGGCTGGTTGAGGCCTGCCGGGACACATTAGGACCATTGCTGGCGGGGGTTGTCAATGCCTCCCTTAGGGCTGTCTCTTATACACATCTAGATGTGTATAAAGGGACACATTAGGACCATTGCTGGCGGGGGTTGTCAATGCCTCCCTTAGGGAGGGCAGGGTGCAGAGCTGCCTCAAAGAGGTGGTAGTGCGGCCCCTGCTCATCTTGACATTGACTCCCCAGTCAACTATCAGTCAGTCTCTAACCTTCCCTTCTTTATAGGGAAGGTTATTGAACGGGTGGTGGCTCGAGTCGGCAGCTTCAGGGGCATCTAGCTCGGGTCAGTTTTCTTGTTCCCTCACAGTCAGGTTTTCGCCCTGGGTTTGGCACGAAGACTGCACTTATGGCTTTGGCTGATGACCTGCGCCGTGAATTAGACTAGGGCAGATATTTTATTTTCATTCTATTAGATCTGTCGGCTGCATTTGATACCATTGAGCACGAGATGTTGGTGGCTCACATGCGGGACTGGGCCAGGCGGAATTGTTCTTTAATGCTTTCGCTTGTTCCTGGCCGGGAGAACTCCGTGTGTGGTTCTTGGGGAATGCACTTCATCTCCCCAGGACTTCACGTATGGAGTTCCGCAGGGTTCTATTCTGTCCCTCCTTCTGTTCAACATGTATATGCAGCCTTTGGGTGAGGTAGTGAGAGGGTTCGGCGTGCGTTGTCATCAGTACGCCGATAACACACAATTCTACCTCTCTTTTTCTGCAGGCCCAGACCTGCCGGACTTGGTGCTCAGCCAGCGCTTGGCAGCTGTGGGGGACTGGATGAGGATGAGGCGTCTGAAGTTGAATCCCGACAAGATGGAGGTGATGTTGGTAGGTAGGGCTTGGTGGTGGTGGCCCCCATCATCGATGGGGTCTGCCCCCCTATGGCCAGACAGGTCCGTAGTCTGGAGGTGCTCCTTGACTCACAGTTCCGCCTTGATCTCCAGGTGGAGGCTGTGGTGAGCATTTTACTAATTACATCTGGTACGACGACTGCAGCCGTATGTTTCAGACTTGGATCTATCACATGCCTTTATCACCTCTAGACTAGACTACTGTAATGCACTCTACATGGGGCTGCCCTTGGGGATGGTCCGGGGGTTGCAGCTGGTGTAGAATGTGGCGGCCCATCTCTTAACGGGGACGGGTCGCTGTGACCACATTACACTGGTGCTCTGTTCTCTACACTGGCTGCCTATTATCTTCTGGACCCAATTCAAGGTGCTGGCAATGACCTATAAAGCCCTAAATGGCCTGGGCCTGGCTTACCTGTGGGACCGCCTCAGGCCCCAGATTGCACTGCAGCCCCTGCGGTTGGCTGGGGATGCCCAACTCAGAAGTCCCCCGGGTTGCCCGGGTGGGGACGATGGGGAGGGCGCTCTCGGTGGCCACTCCCAGGCTGTGGAACTCCCGCCTGACAGAGGCCCGCCTTTCCCCGGACCTCCCCTCTTTCTGTCGACAGTGTAAAATCTGGCTGTTCCTCCGGGCCTTTGGAGAGGGAGACGGGTAGGGTGGGGTAGGTTGGGGAGGGGGAATTCCATTTTTAAATGCCATTTTAAAAAATGTTTTTAATGATATTTTGTGTGTGTTTTTATTGTTGATGTATTTTGTAAGCCGCCCCAAGCTGCTCTGTGAGCAGGAGGGGACGGGATAGAAAAATAGTAAAATAAAATAAATAAAATATGCAACCAGACAAGAAGTGGGGGCCAGTGGTTCAGGAATTGCCAACACCACCTGTATGGGAATAGTCTAGGATCCCAGCTGCATTCAGCCTGTCAAGGGACCAAGGGCTGGGGCACGAGAAGTAAGTACAGGATCGGTGCAGGCTCCAAGTGTCATGACAGGGATCAACACACAGATCAAGGAACAGGATGGATAAGGCAGGATTGAACTGGACGAGATGAGGCAGATGAGGCAGGATGGGATGAGACAAGACTGGACTGAATTGAATGAGATGGATAGACAAGGCAGGACTGGACTGGATGAGGCAGGAGAGACAAGGCATTAGACTGGCAAAGGGCAGTGTGAGCGCTGTGGGCAGTCACGTAGGGGGCACATTCCATAGACACAGAATACCCATCAAACCAGACACTGCATCTTGATCAAGGTAACTGTCCAAACTAATGGGTGGAATCTGAATGACCAAGTTCCAGGGCAAGGGTCCAAAGAACTGGCATCTAGCCAGTCCCAGAACATACAAGGTCCAGAGGGTGCAGAGTCAGTCCAAGGTTTGTGGAAACACAAGGAAGAGATCCGGGTGTTTTTAGGCAAGCACATCCCCACCCATCATGTATGCAGCAGAACCACATAGGGTGCCAATGCAGCCCTGAAACACACATGATGGGTGGGGAGGCGCTTGTCCAAAAACACCCACAGAAGGTGGAAACAGCTAGGAACCAGAAAGTGACTGATGATCTACCCAGCTTCCTGTGGCTACTTGCTGGCTTTACAGGCTAGCAGCCAACCAGGAAGCTGGGTGGGGTGGGGTGGGGTGGGGGGGGTGAAGCAAGGCTGAAGAAGGGTGTGGCTGAACCAGCATTGGGGAAGGTGATTAGTGCTAGCCCTGGTCAAAATGCCTCAGTGGGGCTGAGGTCAGGACCCCACAGGTCCTGGTTTGAGCCCAAGGTCTTTTACACAGCCTCTGGCCAGGTACCCATAGTTTGGTATCACCTTGGAATATCACCAAAGGGCAATGCTAAAGGACACTATGATGAAATAGGCAGCGGCCCCTCTAAGGAGGGAAGCTCATCACCTAGGGTTCACCACCTCTGGGAGCTTTATTTATTTAAATTTATATGCTGCCCTTTCCCAGAGGCCCAGGGTGGCTCACAAGTCATACAAATATTAAAAAACAAAACAAAAAACCCACCCCCCCAACCTTCTCACAACACCCCCAACATCACCTCCCCACTCCTCATACCCAACCCCAAAACCATACCAATCACCACCTGCCAAATGTCTTTTTCAAAAATAAAAGTCTTACACTGCCTCCAGAAGTCACTGAAGCTTGGGCTCAAATGAATCTCCGGGGGCAGGGAGTTCCACAGCAATGGGGCAGCAACTGAGAATGCCTCCCTGCAAGTTCTTGCTGTATGAACAAGACAGTACCCGGAGGGAGGCACTCATGGCCAATTGCAGAGACTGCAATGGGGCATGGAAGGACAAGTGGTCTCTCACGTGTGGGCCCAGACCATAGGGCTTTAAAAGGTAAAAAAAATAATCTATATAGGCAACAAACTCTAGAATCATGGCACTCTACTACAGGAGCCCAAGCAATCAGGACCTGAAACCAAGTGGGGGTCCTGGGGGCTCTCCAACATCTGGGCACCAGGTTCAAGGCAGAGACCTCCATGAAGAGAGAGAGAAGGTAAGCTCCTGGGCTGCAGCAGGCTTAGGACTACCCCAAGCTCTGCTGAAAGGAGATTATGGACTGGGCAGCACATGGGTCCATGAAGATAAATGCTCATTCAGGGGATGGACATTTAAGGTGAACACCTGGGAGCTTGTACAGGAACAAAAGACTGGGAGCCTGCAGGAAGCTAGTTGTGGAATCTGAAAGGGTCTTGCTACAACAGAAGTGATCGAATGCTCAGTGAGAGGGCCCAGGAAGGCAGGAGGGGAACAACCACATCTCCTTCTCCCATTCCCACTCTCATAACTCTCACCAGAGTCCTTAACCTGCACACACTTATCCATCTCTCACTTGTGGAAGTCCTCTCCCCCAACCCCCAGCTTCACCCTGTCTTGTGCCCCAGTTTGTGTCCTCCTCTCAGAGGGGTAGTGGCTGTCCCCAAATCCCACCCACCCTATTGCACAGCACAATACTGCATTCCCATTGCCATAAAAACATCAAATATATAAAAACCTTTGGTTTTAAGAGCTACTTAAGGTGTGCAGTAACAAATTTAAGCTCCAAAAAGCATGGAAATTCAGGTTGTTTGTCACATAAGCAGTAAGGATAATGTAATCCAGAGAAAGTGTGGTTGCTGTGCTGGTCCCAAGTGACAGAGATGGAGACAAAGTTTTTTGAATGATGTCTTTTATTGAACCTACTGATGCAGGTAGAAACGTAGGAGTTGTCAAAACTGAAGATATGAGCAAAGCACAGTGGGTATATATCATGTAAAGGAAAGGAGGGGAGGGATGCGATAGGGAAGGGGTGCAGTACAACAGGGAGACATGAGTGAGGGTGATAAATGAACCATTAGCAACAGAAGGAGGGAGGGATGGGGTGCAACAGGGAGCGGGAAATACAATTGAAGGTTACAGAAATAAGATACAGAAATGGATTTATAAATTACAAAAATGGCTACTGGAGAAAGAAAATGGTACACAGCAGTAAAAACCAAATATGAAGGATATTTGTAGAGTCACATATTGTGTTTGTTTATAATTTAGGCTCCATGTGTCCCCACTTTGTCTTAGTCTTTCAGCCCCAATCACTTCCTCTGCAGGTTGGGGGCAATACTGGAGATGGGGACAGGAGGAGGCAGGCATCTGCTGTCTACATATAACACCAGGGCTAGACTTGGAGGGAAGAATGGGGGGGAGGGGCAAATGTTAACAATGCTGCTATATGGGTTCAGTTTATCTTGCTCCTGTACCAACTCTTCCTACTACCTGCATTCCCTGTTGGCCAGTGCTGACATGTAGCTGCCCTTTGGGGTGGATGCAGCTGTTTATACAAGAATGCCTTTTCCTGCAACATATTTGTAGTGGAGAAGTGCTATGGTGCTGCTTACTCTGGGGTGGGATTAGGTAATTCTTCACTAATCCCTTGGCCAACAAATTGGCAGAAGAGATGGAGGTATCACTGTAGGAAAATGATACTGGCAGGGTTGTTTTTTCCCTCAGGGGTACTGACCCATTCAGTGCCCCAGTACATCTGCCACCACTGCTAATTTCAGCGCTGCTCCTGTAGTGTTGATGCAGGGGAGGGAGCTTCCCACAGATGTGTAAAAGCACATAGCTCTAAAAAGGCACTGTGTGCTTCTGTGCATGCTCCTCAGCTCGGATGCACTGAGATTTGAAAGAACCGAGGCATGCCCCGTAGCCAGTGGAGATTTGAAACAGCCAAGCCATGCCCCGCAGGAAGGGAGCAGTGGGCCCCTCCCCACTGCTCCCTTCACCCCTCCTCCCCGCTGGTTGAGCAGCGGAGAGGAAGGATGAAGGCAGCAGTGGGGAGGGGCCAGGGCAGCAGCTTCTGGAGGGCCCCACCCCATGCTTTTGATGTGCTGATGTCCCGAGAGCATTCGGGACAGATGCCCACAGGACATCAGCACACTAAAAGCAAGGAGAGGGATTGGAGGAGGAACCAGGGCACAAAGGCATGATTTCTATAGAGGACCCCCACAAATTAGGGTGGTTCCTGAGGAGCTCTCTCTCCTCCATCCCTTCCTTTAGGAGAGGGGAGGGAGCAGAAGAAACAGCAGCAGCCTGGAACTGGTTTAGGCCAGTTCAGAGGCTACTGCAGCAGGGAGCAGACTGAATTTCTCAACTTTGGTAAAAAAAATAAATTCTTTTTTCCCCCATACTTGTTGCTCTTCACTATGGTGAATGCCATGCCAGCAGCCGGTCCGGTTCACTAGATCACTTTTAATTGTTCTCCTTCTCTGAGTGATCTAATTTTTAATTTTAATTTATTTTTTGTTTGATTTTTTTAAATATATATTTGAGTTTGGAGGTGTTTCAATTTCTTTAAAAAACCTTTTTTTTGGATAGTAAGTAAATGTTTATTTGCGTGACGGGTGGTCGTTGCATAGAAAACACAACTCCAACAACATAGATTTCCAAACAAATAAATAAAATCAATAAAAAGAATTAATGATAATGATCAATAATTAACAATTATTAAAACCCTATATTTTAACATGTGCGAAAATAAAATGAGCATTTGCTAATCAAACATCCCTACCAAATCAGTTTGCAATACCATACAATTTACCAATTGGCGATTAGGTTTACTGATACTGGGAGATGCTGGCTTATGTAAACCGGCTGGAGGAGCGGACAACGAGGGCACTGCAACAGGTGGAGGGGAGGGACCGGGCGTTGGTGGCGGAGATGAGGAAGAACCGGCGGCTGCTGAGGTGGGACATGAACCGACAACTGTCAGAACTCCAGGCCCACTCGGACCGGCAGGACTGCCGGGCCATGGAGCACGGACGGAAGCTGGACCGCTCACTCGAGCAGGGCACATCCCTCCTCCTGCAGGCAGGGGCCCTGAGTGCCTTCATCATGGCAGCAGCCCCGCCGGGTGCCATGCCAACGCCTGGACATGTGCCCCCTCCACCCCCACCGGCCGCATCACAGGCCCTGCCAGCGCCACAACCCCCGCCACCCCAACAGCATCAGGGACCGTGGATCCGTGGATCCGTTCCCCCTGCAATGCCAGCAGCCGGTCCGCCAGGCCCTGATACAGCAGCAGGTGGAGGGGCCGGGGCCCGTCAGGGGCGTTGGACAGGGGGTAGGGGCTGGCCTCCCGGTCCAGGCGGTTGACAGCTCCTCCTCCTCCACCTCGGACGAAGGAAGGTCGGTAGCTTTGGTCATCCCGGTTGCCCGGGGGAGGGGCCGGTCAAGGGGCAGCAGGGGAAGGGGGAGGGGCAGGGCAGCATAGGGGATGGGGAAGTGAGGGAGCACCCGGCATCACTGAGGGGGTGGGAGGAGGGATGGGCACAAGGGCACACGGGTGTAATGGGGTATTGGGCGGGACTGGGGGAGCACAATAAATCATCAGTGGCACACCTAAATCTGCCCAAGTGCTTTATTTCATGCAGGTACAGGGCTACAACAGCAGCGGTGTGGATGTGGTCGTGGCGCAGGTCCGGTTGGGAGGGTCCAGGCGACGGGCCTCAGGGATGGGCCAGGCGCTCAACGTGACGAGCCAGCGCTGCCCTGATGCGCTTGGCATAGCGGTACTCACAGGGGTTGGGCACATCAGCATACAGCGGTACCGGGCCAGGCAGGCGGCGGGAGGGGGCGTTATCCAGAGCGGCCCTGTTGGACTCGCATATGTTGTGGAGGACACAGCAGGCTCCAATGACAAGGGTCCTCTCCACCATATACTCCAGTCAGCCGGCTAGACATCGCCAACGCTGCTTGAGGGCACCAAAGGACCTCTTGACCACGGTGCGAGCTGTGCTGAGGCGGGTGTTGTACTCGCTGCTGAGCTGGGGTAATGGGCACTGGGAATGCCTTCATTAGCCATCACGTCAGGGGATATGCTGGGTTGCCAATGATGCATGGGGGTATCAATGAATGAATGGTTTATTTGCGTAGCCAAAGGCCACTGCATTTACATATAAAACATATTAGACAAACACAATACAATAACATTCCATAATTGGGTAAATACAATTTGATCCTCGGTCCAAAAATCTTAACAATAGAACTCAAAGTTTATGCCACCTATTTAACCATGCTAAGATGATTTAAAGGCCAAAAATTCCTCCCTTTTACAAAAAGCATGGACTAAAAAGTGTGCTGTACACTTAGTAAAATTTGCGTCAGCACTATTCAAAAGAAAAGTAAGTATAATTTGGTCAGATCGACCTGGGAGTTTAAGCAGTAAATCCTGTAAGAATTTCTGCCTCTAGTTGTCATATAGGTGGCAATGGAGTACTATATGGCCTACTGTTTCTGCTACCTGTTTATCAAAGGGACATAGCCTATTGGCGAAAGGAGTCGGCATCATCATCTCCTCTATTCGGGTCATTCGCATGTCTGTGAAATCCTCCCTGTACATGTGGTCAAACAGCGGGGAG
Organism: Sphenodon punctatus; assembly: GCA_003113815.1. Lineage (NCBI taxonomy): Eukaryota > Metazoa > Chordata > Lepidosauria > Sphenodontia > Sphenodontidae > Sphenodon > Sphenodon punctatus. Next base: position 75,412 of record QEPC01009300.1, read on the forward strand.
ATGGTGAGGATGCGTGCGTCATGGTTGCGGCCTGAGTGCCCGGTGAATATGCCTGTGAGGCGCCCCCGATGGTCCACCAGGCCCTGGAGCTGGAGCGAGTAGTACCCGTGTCGGTTTATGTACTCGGCCGCATCGTCGTCTGGGGGCCGACGGATTGCTATATGGGTGCCATCAATCGCCCCCAGGCAATTGGGGAAGCCCAGGTCCCGGAAACCCGCCATAACGGTGTCCTGATCAACCAGCTAGATAACGCGCTCCATGATCACCGCCTCCACTGCCTCACAGAAGTCCCGCACCAGGTGCGCCACAGTTGTGAGCCCCACCCCAAAGTGCTGGACAATGAACCGGCAGGAGTCCGGGGTGGCCAAAGTCCACACAGCGATGGCAACCCGCTGTGGCACGGGAATGGGGTCCCTCATTTCGGTCCTCAGGGGCTCGAACCACTCCCGCAGCCGCTCTGCCAGGCGCATGAGAGTGCGCCTGTCAATTTGGAAGTGTCGGACCCAGGTGACATCATCTCACCGTGCCAGCACACTCTGCCACCACTGATGAGCCCTCGGCATGGCCCACGTGCACCTCTGGATGGGCATGGCAAGTTGCAGCGCCAGGTACTTGGCAGCCCTCTCCCACGCGCTCCTGGACAGCAGACCCTTGATGCTGGCTGGTAGGTTGTTGGCTCATAACAGCGGCCTGCTGTAGGCCAGTCCGAGCCGCCATGCCGTCCACAGGGCTAGGAGCTGTCCGGCCCTGCTAGCTGCGTGATGGGTGTGCACCCCCACCCTGGCCATGTACCACTGCTCTGCGTGCATCCCGTCCAGCTCATCTGTGATGAGCCTCAGCAGCGCCATGTGCTCCTGGAACCACTCTGCAACTGCCTGTAGCAGGGCTATGCGAGCTCCCAGCTGGACGCAATCAATCCCTGTGGGTGTGGCCCCTCTGTTGGTCGAAGTTGCGGCTGTGGAACCGTGTGCTCGCTTCCGCCCCTGAACACGCACCTGTGCCACATATGTGCATGCTTCCCCTTCCCCCCGGGCCTATGGGTGAGAACCGGTGGCCAAACCCCCCTGTCCTTTGGGCTATCAGTCCGGAAGCTCCATCTCCTGTATGGGGTGTCAGCCGGTGGTGGTGGTGATGGGTGTGCATGTGCACGCCTTGGGGCCTGCTGCGCTCCCTCCGGTACTGGCTTTGGTCCCTCATAGGGGATATCCTGTGTGGCCCTCAAGGCCTGGGGCCTTGGGCCCCGGGCCGCTGCTTCTCCCTGTGCGTGCGAGTGCTCCTCTTGCAGGTGTGTATGCGTGGGGCTGTCCGGCATTGCATGCTGGCAGCTGTGCGCTGCCCGCTCCCTTCACATCCCTCCACAGCGGCCCCATTGTTCCCATCTTGCCGTTATCGATCGGCCTTGGCAGTCCCTGTCTGGCCCCCCAGCCACACATCCCATCCTGCCCCCACGGCTGCTGCGGCTCAGACCCTCCGAGAGCTGTACCATGGCAGCTGCATCACAGCCCGAGGTCCCGCTCGGAGGCTCTGGGGGCTCTGTGCGAGCCTGGAGAGCATGGCCCTTTGCGACCTGTGGCATTCGCCCATCGTTCAGCGCTGCCTGCGCTCCTTGCCCACCCGGCCAGATGCCTATCGATGCCTGAGCTTTGGTATGCTGCGCTTTGGCTATGTCACGACCGCTGGTGACTGCTGCGTGCACTGTGAGGAGCTGGGGCTCACCCCCTTCCCTGAGTGGCGCGTACCAGACACAATGGGGGGCCTTGCAGCGTGGAGTACTGCTGAGACGGCCTTCGCCTTCCCAGGATATGTGACCTGCCTGTGTGAGGATGGCCCTGCCCTGGCCGTGTCCTACTTCATCAGCGTGCAGGGTGCCCCTGGGTATCCACGTTCCCGCGGGGTGTCATGGCTGGGCCTTGAACCCCCAGCCTTAGAGGTTGCCTGAGACGCTTGCTGCCTCCTGCGCCACTGGGGCGTTACTGCAGAAGGTGGCTTCCCTCCCTGCTTTGTCATTCCCTCTTTTCCTTCCAGCTGTGCCCCATTGCCCCTGATGGGGGGGGGGAGGGGTGCGTGGACCTATCTGCCCCAGCCTGATTGGCTCCAAAAAGTATTTAGAGCTACTGAAAGAAATGGAAGGTGCGGAGCTTCAGGTCATCCCTCCTTGGCTTGTGTTTGGCTCTTGCCCCTTGCTCTCCTCTCGCTGTTTGTCCTCTGCTTGGGCTTCTGTCTGTATTGGTGTTGTGTCCCTTTGTGTGTGTTGTGTGTGATGCCTTTCCCCCTCCCCTTGTGTGGATACCTGTCCTGCTTGTCCTCCTTGGACGTTGGGGGGTTTCTTACCTAAGCTCCTTTCCTCTGTCGATTGTCTGCACATGGTGGATGCTGGTGGGTTCCTATTCACCCACTGTCTGGTTTTGTATTGAATGGCTCCCTTCCTCCTTTGAGACCTCCATAGTCTGTTCGCTGGCCTGAGGGACCTTACCCCCTGGCCACCTTTTGTTTCTCTGGGAAATCCCATTGCCTCGCCTCTGGCTCCTCTCGTTGCCTTGCCTCTGGCTCCCCTCGCCTCTGGCTCCCCTCGTTGCCTCGTCTCTGGCTCCCCTCGCCTCTGGCTCCTGACTTCCCTCGTTGCCTCTGCCTCTGGCTAGCCCCTGTTGCCCATGCCTCTGGCTTGCCCCCGCCTCTGACTTCTGTTCCTTGTCTCTGGACTCCCCTCTTCCCTGTTCCTCATCCCTTCACCTCGATGATGAGCCGCATGCTTTCTTAGGCCAGCTTGTCTGGCTCCTATGCTGAGCACCTTGTCTCCTTGGTATCGGAGAGCGGCTGAGAGGTTCCCTTGTTAATCCTGTGTTTCCCCTTTAGCCTTCCCTCTTTACCTTTCCCTCCGTCCTTTCCCTAGGCTCTGATCCTGGAGCCTGACACAGGGCTGCCTACTACCATCTGCTGGAGCTATCCCACCTGCCATGGCCCCCTATGGATGATTATGGCTCCCCCCCCGGGTCAAAGCTGTCGGAGGTGTGCAGCCGCTCTGATGTGCAAAGCGGGATGGGCTCTACAGATCCCTTCGAGGTCTTCTACCTTATCTGCTTCCACATGGCTGGCCGAGGCTTCTGCCGGGGGCTGTGGCAATGGCCCCGCTATGTGCACCTGCTGTTGTTTCCGCCCCCTCCACCTGATGGGAGCCCCTGGAGCTGGGTGTAGGGCACTCTAGGCCCATCTGACATCCAGCTGCCTCCTCAGCGCCTTCCTTCTGCCTGTGGCCTGGGTGCTCGAGCCACCGCCTACTGCCTCCTTGGGACGGCTGGACCCCCTATGGTCCGCCTCCGCCTGCCTGCCTGTCGCCCTCTCCCCTGGGACCTGCAGCCGCCGCCCTGGAACCCTCCGTGTGGCCTCCTGCAGTTGTGTTGCTGACAGCCCTCGGTCTCCGGGAACTGCCTCCCCCACCCCAGCACCCCACTCTCCTGCACCTGGCCTGGGGGCCCCTGTTCCACAGGTCTGGGGCTGCTCCCCTGCCTTGGTGGCCCTCGGCCATGGCCGTTTTGACTGGCCCCCTGGCTGTCTTTGAGAGTGTCTCTGGGGGTCCCCCATGCCCTTCCTCCCCCGTGCGGGTGGGGCTTTCCGTGCCTTTGCCCGGTGCCTCCCCTCGCGCACTGGGCGTGCGTCTCCATCGGACCCTGGCTCCATAGCAGACACTTGTGCGGGTTCCCCCCCTCCCGGACTGGGCCCCGCGCCCCCCTTGCTGCTGCCCCTTCTCCCGCGCCCTAGCTCCGCTCGCTCCTGCGCTGTATGTCTCTGCGCCTGGCGGGTGCCGCTTGTGTCCTCAATAAACACCTGTTGTGCTTCACTGTGCCTTATGCTGCCTCCTGTCTCCTTGGGCTGCTGGGTCCCCCTTCCCCTTGCCTGCTGGGCTCCTGCTCCCTCCCCCTCCTGCTCCCTCCCCCTCCTGGTAGGCTGGCTGGCCCCTCCCCACCCCTCCTCCCATGCGTCCGACCAGACGGGGGGTTCCCTGTCCCCTCCTGGTGTGTGCCTCCCTCTGCCCCCGTGCTCCGCTCCCCTTTATTGTGTGGGCGTGCTGCTTCGTTTGTGTGCGCGCTTCTCGTTTTGAAGTCCATGCGCCTTCTGTGCAGCTGCTGTTTACGAGCGTTGCTCACGCTGCTGTTTCTTCCACCTCCTCCCTTCGTGTTTCCCTTCCCGGGGCGGGGCCCTCCACCATCTGTGGCTTTGTTTGCCCTCAGGTGGCCATGTTTGCGTTCATGTTGCCTTGTGGGGCTCCCACCGCGGTTCTCGCCACCCGTCACGTCTGTTGGGTTCCCCCGGCCCGTGTTCTCTCTGGTTGGCCCCGGGCGGTGGTACCACCCCTTTCATGTCTGTTGGGGCCACCGGTCTCACCATGGCCCGTGGTGAAGCCATTCACACTGGTGTGGGATTCACTGTGGTGAATTTAACCGCATAACGTCTGAAATCACCCTAAGTCCTTTGAGCATCTTTTAGAGCAACATTGCTCATTTGTTCTATCCACCAAGGGGCAGTGGGTACTCAGATCTTCATCACAGGAGCCGATTCATGTATTTAGATCGCCTGCCAAGAACAAAAAAGCTGATGGAAACCTGGACTGAAGGTCTTCAATAAAGTTCTCGAGCTGTATCCAAAAGGGCAGCTGGAAACTCTTAGCATTTGCGGGGGAAACACAGACTGGAATAAAAATAAACATTTGCTGATCTAAAGCTACCAAAGCTAATGCAACAGGATTGAACTGGATGAGATGAGGCAGAACGGGATGAGACAAGACTGGACTGAATTGAATGAGATGGATAGACAAGGCAGGACTGGACTGGATGAGGCAGGAGAGACAAGGCATTAGACTGGCAAAGGGCAGTGTGAGCGCTGTGGGCAGTCACGTAGGGGGCACATTCCATAGACACCGAATACCCATCAAACCAGACACTGCATCTTGTTCAAGGTACCTGTCCAAACTCATGGGTGGAATCTGAATGACCAAGTTCCAGGGCAAGGGTCCAAAGAACTGGCATCTAGCCAGTCCCAGAACATACAAGGTCCAGAGGGTGCAGAGTCAGTCCAAGGTTTGTGGAAACACAAGGAAGAGATCCGGGTGTTTTTAGGCAAGCACATCCCCACCCATCATGTATGCAGCAGAACCACATAGGGTGCCAATGCAGCCCTGAAACACACATGATGGGTGGGGAGGCGCTTGTCCAAAAACACCCACAGAAGGTGGAAACAGCTAGGAACCAGAAAGTGACTGATGATCTACCCAGCTTCCTGTGGCTACTTGTTGGCCTTACAGGCTAGCAGCCAACCAGGAAGCTGGGTGGGGGTGCTCCTTGACTCACAGTTCCGCCTGGATCTCCAGGTGGAGGCTGTGGTGAGGGGAGCATTTTGCCAATTACATCTGGTATGACGACTGCAGCCGAATGTTTCAGACTCGGATCTATCCACCATCATACATGCCTTTATCACCTCTAGACTACTGTAACGCACTCTACGTGGGGCTGCCCTTGGGGACGGTCCGGGGGTTGCAGCTGGTGTAGAATGCGGCGGCCTGTCTCTTAACGGGGACGGGTCACTGTGATCACATTACACCGGTGCTCCGTTCTCTACACTGGCTGCCTATTATCTTCTGGGCCCAATTCAAGGTGCTGGTAATGACCTATAAAGCCCTAAAGCTCATCCATGCCTTCGTCACCTCAAGGCTAGACTACTGTAACGCACTCTACATGGGGTTTCCCTTGTTCCTGGTCCAGAGGCTGCAGCTAGTGCAGAATGCGGCGGCTCGTCTCCTTATGGGGACGGGCCATCAGGAGCATATTACACCTGAGCTCCGAGCCCTGCACTGGCTGCCGATAGCGTGCCGAGCCAGGTTCAAGGTGTTGGTGTTGATCTATAAAGCCCTACACGGTCTGGGCCCCTCTTACCTCAGGGACTGCCTCGCCCTCTGCGCCCCAGCGCGGCTCCTTCGGTCTGCCGGGGGTGCCTTCTTGGAAGTCCCCCATGTTAAGCGGGGGGCCACAATGGAGAGGGCATTCTCAGTGGCCGGGCCGCGCCTTTGGAACTCCCTTCCAGAGGAAGCTCGCCTGGCCCCTAGCCTGTTGACATTTCGGCGAAACCTGTTGCAAAACCTGGCTGTTCGCCCAGGCCTTTGGGGAGGGTGGGGTAGGGTGAGGGGTTTTTAGTTCCCCCACCTTACTTATTATTTATTCATTATTTATTATATATTTATTATATTTCAGCCCTGTTTTAATATTAATTTTTGGATGTTTTAAATTGTTTTTATTGTGTTTTTATGCTGGAAGCCACCCCGGGCTGCTTTAGCAGGAGGGGCGGGGTAGAAATTGATTAACTAAAATAAATAAATAAAATACATGGCCTGGGCCTGGCTTACCTGCGGGACCACCTCAGGCCCTGGATTACACTGCAGCCCCTGCGGTTGGCCGGGGATGCCCAACTCGGAAGTCCCCCGGATGGCGACGATGAGGAGGGTGTTCTTAGTGGCCACTCCCAAGCTGGGGAACTCCCTCCCGACGGAGGCCCGCCTTACCCCGGACCTCCCCTCTTTCCGTAGATAGTGTAAGACCTGGCTGTTCCGCCAGGCCTTTGGAGAGGGAGATGGGTAGAGTGGGGTAAGTTGGGGAGGGGGAATTCTGCCATTTTTAAAAATGCAAAGCTAATGCAAGAGGAGATAACTCTGCAGTAAAAATGACCTCAAAGTCCAGATCAATTGATATTAAGCATGTTATTGCACCACATAAGTGAACTTTAATGAAAAAGGATACAGCAGGGAGAAAGAACGATACCCTCTAAAATCAATTTGCTCTTTGCTCCAAGTTTCCAACAAAAAAATGATATCAACATCTTTTAAAAAGGAGACAAAGAATCATCTGTAAAATGCCCCTTCCACCCTGCAATATTCCATGAACAGAGAGAAAAGGAATGGACGGGACAAAGATTCTAGGCATGATGTGGAATGTCTCAGCAATTTACTCTAGCTCCTGTAAGTTTCCAGAGCCCCCTAGAGAATAAGACTGCAGTATCACTGGAGGATCCACTACTTCCCCATCAATCAAAGCCTCACAACCCTCTTAGCTAACCAAAGGAGGCCATACATCATTTGAACCAACAGTGCTATGACAGTTTCCTTTAGTAAGTAGCATCGGACACGCTATGTCCAGAATAGGATCATTCAAGACACACTGGACATTTGGGGTATCAGAGAATAGAGCGGGCTGAGAAACTGAGGGATCATGCGGAATCTTATCCAGATCCATCAGCACAGGAGGTTTTAAAGCAATGTCTATCAGTCTGTTATTTATCGGTTTACTCTGATGTGGATTACTTGCTAAAGAGGCCCCAGAGATCTGGGTTGTCAATGGCCCATCTGTCCGCAATGATTGTTTAACCTTCTTTCCTCTCTTAGGCGTACCTATCGCTTGTTCACGGTGAGCCACCCCAAGGGAACCTCGGGACAGAGGTGTGATTGTCGGAGTAAAAAGCACCTCGCTAATAAAAATTCCCCAGGAGTGAAGGAGCTTGGTATCTAGAAAAATTCTCTCCACTAGAGCAGCATCTTTAAAATAAATAATCATACGCCACAGTTTGCCTCTCACTGGAAGTTTCTGATAGCATCCTATCTGCCATATTGGAACCCATAGCTTCAACAACTCATAAATGAGATTGTATATTGTACTTTGAGTCAATTTGGCAAAAATCCATTTGACAAAGAGAGTATCTGGAAGGCAATTGCCTTTTTATTTACTTTGGGCTGTGCTCCATCCTGACTTTCAGCCCTGAGCTCAAAATCCATATTATATCTCATGAAGGGAACTTGTTGGTCCACAATAGAGGGCCGCGAGGAAACAGATCTGGAAGTATGACTAAGACAGCTCTTATTTATAAAAGCTCTCTTGGAATTCAGGCTAGTCTGAGATTTATTTTTAGAATCCACATCTGGGTAGTTATTAGAAATTAACTGATTAGAGAGTGGCTGAGGGTTCTCCCTCCTATTTGTACCCTCCACCATAGGCATAAGGGATGGACACAACCCCCCCACCCCCAAAATCACAGATGAACTCAGTGACAATCTTAAATTGTGCTTTTTGATTTTCTAACAAGGAAGTAATGTCCGTCATTTGTCTCATCAATTTCTTGAGCAAATCTCCTATTGCGAAGCATTGGTTCCCCAAAAGTTTGAGAATGTTTAAATCAGATTTCAAAGATTTTAAGGAAATACTGCTCACATTGAAATCATCATCAGACTCAGGAGAAGTCAAATGCAAGGTGGAGTTTAACAGCTTCCCAGATTACCCTTCAATTGCAGCCAAGCCTGCTAGATCTTTTGATTTCTGTTGAGAAGAATTCCCCCAAACACCTGGAAGCCAAAAGATATGCATCCAGTTTAAGCTGCTTAGGGATGGATTGGGCCTCTGCAAGGTCTTTCATCCCCTGCCTTCCACTTTTGTGTGACATGTTACTGTTTGAAAGTTGGTAATCCAAACCCCAAATTAGTCCACCAGAGGCCCTGGCCACCACATAGACAGTGCCACAGAGGGCTTATGACTCTCGCGGTTGTAACAAATTTAACCCCTAATGGAGAAAAAAAAACATGAACAGGTCCTAGCCCGTCACAAGGCTTACTGGCGGAGAGCTTAACCCCTGATGTATGAACAGGTCATAGCCCTTCACTGGACTTGTTGACGGAAAGCTTAACCCCTAATATACATGCAGATCCTAGCCCTTCACGGGGTTTACTGGTGGGAAATTTGACCCCTGGTAGAATAGACATTTCGGCCCTTTGCTGGGTTTACCCAAAAGAAAGGGTGACCCAAGAGTCATAGGGAGTACCCCTGCCTTAAGCCTGGTATTCGGAAGTTTGAAAATTCCACGCGTCGCCGCTTGCCACACAGGTTGCCCGAATGAGCCACTTTTCCAGGGATGCGTTTTAGCCCCGGCCCCGTTAGCCGGAGCCTCCTGCCCGCCAACCCAGTCGGCTGAGACCGTTCCCAGCAGCAGCTGGAATAAACCGGTTCGGTGACAGAAAGGCGATGACAGAAAGCACGGGGAGGGGATGGGGACGAGCATGGAGAAGTTCATGCTACCAAAACAGCTGCCGCCGCTGTTGTTGTGGATCTGCCACCGCCGCTCACTCTGCCATCTTGGGGTCCCGCAGCCAACCTGTAATCTTCAGACACAAAAGCGTTTTAAGTCCCGGCAGCAGAAGACTGGAAACAAGTGGGCTCCTCAACTGGGTTCTGGGCTAGTGGTGTGGAGATCTCCCGCCCCAGCCAGATCCAAAGCGGCCCCCCGATGCAGCACATTAGACTCTTCCCGAAAGCCACTTCAGCACTCCAACAACCCCTCCAATGGCTGACGCCCTTTGGGTGTCGCCCTTCGGGCTGGTGCCCAAAGGCTGGCGCCGCTAGGGCCTAGCCCTAGGCTAAGTACCTGTAAGAGGCAGAGGGTCCAGGTGTCAGCAATCTCCCAGGGAGCCAATAAGCCCTTGCATCCCTCTGGAGGCACACAGTCACAAGCCCAACACACCCGATTTTTGTTTTGCTTATATATTGTGCGCCAGACTCCTAGTGCACAATAGCCCCCGGAAAGGAACGGGACCTATTAGAATGGTCCGCCTCCGGAGGCTGATGGAACCACAACGGTTCCAAGATGCGCTGGGGGAGGTGCCCTTGGACCTTGATGGCCACTCGGCTGATGATCTCATCCAAGCATGGAACATCTTGCTGGAGGGGGTCATTGACTGGGTGGCTCCGAGACGTCCGCTGCCACCGCTTCGTCATTGTAGGGCTCCTTTATTTACTGAGGGGCTGCGATGTATGAAACGGGAGGGATGGCAGTTAGAGCGGCACTGGCATCGTTCTCGTGCTCAATCCAATCGGCCCATTTGTGGTCCTATGCTGTGGCTGTGAGGGCGGCAAAGAAGGAATTCTTTGGCGCCCTCATAGCTGCTGCAAAGTCGCATCCAGCGGAGCTCTTCTGGGTGGTGAGGGGGCTTGTCAGTCCAGCCTCCCTCTGCCTGGAGGAGATATCCCAGGCCTGCGGTGAGGAGTTTGTCACCTACTCTGCAGAGAAGATCGCTCAGATTTAGTGCGATTTCATAGCCGGGGTTGATGTAGAGGAAGGAGAGCTTGGAGTTATGAATGCCCCGTCTGGTCCATCTTTGTGGGATCAGTTTCAGGAAGTGACACCGGCTGATGCAGAGGGTGTCCTGGGGTCTGTTAGGGCCACCTTTTGTGAATTAGATCCATGCCCATCCTGGTTGGTGAAAGCCTCCAGGTAGACTCTGGGGTTGGTGCTGGCAGGGGTGATCAATGCTTCACTTCGGGAAGGTAGGGTGCCAGACTGTCTCAAGGAGGCGGTGGTGTGGTCCCTATTAAAAAACGTCATCTTTGGACGTTGACGCACCGGCCAGTTACTGGCCTGTCTCAACGGGTTGTGGCACAGCAGCTCCAGGGTCACTTGGATGGCATCAGTTTTCTAGACCCCTTTCAATCGGGGTTTCGCCCATGGTATGGCACTGAGACTGAGTTGGTGGTCCTGGTGGATGACCTCCGCCGAAAGATGGATTCAGGGCGTTCAACACTTCTCGTCCTGTTAGATCTCTTGGCTGCTTTTGATACAGTGGACCATGGGTTATTGCTGAGACGATTGCGGTCCCAGGGGGTGGGGTGGATGGGACGGTCCTTGGATGGTTCCACTTGTTCCTCTCAGTAAGGAGCCAGTGGATGGTGTTGGGGGCAAAAACATCTAGTCCCTGGGACCTCTCTTGCGGCATACTGCAAGGTTCCAATTTATCTCCATTATTGTGTAACATCTATATGCAACCCCTGGGGGAGGTTGTGAAATGGTTTGGTGTGCGTTGCCACCAATATGCTGATGACACCCAGCGATACCTCTCATTTTCAACTGACACAGGCTCTGCAGTCTCGGTGCTTTCCTGGTGCCTGGAGGCAGTGGCTGACTGGATGCGGTGGAGCAGACTGAGGCTAATCCGAATAAGACGGCGGTGATGTTGGTGAGTCCCTATCCCCAGTGTTCTCCTCACCCTGAGGCACATTGTTATCTGGTGGGAACAGCAAGGTGGCAGTAGGCAACAAGCTGTCCCCCTCCTGTCCTCAGCGCAAGTGTTTTTCTCAACCTGCAGAGGGAAAAGATTGGGGTTAAAAGACCAAGGCAAAGTGTGGGTGCATGGAGCCTAAATTATAAGGAAGCACAATGAAACTGTACAAAGTTTTTACTACTTACATGGCACACAGCTTAAGGCTGTAAGTTGGAATTTCCATGCTTTTAGGAGCTCAAATGTATTACTGCACACTTTAAGTAATGCTTAAACCAAAGGCTTTTTTAAATATTAGAATTTCCTTGGGTTTTTGAAAGGGAATGCATTAAGATTCCCTAACTGCTGCAGTAATTGTCCAAATAATACTTCGGTACCATGCAGAGAGAATACAGCATAGGCAGGGACCGTGTCTATTTTATTCTCTGTAAAGCGCCAGGTACATTGCTGGCGCTATATAAAAGCTAATAAAATAAAATAATAATAATAATGGATGTAATTTTGAAAAGTTAGTGTTTTAGTCTTTTTTATTTATTTATTTTGACTACTTCAGTGTATATTTGATTCACAGTTTTGGTTTAGAGTTTATTTTGTTTTGGTGAACTTTGGCTAAAGGACATCAGAAATACATGTCACTGACATCTTGAGGGGTATATGTTCTGCTTTTTGGCATTCTTTTCTGCCAACAGACAAGTACTTCAGAGAATGATACTGGCATTATGATTAGGGCTAAGATTTTGTCATGGTAGTGACAGAAGTCACGTTTTTAGTGAATCGCCCCCCTCACCATGACGTCTACAGTTTTTCTGTGGCTTCCATGACTTTTGCCTAAAAACACCGAACGAGCCACCTCTGAATCACCCCAGAGAAGAGAAATGCCACCAGGAAGAGAAGTGTTGCCGAAAAGAGCGGGATGGAGACTGCAGTCAGCACTGGCTGCCACACGGATGTCTCCGGGGTTCTCCAAACCCCACCTCTTCAGAGTACGGCGTGGCTAGAGGTGGAGGGCAGGGCTTGAGAAGAGCTGCCCAACAAAGCCAAATGGATGCCACACTCAGTGCCAGCTGCCGCGCTCACCTGTTGCTCCAAACCCCTCCCCTTCTGAGCGTGGTGTGGCTAGGAGGCAGAGGGCGGGGTCAGAGCTAGAAAAGACATCTTGGAGGAGACAGCAGAATTTCTTCTGCCTTTCCTAAGGCCTTGCTCTACCTTCCCTCCTTCCTGGGGGTTTCATTCACAGACACATAAGAGAGAGAGCGGGTTCCCTTTCCCCCTGCCTGGAGCTTTCATTCTAAGTGAGATAAGGGAAAGGGGGTGGTGGTGTCCCTTTCCTCCTACCCGGGGCTTACAATTTAATAATATGTTATGTTAAGAAACAGTGAATAAAAGTAAAATGGAACTTTTTTTGACCCATGACTTTTCCGTGACTTATCTTTTCTATCATGACCTAGTCATGACTTTTTAGAAAAAATACAGTGACAGAATCTTAGCCCTAATTATGATCAGTGAGTCCATAACAAACTTTTGGTGTGTGCGCGACAAAGCAGGTTGCTTTGCTACTAAAGACCCTACCCCCTTCGGGGATATAAAAACCAGCAAGCTCCAGGGGCCAGTCTGTGGCTGGAAATAGTGTTGGGCAGACCTCAAATTTAGGCTGGTCAACATGGCACTTGCCAGGGTCCTGAACAAGAGGTTGGAGGAGTGGAGACAGGCCCAGAGAACTAGGAGCCCAGAAGCAGGCTCATCTCAGGGCTAATAGGGTCAATGTTCAAACCCGAGAGTGTGGGAACTCTTGGGTGGACCACAAGATGGCTGGTTTCTTGGTATGGTGAAATTGAATCTAGCTTTGCTTCTTAGATGTAAAGTTAATTAAGGGTGCTTGCATACGTTATAGGAGGGGGGTGGGGCACTTACAAGAGACAGACTTACGGTGGAGAAACTTACACATCGGGGGACCTGGTCATGCGTAAGGGTTATCGCAGGAGAAAGCAGAATAGCGTATTCCTACATGCTCTAATTCCGGTGAGAATAGAGCTGTGATTGCCCTCATAGAAGTTTCCCAGATAATGTGTACAAGTGCCTAAAGCTGTAAAGTACGTGAATGATACTTTTCTGAGGTTTGAGAGTCATGGCAGGCTTGGCTCCTACAAATACCCTGGCAGGAGTGTGGATTCTACAGTGTGCTAAGAAGTAGACTTAGTTAATAACGCAAGTGGGACAGAAGGTGCCCACAATCCCTCTCCTATTCCCATGTTGGGAATACCCCATCCCCAGTATCACAGTTACTTTTAGTGGAGAAGGGATGTGGAAGTTAAAGAATGGCATGCTTGCTCCTGTCCCCACACCCCATCTAACCGTAGTGTACTACTCCTCCGCCTCCACACCACTTCTAGTATAGATAACATGGGAACAGGAGAAACACAAGTAATCAAGTTCCATAAATAAAGATTTGTAAGATCTCAAGTTAGTCTTAACAGACATTTATTTATTTATATTTATTTATTTTATAGATTTTTACCCTGCCCCTCCTGCAAACAGCTCGGGGCGGCTTCCAACAATAAAACACATATAATATATAAAAACAATTTAAAACAATCAGCAATAACAACCATATATTAAAAGAGGGCCCGGGACCTCACTTAAAATGATAAGGTAGGGGAGCTAAAACCCTACCCCTCCCAAAAAAAGCCTGGGCGAACAGCCAGGTTTTACAACTTTGCCGGAATGTTAACAGGATTGGGGCCAGGCGGGCTTCCTCCGGAAGGGAGTTCCAAAGGCGTGGCGTGGCCACCGAGAATGCCCTCTCCATTGTGGCCCCTCGCTTAACGCGGGGGACCTCCCAAGAAGGCACCCCCGGCAGACCGAAGGAGCCGCTCCGGGGCATGGAGGGCGAGGCAGTCCCTGAGGTATGAGGGGCCCAGACCGTGAAGGGCCTTATAAATCAACACCAGATATGTTATGGACAATGCTATCTTGTGTCCCCTCCTATCCCCATGTTACTTAGCAAGTTAATCAGAGTGAATGCAGGGCTTTCCTTAACTTAAATCCATATCTGAAATCTTGTCAACTTCATCAGAGTTGGTATAGAAATCCAGATCTCTGACAAAGGATCATACATAAGATCACAAATTAAGATCCAGATCTTTATCCATATTACATCCTATGGGAAACTCCCATTGTACTTAAAACTTTGGGTTCCATGGTACTCTACAAAAGTCACTGGATCCACCCCCCATCAATCTGCATGCCAAGTTTAATAAGTACTGTTTCCTGCACATGTTATTGGAGAGCAAAGAAAAGTAGACAAACAAAATTTACTAATTTCTTCAAATTTTGATTGCTTCCAGCACCCCTGAACCAAGTGTTACAGGTATAATCTGTGGAAGGATATCTCCAGTGTGTTGATAGCTTTCATTCTTTTGATTTAAAAAAAACCCAATTGTGGCAGGGCTATGCCACAAAATGGCGCCTTCCATGTGAGACACCTAAGATGGCTGCTGAACAGGAAGTGGAAGTTGGTGTGTTCAGGGCATGGCCTGGAGCATAAAAGGAAGCCAGCCACAGGAAGGACAGTCTGTTCCTGACAAGCAGTGAGGACACATCTCCTAGGAGGTTGTTGGAGAGGATGCTGACTTGATGGGTGCTGGGAAGGATGCCTGATACGAGGAGATAACGTCTGAGTTCTATTGATATAGGGGTGACAGCCATGACCACCGTCTGCTCAGGTGACAGCAGCAGTTGGTGTGAGCCAGAAAAACAGATGCTAAAAGCAGGCCATGAAAAATATAGCATAAGGGTTAAAACTTTCGGTAGAAGACAAAATTTAGCAACACAAACAGGGTGGTTCTTAGGTGGTACCAGATAATAAGGTAACACGCTATCAAAACTTGACAAGTCAGCTTGCTCTGAAATAAACACATAGAAACAAAACAGATATATCTCCCCAACCAGTGCCAGAACAGATAACGGAAATATTTCTGGGCATCTCACCCAACGGTGTTGCTAATTCATGAGCGCCTCCTAAAGGTTTCTGGCAACAGTATAGCAGTGTTCTACACACACCTTTAGATTACACTTATTCACATTCAAATATTGGGGTACTCAAAAAGTGAGGTCAGATTACCGTGAACCATGCACCAAAATCCTTTACTTACTTAGAACACCAAGCTAGGAAAAAGACAGAAAGGGGAACACACACACGCAGCCCTGTAGTATTTTGCTTAGTAGAAGACCAGATCAAAATACATGTATCATTTGATTTTAGTTGATCCAGAACACATATATATGAACAAACATAGAAACAGCAATGAAGACATTCACACAGTAAACAGACACATTCATAAAGATATTTTGCTTTTAAGCAGTTTATAAGAAACTTTGGTCAAGCAAAGTCAAAAAGCTAGCAGGCATCCATATTGACTTGGCAACCAAAGCGAGAGTGCATTGGGTACTGGGAGTAACTATGGATTCAGGTCAGGGACTTTTACCCTGTCAAAAATAAGAAGGGCGAAGAAGATTAAGGAGGTGCCATAGGTGGGCTGACTTTAGAATCCTGCCTTGGGTTGCCAAGAAGGATGGACCAAACCTGGATTGGTCAAGTCTAGCCAGGTGATCCGGCCCCAAAAAATCACACTTTGGGATGCTAAAAAGGGAGGGTATGGACTAGATTGGGGAATCAGCTTCCAGTTTATTTATATATACATCCTTTAGGCCAGGCACATCCTCTGACCATAAAGTCTATCATACATTTAGCCTAACCAAACACAGTCCAATGGCTAGCTAACAGGACTCACACTTTATACCCTCGTATCAGGAATCCTTCCCAGCGCCCATCAAGTCAGCATCCTCTCCTACAGTCCCCCAAGAGATGTATCCTCTCTGCTGGTCAGGAACAGACTGTCCTTCCTGGGGCTGGCTTCCTTTTATGCTCCAGGCCGCAGTCCGAACACACCAACTTCCGCTTCCTGTTCGGCAGTCATCTTAGGTGTCCCACATGGCAGGTGCCATTTTGTGGCATAGCCCCGACACACTAATTTTTACAGTTAATGGAAGAGTGTTCACGCCTTAAGTTGAGTGTGACAGTAGCCACTTTTTAATGTATTTTATGCTGTCAACTGCCCAAGCCTTAGGCAAATGACAGGAAAAAAGGACAGATAAATAAACCATGCCATCTGAGGTGAAAAAGATTTGCCTATGAAGAGTGCTAGCTTTGGATTTGAATTTCTTTCCTGGTGTATTACGTTAAGGTCATCTCGGTGAATCATAAAAAATACATTATAGCCAAAAGGAAAATAAAAAATATAACTTTAGTTTTTGATGCAATTATCCTGCAGTATAACAGACAGTATAGTCTACCACCACTTCTTAGATACAAAGTAGAATTTAGCTAGTTCTGAAATTGTTGAGTACAAAGACAAGCGTGTGTGAACTCCAAGGTTAGCAGTCTGACAAAGGAACAAGGATGATGGTCAAAGCCACAAATGTATACTTGTACAATGTTCCGGGAATGTTGATACAAAGAGTGTGCTTACCCTAGGCAAAGTGAGGATTGAAGGGACAAATGACTGCAGTCCTCAAATATCTAAAGAAATGCCACCAAGGAAATGGAAAGGGACAGTTTTTCATTGCTACAGAGGGCAGGACTGGATATAATGGGCTCAAATTACAGAAAGGTAGATTTTGGTTGAACATGGAGGAAAAGCTTCCCAACAGTAAGAGCTGTGCAGTGACTGAACAAGTTGCCTAGGGAAATTGTAGGCTCTCCATCTAAGGAGGTTTTCAAAAAGGGGTTGGACAGGCATCTGTCAGGGTTGTTGTAGCTGTAGTCATCCTGCACCCAAGCAAGGGGTTGGACTAGAGAAACTCTGAGATTCCTTCCACACATGATTCTATAGCAGCTTTAACAGGTAGAATACTTTGCTGGACTGGAAAGATTTAGTACATTAACAGTCTTAATTTTTTGATTGTGTTATAAGTTCCTTTCTAGTCTAACAGGAAAGAGGGAAATTCTCCTTCCTTCTCCAGTTATTGCTATATGAAAATTGAGAATTCACGTTTCAGAATTCACTATAGCTTTGTATCACTCATGCTCAGCAACACTACTGTATTCTCACTTGCAGTTTCTTTAAGGGTGTTAATGAGATGATAGCCCACACCAGGTGGGTGTTCACCCACCTGTTTATTAGGTGTTCATCACCACCCACTGGACCCGCAGCCCCCACTTACAACAAGGTCCTGTAGCCTTGCTGAGTGCGCTAGCATGCACCTACAGGTCTGCATCATGTCAATTACGTTGCGAGCAGCCTCCTGGCATCTAGGTCCTCCAGCACCATAGAGCTGCTGCTGAAGACCTTAGGGTGTTGCATAGTGTGACCACTTCTAGCCTCTCTTGCTCTTACTGCCACGTACATAATGTCCACCTTAAAAGCCTCACACTTCATTTTCAAACAAGTGTTCTCCATGATTGGCAGTACTTGCCCGACGCTTGCTTTTTCCTAGCTGCTGCATTTTTGGGAATTACTTGTGTAGACTTACCATCGCTGTGTCTATGGCTCATACCGACAGCCAGGCAACAACTAGCACCACTGTCACCACTGTCCAATTGCAGGCATTTGCTGCCTGCCAATGCTGCATTTCCTGGAGCGAGAAGAGACCAAGGTCTTCATCACTCTATGGGAGAAGCAAAACGTCCAGTATGACCTCGTGAAGTACTACCGAAACAAGGTTGTGTTCCAGGAGATTCAGCCCAAACGGCACAGCAAAGCTACACCCAGGACATGAACCTGTGCCAGCAGCAGGCCAAAGACTTGAGGTGCAGACACAAGAAGATCCAGAACAACTTTGTCCCTGGCTACAGAAGGCCGGCATCATCCTACTACAAGTTCCTGGACTGGTTCCTGTGTGTGGATGTTGCAGCCTACCTCTATGGCTGCACCTTCACCAAAGGCCAGAAACAGATGGTGCTGAAAAAACATCAGGCTGGGAAGGTGGATGGGACGGCCCAAACAAATGGCTCTTTGTTGCCTACCTGCAGGTCCACTGCAATGGGCATGCACAGAACCCAGTCACAAATGCTCAGCGGTAGCACATCTGGGTCCACAATTGGTGGAGCAGGGAGGATTTGGCCTGGGTGCTTTTTGGGGAGACCATGTGGCAAGCAAAAGCCATATAGGACATGGCCATGGACATAGGGAGCTGCTGTGGCAGAACATAATAATAATATCTTTTAGACCGAATGGCCACTGCAAGTACAAAATTACAAAATCAAAAAAAATACATGTGTCCATGCCCAACTATACCCCAGAGATCATAAAACAGTATTAACCATCAATTAGACCATTTAACACTCCTACTTGACCCAAATTGGTCTTATGTTTCATTTTTATACAATACACTTTCCACAAAAAATCTGAAACCTTCTGTGTTAGATCAATATAACGGTCCTCTAACAATAAAAATACATAAAATGTAACTTGTCTACCGGGCCAGTTAAGAAACAATGGGGCAATCAATTTTAGACGAGCCTCCTGAAACAATGGGCAATACAGCACAATGTGATCTATAGAATCAACTTGATGTAAATGGCACAGGCAGAAATGATCCGTCAATGGGACACCTTTATACCTTCCCTCAACCACCTCTGATGAAAAATAGTTTAATCTGGCCAACATAAATAGCCTCCTCCTATCTGTAATTTTAAGGGTACTTAAATAAGACTTCTGGAGTCGTGAATTGCCAACCAACATGGCGTAGTCGCCAAGGGCTCTGCTCTCGCCGAAATGTGTTATCATTTCTTGCCAGGATATATCTGCCAATCACTCCAACAACAGCTTTCTAGTCCGTTGGTAATGGTACAAGCACCTCAGGGGAAAAACCCAATGAGTTCACTTTCCGGGCCACCCTCTTTTCATTCATTAGGGGTTTTATCGGCCATTACCCTCAGAGACAGTGGGGCTGCCATTTTAAAAAGTAGGCGTAACCAACAGTTCAAAGCACCACGCCATACTCACTCTTGGATTAAGGGTAAGCCACACTCTACCATGATTGCCCAGCTATTGGATCCTGCCGGGGCTGACAGTAAAGCTCTTAAAAAACAAGATTGGACTCTCTCTAAATTACCCAACTTCTCCATTGCCCAGAAATGCACCCATACAACGATTATGGGATACATATCATAGCAAAAATTTTAAGTGCCGGAGCATCCGATATCTCCCTCTTGCCTTAAAAAAAGCCACAAGAGATTTGGCTAACTGCCTCACCCTTGTTAATGATTTCTGGACTTGCAGCAACCACCTTCCATTTGCCTGGTAAATACGGCCCAGATATTTAATAATCCGAACTTGTTCCACCTCCTTTGGGCCTATAAACCATCTGTGGATGTGTCTCTTTTGAGAAAAAAACATCACCTTGGTCTTATCTACATTTATTAATCCCACCTGAGAACCAGAAAGAACAGCATCGTCTGCATATAACAAAATGGAAATCCCAAGTTTATCAATCTGGAGTGCATGATAGGAACTATCTGACAATTCCTCCACAATATCATTAAGATAAATGTTGAAGAGAGTCGAGGCAAGTATGCACCCTTGTCTGACTCCCCTATCAGTTCTTATTTCATCAGACAAAGCCCCTTGGTTATTAAGCCTAACCTTTATAGTAGTATCCCCATAAAGTTGATGAATTAAGAACAAAAGTCTTCTATCGATATTGAGAGCAGCCAATTTCTGCCATAATCGGTCCCTAGGAACCAGATCAAATGCTGCTCTCAGATCTAAGAAGGCAGTAGATAATGTGTTCTGATTCTCTACATATCTCTGGATTAAATGATTCAATACAAAACAATGATCTCCTGTGGTTCTACCTGCCCTAAAACCAATTTGCACATCCTTCAAGATTTTCTTTTCATCCAGCCATTTCCCCAATTTCAAACAAATACTTCGCATAGAGTTTACTCACAACACTCAATAAACTTATTGGCCTGTAATTTTTTGGATCCATACCATTACCTTTCTTATAAATATGTATTACTATTGCCTGTCCTCACTTCTCAGGGATTATCCCTGAGCTATTAATCCTCGTAAAAAGTTTCGCCAATACTGGAGCCCACCATTTTATATTTTCCTTAAACAGCTCGGGGGGTAAAAAATCTGGACCTGGGGCTTTACCCTTCTTTAACACATCAATAAGCTCTATCACCTCCTCCGTAGATACCGGGGCCCACTCAGGATCACTAGGACAAACCAAATCCACTTCTTTACTTAGTTGGCAGAACATAAGGCTCCAGCTGCTGAAACTCACCTGGACCATCAGCGGGAGACCAGCATGCTTGAGAGGGTGAACAAGGACCTGAGTGAAATGTAGACGCAAATGCAAAACAGTCTGTCCCAGTCCATTCGTATCCAGACCTCCCTGCTGGAGCAAGTTGCAGCCACAAGCACAAGCACTGTTGACCAGATGCTATTTCTTAACCCCCACTGACCATTCATGCCCCACCAAGGGGAAACTGCCCACCCAAGTACCCCCATCGCCCCAGGGAAGAGCTGAGCCCATTCCACATGGTGCCAATGCCAGGGAGCAGTGCATGGGCTAGGCATGCCTCCCCCAAATCATTCCTACATCCCTCCCACAAGCACACTACCCCAACAGGATCCTCTGGATGAGGATAGGGAAAATGTCCCCCTATCCATCCTGCCACTCAAGCAATGATACCTCAAAGTTGCCATCAAAAGGAGCCAGTACGAAAAATATTTAATCAAGTTTTTATTTGTCGTAAACCTTGAGTTGTGTGCTGTTTGGGTTTAGGGACTGGCAGGCAAAAGGCCTCCAAAAAGGGCCCCAGCCATGGCACATGGAAAGACCTTAGGACTCATTTGGGAGTGGACGATATTACTCTAGGGGGAGGCCTCGGGAGGGATGGGGGAGGAATGGGAATGGCCAGGAGCAGAGTGCTAACTGAAGTGTGATGGGGACCTCACAAGGAAAGGCTGCTGGCTGGGTAATAGGCAGGGGAGGGAGGGATGGAACAACAGCTGGTTCGTTGCTAGGAGGCAGCGGATGGGGCAAACATTACAGGAAATATTTTGATGTTTTTTTATTGATACACAATAATTAAAAAGTCACTGGTGTTGAGTACTGAGGTATAACATTGTGGTTGAAATGGCACTGGCTTGCTAGAACTAATTGGCAAGGGGTTCTCCAATGCAGCCCCACTGGTCTCACAGAAGTTTATTTATTTATTTATTTATTTATTTTACAGATTTATATCCCGCCCCCTCCTGCAATGCAGCTCGGGGCAGCTAACAACACCATAAAATATTAAAATTCACTTAAAATATAAATATAAAAACATAATCTAAAACACATCACATAAAACAGGGCTAGAAAACAAATGAATAAATGGGCGGGGGATTAAAATCACCCCCCCCCCCCTCCCTCCCAAAGGCCTGGGCAAACAGCCAGGTCTTACAGTTCCGCCGAAATGTCAAAAGGCTTGGGGCCAGGCGAGCTTCCTCCGGAAGGGAGTTCCACAGCCGCGGCCCTACCACCGAGAATGCTCGCTCCATCGTGGCCCCCCGCTTAACACGGGGGACCTCCAGGAGGGCACCCCCGGCAGACCGCAGGAGCCGTTCCGGGGCGCGAAGGGCGAGGCGGTCCCTAAGGTATGAGGGGCCAAGGCCGTATAGGGCTTTATAGATCATCACTAGGACCTTGAACTTGGCCCGGCACACTATCGGCAGCCAGTGCAGAGCTCGGAGCACCGGTGTAATGTGCTCCCGGCGACCCGTCCCCGTAAGAAGACGAGCCGCCGCATTCTGCACCAGCTGCAGCCTCCGGGCCAAGAACAAGGGAAGCCCCACGTAGAGCGCGTTGCAGTAGTCGAGCCGCGAGGTGACGAAGGCATGGATGAGGGAGGCCAGGTCCGGGCCAGAGACATACGGACGCAGCCTACGTACCAGATAAAGCTGGCGGAAGGCAGCCTTGGCGACTGAGAACACAGCCAGTGCTCTATGCCTTCATGAGCCAGGGTCTGAGTATGTAGGCAGTTCCCCGAGAACAACCAGCCACATGAGCACTCCCTCAATACATGGTTCAGTGGAGGGTCCAAAGTCTCTAATGTACTTGCAACTAAAGAAGGGAGACTGAGTGAAGATGAGGGCATCAGGTTCCACCCAAACCACCTGGCCAGCACATCCATGAAACAGGGATGGTGGTCCACTACAGCCTTAACAAATAGTTATCCTGTAGATTATGGTGATATGATTCTCACTGATCAATACAATTCGGGAACATCTCTTACATAAAGCCCTCCATTACCTCTGCAGGGTCATTCAGCTGCATGACATGATTCAGCAACATGTCCACAATTACCATGCAAACCTCCAGTAGAATCATGCCAATGCCAAATTTCTAGGCAACAGAGCAGCAGGAGTCCAGGGTGCCAAGCTTCCAGATGGTGATGGCAACGGCAACATGTTTCTTCTATCTGCTATCCTGGCCGCATATCGAAAGACAACCTCTCTCTTCTGGGACCAGAAAGCAAGCCAACAAGTGCAGTGGGCTCAAATCTGTTGAATCAGTCACAAGGTCCATTCAACAGTAGTAACGGAGGCCTGGAACACAGTAATGAGCACGAGGAATTTCTCCACATGCATCGCCATGGCATCTGTGGATTCTGCAGACTGCATAACCAATGTTTTGAAGAGTGTCAAGAAATGAGATGATGCCTAGATAAGCATCTGCTGAATGTGTGTGTATATTGGTGCACCTGCACGGCTGATACAGGTGTCCATTAAACTGCATAGACATCCCTGTGACAAACACATTTGTGCACATGCTAACTCCTCTAAAAAGGTTACAGATTTTAGCACCAAAGAAGCATGCTATTTAATTAGGATATGGAGAACCACTGTATGTTAAGAAATGGAGGACAGGTGGGAGGATCTGCAAGGCAGTGAAGGTCCCTGTGTTAGGAATGTATGTGGGAGAAGAGCGGAGATGCTATTGCCCATTGGTTGAAAGTTACTCAAAATTTCTTATCAGTTGAACAACAGTTTAGGGTCAAAATACCAAAGAGTTATTTTTGTGGGTTCCTTGCTCGGGAAAGCCAAATATTTTTTTTATCTGGAGTACTGTGGGTGCCCAGAACCAAGAAGATGGGGAATCATGGACTCACTAGCCTTTGCTGATATTTGGATGAGGCCTGATGTACAGAGTGAACTGGCAGACCCATCCTCTGAGGCAGGCTATGAGTGCACAGGGTGGTATATGCACGCAGGGTACAAAGTATGATTGATGGGGTGCAGAGGCCGCCCAACCATACTGCAGTTCAAAGTTCAGCAGACTTGAAGAGTGGGAGCCCCAGACAAGATGGGAGATGAGGATCTAAATGAGAGAGACTCCTGACATTTGTGCATTGCCAGAAGTAAGGCAATCACTAACTCAGTCTGGACTGTCCATGCTATTTTTTCTCATCACGCATGATGGGGGACATACCTTGCACCTGATCTTTGCACTGGCATTGAGGCAGCGTTTCCATTGATGCGGGAGGTAAGTGACAGCAGAGCCCTTGTCATGGAC
This sequence comes from Sphenodon punctatus, assembly GCA_003113815.1. NCBI lineage: Eukaryota > Metazoa > Chordata > Lepidosauria > Sphenodontia > Sphenodontidae > Sphenodon > Sphenodon punctatus. The sequence continues at coordinate 99,059 of QEPC01009300.1, forward strand.
GGATCACTACCTCCTGCGAACACGTCTCCTGGTGTATGTCTGCCTCCAGAGAGGTGTAAAACCTATTAGGATGCTTTGCCCCCGGAGACTAAAGGAACCTAAGAGGTTCCGGAATGCTCTTGGGGAGTTACCCTCTGAACCTGATGACCACTCACTCAATGGCTTTGTGGAACACCTTGCTAACGGTTCCAAGGCGTCCGGTCCCCTGGCGACGGCGTCTCAGGCCTCCGTGGTTCACGGAAGGCTTGAGGATGTTGAAGTGTGAGGGTGGGCAGTTGGAGCGGCGGTGGCGCCATTCGCATGCCGAAGCCAACATATTGCACCATAGACCCAGTTTCCGGGTCTATGTTGTAGCTGCAAGGGCAGCAAAAAAAAAAAAAGAAGAGTTTTTTGCTACTCATATAGCCTCCGCAAAATTTTGTCCAGCGGAGCTTTTCCGGGTGGTGAGGGGGCTAGTTAGCCCACCCTCCCTCTGCCTGGAACTGGAGTCATCTAGTACCCTGTGTGACATGTTTGTTGATAAAATTGCTCGAATTCACCACAACTTTGACGCCGCGTTTCTTACAGTGGGTGAACCAGAGGTTGTGGAAGCCCCACCTTGTCCGGTTTTGTGAGATCAGTTTCAGTGGGTACCGCCCGTCGAGGCAGGGGATGTGCTTGAGGTGGTTAGGGCCACTTTTTGTGAACTTGACCCATGCCCGTCTTGGCTGGTTAAGGCCAGCCAGGAGATGTTGGGGCCACTGCTGGAGGGGGTGGTCAGTGCCTCCCTTTGGGAGGGCAGAGTGCCGGGTTGCATCAAAAAGGCGGGGGTGCAGCCTCTCCTCAAAAAAACCATCACTTGACATTGACTCCCTCGCCAGTTATCGACCAGTCTCTAACCTACCCTTTTAGCTCAGCAGCTGCAGGGGCATCTAGACCACACCGGTTATCTGGATCCCTCGAAGTATGGCTTTTGTCCGGGTTATGGCACAGACTGCACTTGTAGCTTTGGTCGACGACCTCTGCCGTGAATTAGATCGAGCTCATTTGACCCTGCTAATTCTGTTAGATCTATCAGCGGCTTTTGATACCGTTTGGCCATGAGATGTTGGCGATTCGTCTGCGCGATTGTGGGCGGGATCATTCTTGAAAGGTTCGGCTCCTTCCCAGTCAGAAGAACTCAACGTCTAGTGCTTGGGGATTGTTCTTCATCCCCTTGAGTCCTCATGTGTGGTGTCCCGCAAGGTTCCATTCTGTCACCTCTCCTGTTCAATGTGTATATGCAGCTGCTTGGTGAGGTTGTGAGGCTGTATGGGGTGCAGTGTCATCAATATGCTGATGACACCCAACTCTGCCTCTCTTTTTCCTCTGACCAAGACCTGACAGTCTTGTTGCTTACCTGGTGTTTGGCAGCTGTGGGGAATCGGACGAGGGTGAGCCGACAAACGGAATCCCGATAAGACGAAGGTGATGATGGTGGGTAGGGCGGTGGATGTGGTGTTGTCCATCATTGACGGGATTCGCCCGCCGCTGGTTCCCCAGGTTTGCAGTCTGGGCGTGCTCCTCGACCCACAGCTCTGCATGGATCTCCAGGTGGGGACAGTGGCGAGGAGTGCGTTTCGCCAATTACATCTCATACGTCTGCTTTGGCTGTATGTTTAAGACAGCAACCTGGCCACAATCATCCATGCTTTCATTACCTTGAGATTGGACTACTGTAACGCCCTCTACGTTGCGCTACCCATGGTAATGGTTTGGAGACTGCAGCTAGTGCAGAATGTGGTGGCCTGCCTCCTTATGAGGTCGGGCCGTCATGAGCACATTACACCCGTGCTCTGCACTGGCTGCCTATAGTCTTCCGGGACTAATTCAAGGTGTTAGTGTTGACCTATACAGCCCTACACGGTCTTGGCCTGACTTACCTATTGGATCGCCTCACTCCCTGTGCCTTGGAGCGACCCCTGCTGTCTGCTGGGAGTGCCCTTCTCAAGGTCCCCCATGTGGCCTGGCAGGCCACTATGGAGAGGGCATTCTTGGTGACCGCACTGAGGCTGGGGAACTCCCTCCTGGCAGAGGCCTGGATAGCCCCAGACCTCCCTTCCTTCTGGCGTATGAGTAAGACCTGGCTGTTCCGCGAAGCGTTTGGCAAGGGAGATGGGGGTGTAGAATGGGGGGAGTGGGTTAGGGAGGGGTTAATTGTTCTGTGCCTTCCTTTGAATGTGTTTTGTTTTTTTATTGTTTTGTAAGCCACCCTGAGCTGCCTGGAGCAGGAGGGGCAGGGTAGAAATGTTGTAATAAAATAAATAAAATCACTCCCTGACGAGAGGATACCTGAGGGGCCCCTAGGAGTGCCTTGATCAGGTTGCAGAGATGGGCTTGTTTCTCAGCAGAAACAACTGACTCAGGGTACAGGGACTGTGAACTGACTGAAGGAGAGCAGCTTGCACTATATGAAGTTTGGACGCTTGAAGTACAGATATTTTCTGCCCACGCTGTATGGTAATCCAGCAGATGATATAGAGGAGGTATAAGAGGCACATGTTTGACTGAGGGGGTTTATGCACAATGAGGGAGATTTCCAACTGTAAAAGTACACCACAATGAAATTATTTCAATATTTTAAATCCGCCCCCTCCTGCCAAATGGCAGCTCAGGGCAGCATACAACAGATACAAAATACGCATAATATAAACAATGTAAATGGTTAAAATTTCACATTAAAAAAAAAAAAAAAAAAGAGGCCAGACTAAACTCACCAACCCCCATAAACAAAACAAAAAGAAAATAAACATCTCCCCACCCACTACCCATCTCCGTCGCCGAACGCCTGGCAGAACAGCCAGGTCTTACAATGTTTGCAAAAGGAGGGGAGACCCAGAGAGAGGTAGATCTCCAGCAGGAGGGAGTTCCACAGTAGAGATGTGACTACTGAGAACACTCTCTAGAAGGTCGTCACCTGGCAGACTCTGAGAACCTCCAAAAGGGCTCCCCTGGATGACCGCAGGGGCTGGTCCAGGACACGGAGGTTGAGGCAGTCCTGCAGATAAGTAGGGCCCAGACCGTGTAGATTAAAGATAATCACCAACAACTTGAACCATGCCCAATAGACTATAGGCAACCAGTGCAGAGAACGGCGCTCCGGTGTTATATGCTCCCGACGGCCCTTGTCAGGAAGTGGGTCGCCACGTTCTGCACCAGCTGCAGTCTCTCGGATGTCACCAAGGGTACCCCACATAGAATGCATTGCAGTAGTCCAATCTCAAGTTCATAAATGCATGGATGACGGTGGTCAGGTCGGGCCCTGAAATATATGGCCGAAGACGACAGACCAGATGCAGTTTACAAAAAGTACTCCTTGCCACAGCCACCACCTGGGTATCCAGATGGAGCTGTCTGTCGAGAAGCACTCCCAGGCTCTGAACCTGATGGATGAAGGAGGAATGCACCCCATCCATGATGGAGGCCTCCACCTCTTTGCTCCTCCCCACCATCATCACCTCCGTCTTATCAGGATTAAACTTCAGACAGCTTAACCTCATCCAATCCCCCACCACAGCCAGCCTAAACACTGAGACGCCCGGGCCTGGATGAAAAAGAGAGGTAAAGCCTCAAACCCTCTCATGATCTCGTCCAGAGGCTGCATGTACACGTTGAACAGGAGAGGGGACAGAATAGATCCCTGCGGCACTCCATACGAGGTCCTGGAGGGATGATGTAGACTCCCCCGAGCACCACACGCTGAGTTCTACCAGCTAGGAAAGAGCGGAACCATTCAAGAACCATCCTGCCCACCCCAGCACGGTCCCGCAGGTGAATCACCAACATCTCATGGTCAACCGTGTCAAAAGCTGCTGACAGATTTAATAAAAATGGAAGAGTGGACCGCTTCCTGCCAGTACATCACTGAGCGGTGGATGTGAGAAACCGGGTGACAACATACATTGTCAACAACTCATGACAACAACTCATCAAAAGCTCAACTCATTGCTTTCATTTTCAATGTTTGCTTTAATTTTCAGTTAACTATAGGCACTCAAAGTATGCACCATGCTGAATAAACTCAGCATTATGTCCGCAGCAAAAGGTTAATTCCAGTTGCCAAGTGCTTGCAGGTATGAAGCCAAGTACGAACCTTCAGGGGTGGGCGGGGCTAACAGGTGCTGAAACATCTTTCGGAGTCATAGCCCAGAAGAATCATCTGGGGCAGCTTCTTCTTTCCATGGTTTGCTGTGGCTGTGAATCATCACAGAAATTAAGATACTGACAAGGAGTGGGGACTGTGTATGTGTGTGTGTGCGGGGACACCTGTTCTTTTATTAGGCTGGATATACTAAACACGTGAGTGGGGGCTGCACCGACTGAACCCTGATGTGGGCTATCATTCCATTTGTTAACGCCCTAATTAATTAAATCCAAATCAACTGGTCCTTTCAGAGGCTACAGCTTTATGCACAATATATGAAGTCAAAATGCTAGTGGGTAGGACTGAGGGGGTGGTGGCTCCCGTCACTGACGGGGTTTGCCCCCCTTTGGCCACACAGGTCCGTAGTCTGGGGGTGCTCCTCGACCCACAGCTCTGTCTGGATCTTCAGGTGGAGGCTGTGGTGAGCATTTCGCCAGTTGCATCTGGTAGGACAGCTGCGGCTGTATGTTATGAACTCGGATCTGGCCACCATCATCCATGCCTTTATTACCTCTCGATTAGACTACTGTAATGCACTCTATGTGAGGCTGCCCTTGGAGACGGTCCAGAGGTTGCAGCTTGTGCAGAATGCGGCGGCCTATCTCTTAACGGGGACGGGTCACCGCGAACACATTACACCGGTGCTCCGTTCTCTGTACTGGCTGCCTATTATCTTCTGGGCCCAATTCAAGGTGTTGGTAATGACCTACAAAGCCCTAAACGGCCTGGGCCCAGCTTACCTGCGGGACCACCTCAAGCCCTGGATCATATTGCGGTCTCTGCAGTCGGCTGAGGACGCCTGACTCAAAGTCCCCCGGGTTTCTCGGGTAGCGATTATGGGGAGGGTGTTCTCAGTGGCCGCTCCCAGGCTGTGGAATTCCCTCCCGATGGAGGCCTGCTTAGCCCCAGACCTCCCCTCTTTCCGAAGACAGTGTAAGACCTGTCTGTTCTGCTGGGCCTTTGGAGAGGGAGACGGCTAGGGTGGGTTCTGCCCTTTTTGTATATTTTTAATGAATTTTAAATTGTATATTTTGTGTGTGTTTTATTATTAATCATAATAATAAAATAATAATTTGATGATGATGTTGTTTTGTAAGCCGCCCGAGCTGCTCTGTGACCAGGAGGGTGCAGGGTATAAATGTAATGGAATAAATAATAAATAAAATCCTGGTGTGATTAGCTGTAGGCTGATTACATTAGACAGAGCCTCTTCTCTTTGGGTCACAGATTCAAATGCAATTGATTTACTAATAAAAAGATTAGCCAGGCTCAAGCGAGAGTGAACTTTATCTTCATAAAGATATCTTAGCCTAGGAAATTATCACTTATTTAACAGAACAGAAAGGGACTCTGTTCTAGTCTTGCCTTTGGCCCAATTTCACTCAGTAGGTTTCTGGCTGTCACAATATTCTCTCAGCCTAACCTACCTCACAGGGTTGGTGTGAGGATTAAAAAGTTGTGTTAGTTATATGTAACTATTATTATTATTAAACATTTATAAAGCGCCAGTTGCAACCTGGCGCTGTACAGAACATACAATCAGATGCGGTCCCTACCTGTGGCTTACAATCTAAAAGACAAGGAGGGGGAGACAAGGAGAGGGGACAGCGAGAGAGACATGGGAGAAGACAAACAAACATTCAGGCGGATGCGAAGTCTCAGGAGCGTGTACTTGGCTTGGTTACAAGGTGGTCGGTAGCAGCAGTCAGCAAAGGAGGGCAGACAGTAAGAGCAAGGGGAAAGACTAGAGGGCATTGGGAAAGGCAGCATGGAAAAGGTGGGTCTTGAGGAGGGATTTGAAGGAGCGGAGGGAGGAGGCAAGGCGGATGTCGGCAGGGAGGGAGTTCCAGGCATGAGGGGCAGCGAGGGAGAAGGGACGAAGGCGGTTGGGCGAGCAGGAGAAACGAGGGAGAACTAACGTGCTCTTAGTGCCATATTGGTGGGGCACTATATAAAAATAAATTTCATTATATCTAGTCCTGCCCTCTATAGCAATGAAGAACAGGTCTGTGTCATCTTCTTGGTGGCAGCCCTTTAGATATATGAAGCCTGTTATCATGTCTCCCCTTAGTCTACTCTTTGCTACAGTAAATATATCCAGTTCCTTCAAACTTTCCTTATAAGACTTGCTTTCTAAACCCTTCATCCTCTTTGCCACCATCCTCTGAACCTACTCCAATATGTCAATGTCCTTCTCAAAATGAGGCACCTAGAGCTGGACACAATACTTCAGGTGAGGTCTGACCAGTGCTGAAAAGAGAGGGAAATGCTACTTCCGTTGACTTGGAAACAATGTTTGCTCATGTATTTCAAAACTGCATTAGCCTTTTCTGCAGCCGTTTGTGTTCTGTTTGTAATCAATCACAATCCCTAGATCCTTTTATGTTGCTGCCAAGTCAGGTATACCCCACTGTGCAAGGAAGAGCCACGAGGGACTACTATGTCCTGAGAGGAAGTTAAAATGGCCGCTGACTAGTCCCCAAATGGCTGCCACAGGAAGTTGGAGTGTTTTTCGGGTGGGGCTCCAGCTACACAAGAGTAGCTAAGCCAATGTAGCCAGAGAAGCCAGAGAGGGCTGGAGAGCACTAAAAGGCCTGCAGGGAGGCTGCAGAGGTATACCTAGCTGTGGGAACCTGCCTGCATGTAAGACAGAGCCCTAGGGAGAGAGCCAGTGTAAAGAAAGCCAGCAGAGTGGGCCGACAGTGTAAGGAGGCTCAGTAGGAGCCAGAAGACAGAATGGTTAAGGAGAGCTCCGTGCTAAGCCCAGATATGGGCTTGAATACTCCTGAAGTAAGGAGGGGTATCTGAGAGACTGCTGGGAAAGGAAATGAAAGCCTCTGAGACCTTGAGGTAAAACCAGAGGTGCAGTGGCTTTGTGTAAGGCACAGACAGAAGCTGCCTAACCTGAGACTGTTGTGGAGGTGCACTGTGAAATAAAGGACACTATAAGCTAATACCCTGTTTGAGACTGCTGATTGGGTAATAATCCGGCAGCAACTTACCCCTGGGGTCCCACCCTGTGACATCCAACTTATACTTGTGCATTTGATTTTTCTTCCCCAAATAATGAACATTACATTTATCTTGGTTAATTTTGTTAATTTCAACCCTGATTTCCAATCTATGGGTGAAAACAAATGAGACTAGGACAAGACAAGCAACTATGGACTTGTCCATGCAGAGGGAGGTGTCCAGGAGCTCAATGTACCGCTGTATTTGGTGTCCACATCCAGACCTAAAGTTATCATCATTTACTTCCTTGTAGCCTCTCCTTGGGTCCTTTGTCTGCTGCCGGCATTGGTTCATGTCCCAGTGGTAGCTCAGCTCCGCCATCTGGATGGTGATCCCCTGTAACACCTGCTCAAACCTGCGAGATTTGCACAGGTCATACTGGACCTGCACATCCCCCTACAGGCTGATGAATGCAGTCTTTTCCTTCTTGGTCCAAGGGACCCACTTCTGGCAGCTGGCTTGTGGCCTTCTCCTGGCGTAGCAGGGGTCTCAGCTCCCACCTGGGGTGGTGGTGCTGGTGGATGCCTCTGAACATGGAGATGGACATGTACCACATATAGTTGTGCATATCATGGGACAGCTTCCTTACCCCGCTCCCTCTCCGATCAGTGCACTGACTTACTGCTGGACTGACTGTCCTCCTGCTGCAAAGTCCCCCCTTTGGCTGCCTCTTGCTTTGTTGCCAGACAGACGTTGGGCATGAGTTGCTGTGCAGACCGGGGACTCCCAACGCGGTTATGTCTTTTCTGCCCATTCCCTTTAAGGGTGCTGGGACCATCTTGTTCGGAGGAACGGTAGGACATGGTCACTCTGTTGACCACTGTGGACTTTCCGCCCACACCTCTCTGATCCTGGCGAACTTCACTCCATGGCGGAGCCAACCGGGGTCTAACAAACGGGAGGGTGCAGCCTGGGTGACCGGGCCTTTGCACAGGCTGCATCGCTAACCTACTAGGCCCACCCATACTATAGCAGCCAGTCGTTCATCCGAAATAATGAGCAGGTGACTCTTGAGCTAGTCTCATTTGTTTCACTCTATCATTTATGAGGGAAAGGGTCCTATGGAGAGTGGTCTCTCAACAGCCATTCCCCCTCATCCCCACTCCTCAGCTTGGGGTCAGTGCTGAAGTCAACGTTTTACTCAAAGGTTCTAGGCTGCTTTAGGTAAAGGAACAAAATCTAGACACAATCTACTACACAGGGAAGAAGCCCTGTAAAGACAGGTTACTCATCTGTAACTGTCGTTCCTCAAAATGGCTCCATGCATTCCCACAGTTGAGGTGCGTTCGCCACAGCTAGTCTCCATGGGCTGTTCAAAGCGGTCCTTGGCACAGAATCAGGTCTGCCCCTCTCCTCTGGGTGTGAAAGCGGTCTCTCGCTAGGATGAGGTTATATAAAGGGCAGGTCCATTCCACTCTCCTCCGTTCCTACAACCACTAATTTGTATAAATATAATTTATTTTTAATTTAATTCCAAAATAGGGGAAGGTGGGTGGGATGTGGGAATGCACGGAGCCATCTTGAGGACCTACAGTTACAGGTAAGTAACCTGTCTTTCCTCCTTGAGTGGTTGCATGCATTCCCATAGTTGGGGATTATAAATCTGTATACCCAAATGGGAGGTGGGTAGAGGAATTAATTTAAAATTGAACCTTGCACAGAAAGGAATAACGAGTTTTGTTATCTAAATTGTCTTGTCCTACTAATGTAAATGGATAGGGCCCTCCTAACATCTAGGGTATGTAACATAGTTTCTAGTGGCGTAGAGTGAGGTTTGGGGAAAATACTGTCAAGCAGATTCTTGAGAGAGGTGATAAGGTGTAACTATCTTGGGCAGGAAGGCTGGATCTGGTCTCATGATCACTTTGTCCTTATGAAAAACTAGGTATGGTGGTGCATCTTGTAATGCTGCAAGTTCGCTGACTCTCCTTGCAGATGCAATTGCCACTAAGAAAACTGTTTTCTGTAGAAGGTGTGGCAGAGAGCAAGAAGCCATAGGCTCAAATGGAGGTTGCATAAGTTTTGCCAAGACCACGTTTAAGTCCCATGGTGGCATTTGTCTTGGAGGGTTTATCAAATTTAGTCCTTTCAGGAAAACCTTGGTAAGTTGGGATGAAAGTATGGATTTACCACATATGAAATCCTATGTTTTGAAGCAACTGCAGCCAGGTGCACTTTTATTGAAGAGTTGGAGAGGTTCTGTTCCTTAAAAAGTAAAAGATATGCCAACATTTGGGGCAATGGACAGGACAGAGTGTTGAGACTTTGTTGAGATGATCAGGCAGAGAATCTGCACCATTTGTATCTATATCTTTATAGTGTGGATGGTTTTCTAGCATTTATAGATGCTAGAAAAATCGGCAGAACTTGCATGGGTATGTTCCAGAATTTGTCTTAGCCATGCTATCAAATTGAATGATTTTAGGTTTGGATGAAGTCTTCTCGTCATCTTTGGAGAGAAAATTTGGAAAGAGCTTCAGAGGAATCCCATTGATGGATAGTTCTAGGACGGTGGAATACCAGTGTTGCCGGGTCCAGGCTGGTGTTAAGATTAGACGTGCTCGGTCTTGGTGAGCCTTGAGAAGAACTTTGGTGATCAGGGGGATCAGTGGGTATAATGGATTGTCTAGCTATGATGCTGTGTACATTTCTCTGTATAGAACAACAGTCACTGAAAATGGCTCCTACTAGGTCCCAATATATGATTTTAAAAATCAGGGTGCTCATCCAGCAGCACGACAATGTTTGGGCAATGTGCCTAAATTCAAAATGGCCACCACGCGAGTAATTACACAAATTCTGATTACTCATCCATGTTAATAAGTGGCTTGTACGGTATCAAAAGATAGGTTTTCATGCACAAATATACCACCTAAAATAAGGTAAAGGTGACCAAGGTCCTCAAAGGTTACATTTATTACATAGCTAGCATGATCATGATACACACAAAGATTTTCAAGTATGCCATTACATTTAATAACTATGAGTGTATTCTTCCTAACAGTAACACTTTCAAATTATGTAATTTCATTACATTATGACTGTAAGCTTCCCCGAGCTGCCTGTGGCAGGAGGGGCAAGGTAGTAAAATGTTTAAATAAATAAATAAATAAATAAATAGAAAGAAAGAATTCTATGAGGTGCAATTGTGTGAGGGCTTCACCTAGCATTAGCATCCTTTTCATTGATCGCACATAGTTTGAATCATGCAGAACGGATTCTGTCACTGATACGCCAAATACAGCATTTTCAATCATGCAGAACGGATTCTGTCACTGATACGCCAAATACAGCATTTTCAATGAAGATACTTTCTACACCACTTCCTCTCAGGTACTTTCCAAGGCAGGCAAGAACCACCTTTGTCATATGAAGGGACCCCATAATCAAAATGATATCTTTGAACTCCTCTGGTTGCATAAATTGTACTTGTTGGGCAACTTGCTATACACACTCATCGCAAGCCACTGCGATCTGCTTCTGCTTCAGTTGGCCTAAGACACTTAGAATTTTCTTTAAGGCCATAATACAGTCAAATATCTGTCACTAGCTGTGGGATTAATGGAAGATACCATACAATCTGCTGGTCCCCCTCTTTTTTTTGGTAACAATGAAGTTGAACGCAAACCACGATGGTATCACTTGCTTTTCCAGTTTGACATTCACCTCAAGTGGCACCATTTGTGGCATCTTCTGTCAAACCATGTGAAGTCTGTCTTTTTTTATATTTTTGTATTTACTTCCATTCATTGTGTACAATTACTTGGGTACAACAGTCTTTGGGAAGATCAGGTTTTTTTGCTGACTTGATGAGGTCTTTTACTTTCCGGCAGGGAAAGTCACACCTCTTCATGTGTTGAATGGCCTTGTGCTGCTCTTACAGGCCTCATGAACTGCAAGGCCATTCAACACATGAAGAGGCAGTTTTTTGTTGCCACTGTGTAGGATATAACACATAATTTGAAAAAGTGTCAGAATGCTGAGCTTTTTAGATGAAGCTCAGCCTCTGCTGTAGATGTTTCTGGTTCATGGTCATTATTGACTTCTGTCTATTTTTCAAACAACCCGGGTTCACTTAAAGAGGCTTCAGAAAAATGTGGAAGTAGGCTCTGGAATTCTCATATCACTCCATGAGGTCTTCAGCATTACAAAAGCGATCTTGTAATTTAAAATCCACTTTAAGCAGTGCTTCTTTCAGGCTTTTGGCATGGTTTCATACTACATCACTGCCATGAACATGGTCAGCAATGTCTTCTATGGATATATGTTTGAGGAAAAACATAACAGGCTTGTTTGCTTCCTCAGGACTGGAAAACCGAACCTGGTCATTAAAGTAGTCAGTGAGAAACTGCCATATGTCTCTATTACTAACACACACTGATCCCATTACTTCATTCACCTGATTCCGTATATCAGATAAGGTGCATCTCACACCTTAGCACAAACGTGGCTGCAGGTCTTCTATAACTGAGAAAAATATATCATTTGCTGTACGAATAGTTTCAGGCACAGATTCCTTGTTTGCTGTTTCACAATTATATTAAAGCAAATATGCACTCATACAATGACTGTGGTAGTACAGGTTTGCAGCAAATACACTGTTTTCATCCTGACGATCACTGATGCGGGTATAGACATCATCTTGGAAATGCTTGGCTGCCTTTATGAATGACTGAGTCCTTTGCTTTTCAGATGTGGAATTTTGCATATTCCCCACCACGTTTTGCTCTACTGCAGATGACACAATGCGTGAGAATTCAGTCCAGAGTCAAAGTAGGGGTACCACATGATGCACAACCTCTTTGTGTGGTTCTGGACCTACAGGCTTGCACCTGGTCAATGCCACCAGAGCTGGAACTCGCATCTGTTACTTCCTGCTTGCAGAATGAAGTTTGTCAAGTTTTCGCTGATGAGAGTACTTCTTGTAGCAGTTATTGCTAACATGATAAACAAATACGTTACTCTGTTCAACCAATTTCAGACATTTTCTTACGACATCATCATGGATATCTGCTGCTTTAATGACTTTCTTCCGCCCGTTCTCAGTACTTCTTGTTGCACAGTCTCCAAGCTTTTGGCAGATTATGTTCTTCTCGATGTCTAATGACACGAGTTCTGAGTTCATGCTCCGTGTAAGAGGTATCTTTTGAACACTGTCCATCTTATTTTCTTCAAGTTCACCAGCAATAAATGTAAAAATTGATTAACGTGTATTTACTAACATGTATTGATTAACATGTGCTCTATACACTGAAATGTACACAGCATCATAGCTAGACAATGCATTAGTATGCATAATGGAGAGAGAAATTCAATTTGATTATGAACGCATTGCCTAAGGACAGCGGATACAACCCTCCTCTTGTGCAGAATAGCAGAGTTTTTGTGTTGTGTCTGGACAAACAAACAAAGGTCGACATCTGGCTGACCCCATGGTTTGAAAAGATGTTTGACTACCTGGTCATTTAGTATACATTTGTGCTGGTCTGTCAGAAATCTGTTGAGAGAGTCCAATAAGAGGTTCTGTACCCCTGGGGACATGCACTGCAGTGACATAAATATTGTTGTTTATACACCAAGTCCATATTTCTTCTGCAAATTTTAATACATAAGGTAATCCAATTCCCTCCCTGCTTGTTGATGTACCACACTGATGATGTATTGTCTGCTTGAATCTGCACTATGAAAATTTGAGGGATTTTTTTGAATGACTTTAGAGCTAACTGGATGGCTTTGAGCTCTAGAAAGGTGATATGATACATGAGTATCTCTCTACTTGTGGATCTTGGCAGCCAGCACCCCATAGTGTTGTGGATATGCCCGTTGTTAAGAGATATTTCTGGGGATGGTAAATGGAAAGGCATCCCTTTTAGAACACAAGTGGGTTTTTTCCCACCACATCAGTGATATTAAGATGCTGAATGGTACAGTTAAGGTCTTGTTGAGGCATGCAATATGGGGATAATAATTTTCGATTTATCCACCTCAGAAAGAGTCAAAAACAAAGCAATGCATATGGAGCTACCATGGTTGCAGAGGCCAACAATCCCATGAATTGCAGGAAATCTCACTGTCTGAGTGTGATAGTTCTCTGTGTGTTGGACTGTGCACCTGATAAGTAATAATCTGTCATTTGGCATAAAGATTTTGTTTTGGATCATCTATGACTGGTTCCTATAAAGGGTATGGTGCGAACAGATTATAGGGATGATTTTTTTAGTTTATTATGAGGTCTAGATTTGTGAGCATGTGATGTACACAAATGAAATTTTGCTGTAGTTTCTCTGATGAGCCAGTCTAGGTAAGGATATATGTGAATTCCTTTCCCCCTGAGTGCTGCTGTTACCACTGACATGGTCTTGGTGAACACTTGAGGTGCTGTCAAGACAGCAAAAGAAAGTACTTTATATTGGTAATGAAAATTGTCTACAGTGAATCTTTGGAACTTTCTATGATTTTTATGGATGGATATATGAAAACAAGCATCTTTCAAATCAAGAGCTGCAAACCAATCTTTATCAGTTAGAAAAAATATCAGATGTGAGATATTTAGCATTTTAAAATTTAAAACTCTTTATAAATGTATTAAGTCTTCTAAAATCAAGAATAGGAATCCTCCATCCTTTTTAGGTGCAAGGAAATAATGAAAGTAGAATCCCTTTCCCCAATACTCTTGAGGGACCTCTTCCACTGCTCCTTTCTGCAGTAATAACTGGATTTCCTCTCAAAGTTTTGTCTTATGAAATGGGTCCTGAAAGTGTGAAAGTGTGTGGGGGGATTGTTAAGAGGAAAGGAGGAAAATTGGATGGAGTAACCATATTAAATTATTTCTAATATCCACCGATCTGCTATTACTTGTTTCCAAGCTGTTAAAGAGAAAGCTAGGTTGGTAGATATATTGAAAGAAGGTTTGCTGTTCTCTACATGTCCGTTAAACTCAAAAATTGCTTTGTGGTCCTGAGGATTATCAGAGAGAGGTTCTATTCCTCTTCTTTTGTATGGGCAAATGCCTTCTTTGATAATACTGAGGCTGTTGTTGATAATGTCTAGAACACATATACAGTGCCTGTCTATAGGGTCTATGATAGTAGGAATAAGATTTTTATTTATTTATTTATTTGTCATTTTATATCCCGTCCCTCCTGAAAACAGCTTGGGCCGGCTAACAATTTTAAAACGTAACAAATAAAAATAAAAAATGGTATTGTATAACTCTTTCTAGAGTCATGCATAACTTTCAGTCTAGATGCTGTATCAGCTGTGGTTTTAACTCTCTCCAGAGTGTCATCAGTTGATGTGGTGAACGTGGCACACCTTTGAATGGCAAATCCTCAATTTTTTATTTATTTTCTGGGGCAATAGCTGTAGATTTTAGCCAGGCACTGTGTCTCTCAGTAATAGCACAAGCTACGCTTCTTGCCCCACAATCTGAAAAGTCCTTGGCTCTTAGTTGAAATCTGGCAACTGTTTATCCTTCCACAAATAAAAGCATGTAGCTATTGCTTTGCTTGGTCTGGTGGCTTTCTACTAGCCTCAATGGCCTGTTAGCATAGCACATTTTGATATATAAAAAAAGCCGATAAATATTTGTGATTCTCATAGTTAGGGTTGCTGATGCAAAAGCCTTCCTTCCTGCCATGTCCATTCTTCTTCCCTTTTTATCCAGAGGGAATGTAGTGTGACCTGCAGATGTGCTTGCCTGAATAGGTGTTGATAGTCTTTGGTGTTTAGATACTGCTGCTACTACAAGAGAATCAGGGTGAGGATTTATAAACACTTTTCATCAGAAACCAAAGGATACATTTCGTCGGCATGGGTGTTTACAATGCCGGAATGTTCCGTAGTTCAAGAGTGCTACTGTTCATAACATCCTGAAAGAACAGAATCATTATCTGTCCAGCGTCGTTCCTTGAGAGGATGTCAAATGACGGTGTAGCAGGTGTCTTTTTTTTTACTATCTTCCCAAGGAGATCAGACATTGCCCTAAAAAGACATCGTAAGTGTTTGGGGAATTGTCTGTAGTCCTCAGAAGGAGGAGGATCCGCAGGGTTTACCAGAGTGGAACAGAAAGCAAGTTCTGGTGAAACAGAAAGCATGTTATCAGAATGTGGGAATTTCTCAAAGTTAGAGGGTGGTGTGTCTGTTGAAGCATCTGGTAGAGGGACTGGAATTCTGTTGAGGAAGTATAGATGGTCCTATCATTTCTTGCAGAAACAATTGCTCGGGAAAAACAGTTTGTGGTGATGGTAGATGATCTTGTTGTGTAGAACTCTTAGGATTTGGAACTTCCTGATGTCTTTTAGATGGCAGTGATGGTGTAGGGGAGCACAAATTTGATCGATTCCTATGGCTGCAGTAAGATGGTGCTCTTGATATAGGGCACAGTAATGGCTGTGCAGGTAGTGGCATCAGTGTGCAATCATCTGTAATGGGAGTGCCTCCGTGCAGAATCCCACACAGAGTTTGACCTAGTGGCACAAGGAGCGTTTGAGGCTAGCACGGCAATCTCCTGATTGACCGAATGAAGTGGTGCTCCTTTTTCCCATGCATGAGGTGCTCAGTGTCAGGCTTCTTCCAGGTCTCTGCCTGACTGGAGATTCAGGGAAGGAGCGTCATTTCTGTGTGCTGAGTTATTAGGAATTGATTAAGCAGTTTGGCTATTATGAATTAACTAGGCAGTATTGACCATGGTCAGAGACACAGGCTGTATGAGGCCTGAACAAACTCAGTTCAGCTAACTTGAAACATAGGCCTCAGGATGGCACAGACAAAAGAGGCCCATAAGAAGGAGCAGTCATAAATAACTCACACTCTAGCAGGAAGAATGTATTTCCAAGGCTGTACCAACTACCCCAGATGGCTACTATCTCTAATAAAGAAGGCTTGAAAGAGATAAATAACCTCAAAGGGTCAGACCGGCAATTAAGCAGTGGAGAAGGAGAAACTCCCCAAAAGTGAAAGCAGTTTTAATGACTATGCTCCAAATAGTAAAGAGATGAAGTCAGCTTATTTCTGCACCTCACATGATCAAAAGAGGGGACCCTGCAATATGTATCCCTAATAAATAAAGCTATACAAAGGAACGCCCAGACCCCTATCCTTTGTCCTTGGTGCTTGGGGCTACTAGCTTTGCAGTAAGCCTCGTGGACCTTGGACCCTAAACAACGCTCTCACAGATCGAGAGACTGCCCAGCTGCCTCCTGGGCCCCCTCCCCTTCTCTGAACCAGCCTGCGTCTCGGACTGTGTCTCTGGCACGTAAGATATCATTGGTTACTGGGGTTTGTAACTGAGAATGCTGCCATGTCCAGATGTTAAGTGTCTATCCAATAAAATAGAGTTGTACCCACATACTTTGGCATGTTTATTGGCAACCTTTGATCCCGTTTGGGGTAAATTGAGGCACGCCACGTCATTTATTTCCTAACAGTTTTATCTGTGTGTTTTCTTCCCAGAGGCACCAAGGAAGTAAAGGTCCTGGATGAACATTCCGGGCTGCGTGGTTTCATCGTTCCCTCATTGGTACCAAGCTGCCAGTGATCTACAATGGCTGAGTGGCTTGGTAACGGTGCTTGGTACCAGGGTTCTCTTATCGATACAGGGCTGAATTGGTCATGTGCGCTGTTGAGAGTCTGGAGCCAATACCTTTGTCATTAAATTATTATTCTTATTATTATTAGCATTTATATAGCGCCAGCGATGTACCTGGCACTTACAAAGAACACGATAGACATGGTCTCTGCTCGAGACCTTACAATCTAAAGACAGGGGGAGGGGAGACAGGGAAGGGGTGAACAGAGGGCGAGACAAGGGATGCGACATTCATGAGGATGAGAGAGCTCAGGTACACGTTCTTGGCTTGGTTACAGTACATTGGGAGTTTGCAGATAACAGGTGGGGGATAATCCTGGGTGGGGATGCTTAGCAGGAGTTTGGAAGTGCGGACAGGAAGAGGTAGGTAGGGGGGAGCGAGGTTGTGAAGGGTTTTGTAGATGAAAATGAGGAGCTTGTGCAGAATACGCTCAGGAAGAGGGAGCCAGTGGAGAGAGGAGAGGTTTCACGTGGTCAGAGGGATGGGCTAAGGACCGCTTTAAACAGCCCAGGAAGCTGGCTCCAGCGAGCACACCCCAACTGTGGGAATGCATGAAGACACTTGAGGAGGAAGTATTGTTTTATAAAGAAAACTTACGTATGCAAGAAATCACAATTTATGTGAACAATATGCCAAGATATTCTATATGATCAACTTAAAAGGTGTAATTAACAGTTGCTCATGTAGCTTTGGTGACAGACCTTTGAAAGAGATATTGAAAGATCATGAGCAGGAACCTGTGCTTTCTGCATTTTCTCCATTGGCAGCAATGGAGAAAACATGGGTTCCTAGTCATAGGCTTTAGGTACAGGAATAGCATTGAGACATCAGAATCTACAGCACAAGGAACATGCCCTATATTATTGTTAGTGTTCTTGTTTTACAAACACTTATATATGCAACAAACACACCTGCAACTTATCACAAGGGCAAGAGCTAAACCACTGACCTAGCAGTAACCCTTGCCCAGTTCTACCACCAGAGCAACAAGAGACACGGCTGGCTCTCCTGTTAATTCAGCCACCAAGAGAAGGACACAGCACAGTTCCCAACAAACAAAATAGTTTTGTAAGGCTGCCCTACCAGCAGTAGTTGTGTTGGGTAGTAAAGCATTGTGACTGTTATGCCAGGGGTTCTGGGCACAATAGACAGCAGGAAGAACAAGCAGAGGAACAGGAAAAACAGATCACAGAGCAACATTGCCAACAGTGTTTCCCCAACCCCCAGCTCTTGCTCTGGCCTTAGTGTTGCCATGTGGGGACAGCAGGCAACAAGCTGTCTCCTACACCCCTGCTGTCCCCAGCCCAGTGTTGACCCTACCTGAGGAGAAATAAAATTGTGGCTTAAAGAGCAAGGCTAAATGTGAGACTGTACGTCTTTATGGCTTACATGGCAATTAAAACTGGCAATTTCTGATCTTTGTGGTGCATTTTTAATATTCACCTTAACTACACTGTTAAGCAATAAGTTTATAATATATATAATAATCTAACAATAATGGTTTAGTATAAATCTGTGTTCAGTCAGGACACTAAGTTTATACAAGTAGCTGGGTAGAACTACTGCTTTTCACCATCCAAGCATAACTGTGGCTTACTCATCTCCTAAGATTAACTTTTCACTAGTCTTTAAGTACAAGATACATGGGACTTGTAGAGACAATTCAGAGAGGAAATGAAACATGAGCACACTCAGTACTTAAAACACTACACACTTTTCTTCTAAAACAATACTTTCAACCTGTTCTTCCACACAAATGTGTTTTTCTCAACCCACATCAAAGGAAGCTTAAGGCTCTGCATCCGGGCAAAGCACATTACAATAACTGTTCTGCCTTTTTGTGGTCAAAGATCTTTTCCTGGACTGGTCTACAATACTCGACAGTTGAATTAAATTGGAATTTTAAAAGTAATCAATAGCTTCTGGGGCAACAAATATATATCTTGCTAGTGTTCCTTAAAGAGATGCATAAGTCTGAACTTAACTACATGGTGCATGTGATAGCATGTACATTTGAAGAGGACGATACTCCAGTTGACCCCACAACAGCCTACATTTTCATAGCATAAGTGGGCCTGTAAGGATTTTAGAGTTTCAAGTCTGCTGCATGGCTGCGTACACAGAACTGAAAGTTCAATATCAAGGGCCAGAACAGCACTAGGATTAGCTGAGTGTGCAGTTGGTATATGATGAATTGGACACAATGACAGCAAGATAGGGTTGTATTTGATGCCTGGATATATGGCCTGTGAGATCTGTGACAATCCTAGCAAACAGAAAAGCTGAACGAGATATATCCCATTGCAATCCAGAGAAAGAGAGTGTGGTCGTCGTGTTGGTCCCAAGTGACAGGGAGACAGAGTGGTTTGAATGATATTTTATAGGACCAACTGTTAGTGAAAATAACCAAGCTTTGGGGCCACAAAGGGCCCTTTCTCAGGTATGTAGCATAGCCAGTAGAAATATATACACTGAACAAACAAATATATGAGGGGGCATGGAATGGGCGGGAGTGGATAGAACAAGGTGGGAGCAGGGTGGAGAGAGAGAGAGAGAGAGAGAGAAAATATGTTCCAGACATTTAAAAACAGCTGTAAAATTATATATTGGTGTAGGAGATAAACTAAGGAACAATAGGTAGTGGTAAACACACAGAGATGGTAAACATATTGGTTGAGGATATAGTGGGAAACAGTTTATCAGCTGAAGGGAACATGCATATCAAAGGAACTGGGTTCACAGTAACACAAAAGGTTGAACATTGAGATGACAGGGTCAGTTACAGACAGGGAGACAAAGTGGTTAGAATGATCTCTAGGAACTTAATACAGAGGATAACAGACATTTAAAAAGCAGTACACTGTAAGGTGTGATGCATTGGGAATTAGGAGAGTGGTTGGGGTGCCCAGTAATTTGCAGAAAAGAACAGTAGGGAAGCCACTGGGGTGTAATACTGATGATCTATGATGTCTGTACACTAACACACAGAGTATGGGAAACAAGCAGGATGAAACTGAAAACATAATACAGGAAAGCAAATATGATTTAATAGGTATTACCGAGACTTGGTGGGATGAGACTCAGGATTGGAATATAGAAACTGAAGGATATACCTTGTTCAAAAAGAACAGACCTAACAGAAAGGGTGGGGGAGTAGCATTATTTATTTATTTTATTGCATTGATATGTCACCCCCTCATGCCTACAGCGTCTCAGGGTTGCTTCCAAGACAAACTAAAACAATTTACAACAATATAAAACCACCTTACAAAATTCCAATATTATTATTAAAACAGATTTAAAACACCCCCCACACAAAACTTTAACCCACCCTCCCCTCCCTGCCTCCGAAGGCCTGGGAGAACAGGCATGAGGCCTGATGGAAGGCCAACAGACTCGGGGCCAGCCGTGCTTCCTCTGGGAGGGAGTTTCACAAATACGGCCCAGCCACCGAGAACACCCTCTCCATTGTCGCCCCCCGCTTTATGCAGGGGACCTCCAGGAAGGCGCCCCCCGGTGGACTGGAGGGGCCGTCCTGAGTTGCGGAGGGTGATGTGGTCCCTGAGGTATCCAGGTCCAAGACCGTACAGGGCCTTATAGATCGAAGTCAATACCTTGAATCTGGCTCGGCACCTGACAGGCAGCCAGTGCAGTGCACGGAGCACTGGTGTTATGTGCTCTCGTCGGCCCGTCCCTGTTAGGAGACGGGCCCCTGCATTCTTCACTAGCTGCAACCTCCGGGCCAGCATCAAGGGAAGCCCCACGTAGAGGGCGTTACAGTAATCCAGCCTCGAGGTGATGAAGGCATGGATCAAAGTGGTCAGGTCAGGTCTGGAGATGTACGGGCGCAGCCTCCGCACCAGATACTGCTGGCAGAAAGCTGCCTTCGCCACCGCATCCACCTGCTGATCTAGATGGAGGCCTACATCCAACAACACCCCCAAACTCCGAACCTGCTGGGCCACGGAGAGGCGCACCCCCTCCACAAGAGGGGGCAACACCTCCCCCGCTCGGCCTACCACCATCACCTCTGTCTTATCGGGATTGAGCTTCAGTCTGCTCTGCTATAGCCAACTCGCCACGGCCTCCAAACACTAAGATAGCACGGAGACGGCAGGGCCTGAGTCGGCTGAAAGAGAAGTAAAGCTGGGTATCATCAGCATATTGGTGGCAACGCACACCAAACCATCTCACGATCTCCCCCAAGGACTGCATATATACATTAAACAATAAAGGAGACAGGATTGAACCTTGCGAAACACCACAGTCCAGGGCCCGGGGGCTAGACGTTTCTGCTCCCAGGACAACCCGCTGGGTCCTCCCCGAGAGGAATGATTGGAACCAACCAAGGATGGTCCCATCCAGACCCCCCAAGTCACGCACCCGTCTCAACAGCAGCCCATGGTCCACTGTATCAAATGCGGCCGGGAGATCTAGCAGGACAAGTAGTGTCGAACGTCCTGCGTCCATCTTCCGGCAGAGATCGCTCATCAAGGCCACCAACGCCGTCTCCGTACCATAGCCGGGTCAAAACCCTGATTGAACTGGGTCAAGAAAACAAATGCTGTCTAGGTGAACCTGGAGCTGCAAGGCCACCGCCCTTTCAATAATCTTCCCTAAAAAGGGAAGGTTAGAGGCGGGTCGGTAACTGGCGAGTGCGTCCACATCCAAGGATGGCTTCTTCAACAGGGGACGCAACATAGCCTCCTTGAGACCAGGGGGCAGACTCCCTTGCCGAAGGGACGCGCTGATTACCCCCGCCAGCACTGGCCCCAATATCTCCCTGGAGGCTTTCACCAACCAGGACGGGTAAGGATCTAATTCGCAACTAGTGGCCCTAACCGACCCCAGGATCTCCACAACATTGGCTGGCGTCACTTCCTGAAGCTCATCCCAAAAAGATGAACCATACGGCACCTCCATCACCTCACGCACTATTCCTACTGTCTCTAATCCAGCGTGGAAGTTGCTCTGGATCCGAGCGATCTTGTCTGCAAAGTAGATGGCAAACTCCTCACAGCAGGCCTGGGACAAGTCCCTGTCCAGGCGGAGGGAGGCCGGACTGACCAGCCCCTGCACCACCTGGAACAGCTCCGCTGGGTGTGACTTTGCAGACACTATGAGGGTGGCAAAGAACTCTTTCTTTGCCACCCTCACAGCCTCAACATAGGACCGTCAATCGGCCCTACGGAGAAGTTGGTCGGATTCAGCGCGAGTCCAACACCAGCGTCACTCTAGTTGCCTGCCTTCCTGCTTCATACTTCGCAGCCCCTCAGTAAACCAAGGGGCCCTGCAGTGTCGAGACCGGGGCAGGTGACGTCTTGGAGTTACCCTGTCAATGGCCTCCCCAAGCAAGATGTTCCAAGCATGGACGAGTTCATCCACAGAGCGGTTGGCAGAGTTCAGGGTTAACTCCTCCAGGGCCTCCTGGAACCGTTGAGGTTCCATCAGCCTCCGAGGGTGGACCATCCTAACTGGTGCATTCCCCTTCTGGGGGTGACACACTGAGAGACCGGTCGTAAGAAGGTAATGACAAGGGCAGAGCGGTTACATCTCCCACTACCAGATCACCCGCTTCAAGGCCAGAACAGAACACCAGGTTGAGGGTATGCCCCCCCACATGGGTCGGGCAGCTAACAACTTGGGGCAAATCCATGGTTGCCATGAATTCTCACTCCGCTCCCACAAGGTCGGTGTCGGTATGGGCATTGAAATCCCCCAGGACCAAGGTCCTAGAGGAGCCCAGCACCACCACTGAGACCAGCTCCGCTAGAGCGGAGAGGGATGCTGCTGGGCAGGAAGGGGCCAGGTACACCAGCAGCATTCCCAAATTGCCCCGAGCCAAATCAAACACCACATGGAGGGCCACGATCCCAGGGATATCTGGAACTGGATACCTCCTAACTGACCACGTCTCTTTTTTATATGTAAAAAAAAAATGTATACACCTGTACAAATCCATGAATCTGAGCATGGAAGGTCTGTTGAGAACATCTGGGCAAAAATAAAAGGAGAAAGAAATAAAAGTGATAGCACTGTTGGAGTCTACTTCAGACCGCCAAACCAAGCAGAAAATGTGGATGATGCTTTCCTAAACCAGATTACAAAACTTTCAAAGAGGCAAGACACAGCAATAATGTGGGACTTCAACTACTCTAATATCCGTTGGAATTCAAACTCTGCTAAGAATGGAATATTTAATAAATTCTTGCCTTGTGTCAGTGGGTGGAGGGGAAACAGGCACTCTCCGTGCCTCAAACACTCGCCCTTCATCCCAACCCAACCTCCGGCTCGCAATTTGGGAAGAAGAATGCCCGTCAGGATAGTATGTGGGTCAAATGTCTGAGACAGTGTTGTCTGGACTGGACCCCTATCATCATAGGGTGCCGAGAAGGTGGGCGGAGCAAGGCCCACACCTTGCGCCGCGACCACATGCATACCCACACTAGGTAAGGGGGAACACAAGTAAGGAAGGGCAACGTGGGGGAACACTGGGTTAGGACCCAAGGGAGGAGGGTTAGGACAGGAGATCTTGCTCACGGAGGAGGGGCAGTATAAGGAACCCAGGAAGGGAGAAAGGTGGGACCACAACAACTTACACTCTAGCACACTCACGCAAATTTCAGTTGTAGCAGGGAAAAACAGGAACACAGCAGTCTACAATTCAATCCGATATCAAGTAATCCACAAACACTTAGCTTTCGAGTGGCCGGTCTGCACACGTTCACCAGCAGTGAGCCTTTCTCACTGCCTGCTTTTTAAAGGGCTGGCTCCGCCCTCCCGACGGGTCGCCAGCCTTGCGGAGAGGCGCACTGCGTGTGACGCCGCTTCCGCCGCCTGTAAGGGAATCCCGCCTGGCTGTTGCGCAGGCGGGGTCGCTGGATCGAGTGACGTGGAGGGGGAAGCCCTGCCCAGGGGAGCAGCGTCATTGTGGCTCGTCCCTACCCCCTGCGCTGCCGGCGAGGCCACTGCCAGGCGCAGCGGGCAATCCTATCCCGGGACCCAGTCCCTGAGAGGCCAAACGCCACCCCTGCCGTCGCAGGACCCCACGACCCATTCCACAGGGGCTGCGGCCACTGACAGTACCCCCGTTGAGCCCCCCCGCCCAAGGGGCCAATACGGGCCAGGACAGGAAGGGTGGCATAGAGGATATTGGCGCACCAAGCGGGTCACCAACATATTGGAGGCCAGTTCCCAGGTGCGACTGGCCAGACCGTAGCCCACCCAATCCACAAGATACTGGAGACGGCCATACCTGTGATGAGAGTCCAGGATTGCTGGATTTCAAATTCGGGGCCAAGGGGGGGGGGGGAAGACACAGACGGGGGTTGCGGGGGAAGGAAGAGGTGAGGTTGGGTGGGGGGGCGAGGCCTTCTTTAGGAGGGAAACATGAAATGTGGGATGGATGCGAACATGGGGGGGGTAAGCGCACTGTGTAGGTTATGTCATTGACTTACCGAAGAATAGGGAAAGGTCCAATATAGCGATAGTCTAATTTAGAAGAAGGGCGAGTAGACGGATAGTGCCGGCGGCTCACCCACATGTAGTCCCCAGGCCATAGAGGAACAGCGTCCCGTTGGTGTTTGTCAGTTAATTTTTTATACTGCTGATAAGAGTGTTCGAGGGTCTTAATGGCAAGGGCCTGAGCAATACGTATATGTCGAACCATCGTGCCGGCGGCAGGAACTTGCACAGATGGGAGGTCAGGGGTACCAATTTGGGGGTGAAATCCATACGAAACGTAGAATGGAGAGTTCCCCCAGGGACGCGTTGGGTGCATTGTTGTATGCGAACTCAGCAAGGGGGAGCCAGGTATACCAATCATCTTGTAAGTGGTTGATCTAACAACAAAAGTATTGTTCAATATTCTGGTTAACCCTCTCCACCTGTCCATTGTTTTGAGGGTGATAGGCTGTCGACGGTTTGAGAGTAACATGAAGGGCTGTAAACAGAGCTTTCCAAAAAGGTGAGACAAATTGGGTGCCTCGGTCTGAAATTATCTCACGGGGCCACCCATGGAGTTTCACTATGTGCTGCACTAAGAGGAGCGCTGTGCTGAAGGTAGCCCCTTACAGGCCACAAAGTGTGCCATTTTCGTAAAATGGTCCACCACGACAAGAATCATATTATAGGCCCAGGACGGAGGGAGTTCTACAATAAAGTCAATCCCAATCCGTTGCCACGGCCCTTGAGGAAGAGGAGAAAGTTGCAAGAGTCCCATAGGGGCTGGCCTTGGCAGTTTGGTTTGGGCACACGTAGTACAGGCGTCTACGTGATGCTGAACATCCGTTGTCAAGGAAGGCCACCGAAAGGTTCGTCGAAGGAGTTGGCAGGTTTGTCGAACTCCGGGGTGCCCAGCTAGCGGGGCATCATGATGCGTACAAAGAATCTGGGGGCAACAGGAAGCTGGTACCACGATTAACCTGTCTTTCTTACGCAACCCATCCTCAAGGGTATAGGAGGGGTCTTGGAGACATTCAGGGTCATTGGCACTAGCTTCTTGGAGCTGGTTAAGTTGCACGCAAGTTGCTGCAAAAACCTTGGATTCCAAAATGGTGCCTTGTCTTTTGCAGTGCAGCCTTCATGGTATCGTGAAAGAGCGTCAGCGAGGATGTTCAAGCATCCTGGGCGGTATTTTACTATAAACGAGAAACAAGCAAAGAATAAGGCCCAGCGTGCATGCCGGGTAATTTGTGCTGTCTGCAAAAAGGTCAGGTTTTTGTGGTCCGTAACCACTGTGACGGGATACCTGGCCCCTTCCAGGTAGCGCCGCCACGTTGCAAAGGCAGCTTTAATGGCAAGAAGTTCTCGGTCTAGAATGGTATAGTTACGTTCTGCTGAGGTCAACTGGCGGGAGTAATATGCACAGGGAAGCAATTGCTTTGTTGTTACGTCTTCTTGCAGAAGAACTGCCCCTAAGGCCCCACAAGAAGCATCTGATTCAACCTGAAAGGGTTTTTCAAAAGACGGATGTTGGAGAAGAGATACAGACGTAAAGGCATTTTTAAAGAAGGTGAAACTATATTGTTGCTTCGGACCCCATAAAAATGCTTGATTTTTCTTTAAGAGGCGAGTCAAAGGTATAGTGATTTCAGCATAATTAGGAATATATTGTCTATAGTAGTTCGTACTTCCCAAAAAGCGTTGTAGGGCTTTTACCGTTTTTGGCGGGAGACACTGTAACAGTGCATCAACCTTTTGATTGTCCATTTTGATGCCAGTAGGGTCAATCACAAACCCAAGGAAGTCAACTGTGGTGAGGTGAAACGCGCATTTCTCTCCCTTGCAGTATAACTGATTCTGACGAAGCCGGTGTAACACTTGCCGCATGTGTCGCATATGCTGTTGCAAGGACGTTGAATAAATCAAGATGTTGTCCAAGTAGGCTATAACAAACACATCAAGGAAGTCCCGGAAGATGTTGTTGATGAAATGTTGGAACGTAGCGGGGGCGTCAGCAAGACCCAAGGGCATCACACAAGACTCAAAGTGGCTGTAGCGGGTCCGGAAGGCGGTTTTCCACTCATCCTCCTAGCACACTCACGCAAATTTCAGTGGTAGCAGGGGAAAACAGGAACACAACAGTCTACAATTCAATCCAATATCAAGTAATCCACAAACACTTAGCTTTCGAGCGGCTGGTCTGCACACGTTCACCAGCAGTGACCCTTTCTCACTGCCTGCTTTTTAAAGGGCTGGCTACGCCCTCCCGACAGGACACCAGCCTTGCGGAGCGGCGCACTGCGTGTGACGCCGCTTCCGCCGCCTGTAAGGGAACCCTGCCTGGCTGTTGCGTGGGTGGAGCTGCTGGATCGAGTGACGCGGAGGGAGAAGCCCCGCCCACGGCCAGGGGAGCAGCGTCATCGGGGCTCATCCCTACCCCCTGCGCTGCCGGCAGGGCCACTCCGGCAGGCACAGCGGGAATCCTATCGTGGCACCCAGTCCCTGAGAGGCCAAACACCGCCCCTGCCCCCCGCAGGACCCCATGACCCATCCCACAGGGACCACGGCCACTGACACCTTGCTGATAACTTCATCTTTCAAAAGGTGGAAGAAGGAATGAGGGGGATCGGCTATCTTCGAATTAATCCTTACTAACAGGGAAGAACTGTCAATGAGGTGAAAGTAGGGGGAACCTTGGGGAGAAGGGGGGTGGGGGAAGTAATCATGTCATCTTGGAATTCATGATATCAAGGAAAGGGGAAAGCTGAGCATAGTCAGATGTGTACCCTGTACTTTAGGAAAGCTGATTTTAATAAACTCAGATAAAAGCTTAGGTTGGATCCCATGGCTAGAAAATCTAGAGGCTTTCCCCTCATCACAGCCTTGCCCGCCTCCCAAATAGTGTGACTTGACATTCCCTCTGTAACATTCTCCACCAAGTACAACTGCCACTTTTCTATTATCTGTTCCTTATATATTTGGTTAAATAGCAATCTCTTAGGAAAGTTCCATGTTCTTTCCCTGTTTGCTTTCTGATGTGTCCAATTAAAGAGAGAGACCATGGCAGTGTGATCTGAAAAAGCGATCACATTTGTTCTGCATGTATGGCACTGTTTTGCCATCTCTGTATCCGTGATTACATGGTCTATGCATGTGTACGTACCATGTCTGTTAGAGAAGAAGCTGTAGTTCCTGTGCAGGGGTGACAAATATCTACTTAGATTCCACAGCCCCCTGTCGCTTAGTAGCTTAACTATCTGTTCCTGCTATGCCTCCAGCGGGTTCCCTGAGGAACGATTCAGTCTGTGCAGTGGAATGATGAGGTCCCCTTGCATTAAAACAGTGCCACTTGCCACCCCATCCACTTGCTCCAGTAAATCCCTGAAGAATTGTACCGACTTCCGATTGGGAGCATATACATTTACCAGTGTCATCTCTTTACTCCCTATTTTCCCCACCAGTATCAACTACCTTCCCTCCGGGTCTGCTACTTTGGTTTTGCATTCAAATTCAGTCTCTTTGGAGATTCCTATGGCCACTCCAGCCTTCTTTTTCTTAGAACACGCAAAGTGAATTTCTTTGTAATGTTTACTTTTTAATCTTGCTGTGTTCTTCTCTAATAGATGGGGCTAATGTTTGGGAGGTCATTAGAGAAACCACAGGATTAATGCTTCCGATAGACCCCCACCATTGCCCTACTGGGGATATACCCCAATATCCCCTTAGTGAAACAGCAGACAGACAGACTTGTGTCCACATGATCCTAGCTGCAATTAATGTGATAGCAAGAAGGTGGAAAGGACCAGATCCACCAACAGTGGGGAAATGGTACAAGAGACTATGGTATATTATATCGTTGGAAAAAACTGTTGCAGAGGCAAAGGAAAAAATGGGAGATTTCTTCATAGATTGGTTGGCCTGTTTGAATATCTGAAACAGAACTTAAACGTGTTGGAACCTGAGGATGTGATATGTATAACTGAATTGTAAAGGATAGGTGGTAGGGGGGGACAGGGAGGGAGGGTAGGGAGGGGGGATAAAAGGAGGGGAGGTCGCTTTAAGCGGTAGTACATGGGGGGGAGAGATAAGGGTTGGGAAGGGGGGAAAGGGAAAGACAAGGAAATGGAAAAGATAAAAGATGTGTAAAACTGTGAAAAATGTACTCAGCAAAATGGTGAATGGTTCAAAGTTATGTATATCTTTTCTGAACAAAAAACCCCCAATAAAATATTTTTTTTTTAAAAAAAGAAGATCTAGAGGTGAAAGGAGTCCAGGATGGGTGAGAGTTTCTGAAAAATGAGATACTGAAAGCACAACTGCAAACAATCCCAATGAGAAAGAAAAATGGGAAACATCTGAAGAAACGAGCGTGGCTGCACAAGGAGCTTTCTGATGAACTGAGAATTTAAAAGGACATGTATAAGAAACGAAAGGAGGGACAAATCACCAAGAACAAGTACAGAGGAGTAGCCCAAACCTGTAGGGATGGTGCCAGGAAGGCTAAAGCTCAGAATGAGCTGAGGCTTGCGAGAGATGCTAACAACAACAAAAAGATTTTAAAGCTATGTCCAAAGTAAGAGAAAGAGCAAGGTAGCAGTAGGTCCACTGCTTGGTGAAGATGGCGAAATGTTAAAAGGTGACAGAGAGAAGGAGGAATTGCTCAACTCCTATTTTGCCTCCGTCTTCTCCCACAAGGGAAAGAGACGGTAGGAGAACATGTAGCTACTTTAAACAAGTGTAAGTCTTCGGGGCCAGATGAATTACATCCTAGGGTACTGAAGGAACTTTCAGCTGTAATCTCGGAACCTCTGTCTACAATCTTTGATAACTCTTGGAGACCGAGTGAGGTGCCGGAAGACTGGAGACAGGCAAATGTTGTCTCCATCTTCAAAACGGGGGGAGGGGAGGAGGATCCGGAAAACTACAGACCAGTCAGCCTGACATCAATACCTGGAAATATTCTAGAGCGGGCTATAAAGCAGTCAATCTGTAAGCCTTTAGAATGAAATGCTGTGATTACTAGGCGCCAGCGTGGGTTTGTCAAGAACAAGTCATGCCAGACTAATCTTATTTCCTTTTTTGATTGAGTTACTAGCTTAGTAGATCATGGGAACACTGTGGACATAGTATATCTTGATTTTAGCAATGCGTTTGACGAAGTCCCCCATGATATCCTTCTTGACAAGCTGGTAAAATATGGGTTAGATGATACTACTCTTAGGTGGATTTACAGCTGGTTGAAAAACTGTACCCAAAGAGTGCTCATAAATGGTTTCCCATTAGTCTGGAGGGAGGTATCGAGTGGGGTGCCTCAGGACTCGGTCTTCGGCCCTGTACGTTCAACATCTTTATTAATGACTTGTACGAAGGAGTAGAGGTGATGCTTATCAAATTTGCAGATGACACAAAACTGGAAGGGATAGCTAACACCTTAGAAGACAGAAACAAGATTCAAGATGATCTTGACAGGATGGAAAGTTGGGCCAAAACTAACAAAACGAAATTCAACAGAGATCAATGTAAAGTTCTGCATTTAGGTAAGAAAAATCAAACACACATATATAGATGGGTGATACTTGGTTTGGCAGCAGTACATGTGAAAAGGATCTAGTGGCTGTAGTTGATCATAAGCTGAACATGAGTCAACAGTGTGATGCAGCTGCTAAAAAGGCTAATGCAATTTTAGGCTGCATTAACAGAAGCAGTGTCCAGGTCACTAGAAGTAATTGTTTCACTCTATTTCTGCACTGGCCAGACCTCATCTGGAGTACTATGTCCAGTTCTGGGCACCGCATTTTAAGGACATTGACAAATTGGAACAGGTTCAAAGGAGAGTGAAAAAAATGCTCAGGGGTCTGGAAAACAAGTCCTATGAGGAAAGGTTGAAAGAGCTGGGTATGTTTAAGCCTGGAGAAGAGAAGACTAAGGGAGACCTGATAGCCATCTTCAAATATCTGAAGGGCTGTCACACAGAAGATGGAGCAGACTTGTTCTCTTTTGCTCCTGAGGGCAGGACTAGAACCAGTTGGCTCAAATTACAAGAAAGCAGATTTTGGCTAAACATTAGGAAGAACTTCCTAACTGTAAAAGCTGTCCAATGGCGGAACAGACTGCTTAAGGAGGTGGTGGGCTCTCCTTCTCTGAAGGTTTTCAAACAGAGGCTGGATGACCATCTGTCAGGAATGCTGTAGCTGTGGATTTCCTGCATTGAGCAGCAGGTTGGACTAAATGACCTCTGAGGTACCTTCCAACTAGGTTCTGTGGATTCTAGATCTAACAGATATTTGTAGTGGCTAGAGAAATAGAGGTCTTTTTGTTAAGTCCATTGGTTTTGGTATCAAATAAAGTTATGAATTTTAGTTCCCAGACCCATCTTCTGAGGTTTTGTGTTGGTTTCCTTTGAGAATAAGGACTGAGAGGTCTGATATGGAGCGGTTGTGCTGGGAGACATTATTGCT
Source organism: Sphenodon punctatus (assembly GCA_003113815.1). Classification (NCBI taxonomy): domain Eukaryota; kingdom Metazoa; phylum Chordata; class Lepidosauria; order Sphenodontia; family Sphenodontidae; genus Sphenodon; species Sphenodon punctatus. The sequence continues at coordinate 129,724 of QEPC01009300.1, forward strand.
CACTGTAGAGTCACTGACTTTTTCTGTAATTGCATGCCTATGTGAGTTCATCCATTGGTGTAAGGGTTGCTGAATTTCGGCAATGCAGTTTCCATGGCAGCAGTTGGTGTACTGAATGAAATACGCTACACTTTGGAATTTGCAGTAGATGCAAAACTTGCCAACACATTTCTACCACCACTACCGTCAACACCCCACAGAAAAGAACTCCAAATACAAGGCAACTACACTTGAGAATAAATCCCATAGTGTAGTGTATTTAATTTGCATATAATTATAAACAAAATCACTGACTCTACAGTGGGCAATCAATTTAAAAGGGCAAGGTAAAAAGAAAGGGAAAATACATTAAGGCGATCCAGCAGTGGATCCTAAAAGTGCTTGGAGAATATATAAGCATTCAGGTGCTTTTTAAAGGCGAGGAAGAGGGAAACCGAGATGGACATATGGACTGAGCAAGTTTCACGCTAAGGGGCTTGCCCCAGCAATGGTGCAATGGAGGATCCCCAAACAGTGGGTGGTTTCTGAACACAGATAACCATCAGGGCAAGGCTCAAGGAATAAGTCTTGAATATACCAGGGCCTATACTGTTCAGGGCCCTGAAAACCAAATTGTGCATCTTAAATTCAATCTGCTGCTCTACCGGAATCCAATACAGAGAATGCACAGTGGGCATAACATGATCATGGCTGCTGAAACCAAGAAGCAGCCAAACTGCCATATTCTGAACAAGCTGACAACAATGAAGCACACCACTAGAAGCCCACAGAAGTTGGAATTACAATTTATATAGCTTCATTTTCACCAGGGTACAGGTCCCTGTGGCAAGGTCAGTCTTCAACAAATAAGGACATAGCTTACACAAACTGGTTAATAGTGACACAGTGGTGAGGATATAGTTACACTAGGCATACTATTTTAAACACAAAGAAAATACAAAATGGCACTATTTTACAAAAAATAAAGGAACCCTTATTATAAACATCCCATGCTTGCAGTTGACACAGAGAAGTCTATTTGCTTTTCCTCTACATTTTTTTCCCGGATTAGGAAAAAACTTATCTTGCAGAAAATTAAATCCATCTCTTTTAGCCACTGCAAACAGGCTCTCAATTATTTCTAGTACCAATGATGATAGCTAGTTAGTTTCAAAACTATTACTGCACAAAATTCCAGTCTTAGTCAGAAATACCTAACAGTCATAGCACATATTGACCACAACAATATTAATAAAGTCTCACCATGAATTTGGTGTCACCCTTTGATAGTGTATCAGTGATGAAATGGATCTTTTCCAGTTGTTCGACAGCTTGATGCAAAAGCTTTGGCTAGAAAATAACAATAAGCATATAAAGCTGATGAGGAAACAATATTTCTCTATTTACAAAAAAGGAGGCAGCATCTCTCGGGTTGTTTAGATTAAATTATTATAGCTGCAAAGGAATTAATTTCTTTGAGGCCTTTTTATTTAAAAGAATTTTTCCAGGACCAGATATGGGGGGCCAGGAAACTACAGAATATAGACAATTCTCTTTGTGAAAATGGCCCTAGAAAAATACCTTTCAAGAAAAAAGACGCAGCACAAATGCGGAGGTTTTAATCATTAGATTGTACAAACATCTGTTAAATTATTTTTAAGCCTCACATTTTCATCTCGATCTTCTGTGCATTCATTGTCAGTTTCCACAAAAGTTAATGGCAATTGATCTGTTTAACTATAAAATAATTGTTCGTAAAAACAGGAGTATAGTCAGGGCAGCAATGGGAAAAAAATGTAGCAAACACGAGTCTCCAAATATAGTAATAGCAACTCTCAGTACAATTGTGACACAAAATAGTCTATAAGGAAACATTAGCCACGTGCTGAAAGCCTTGTTTCCCGTCTAATGAATTCTCTACACATGTAAACATACCAAATTTCCCTTTAAGAACTAGGGCTTGTTCACTAATTTACTACTGAATGGTAATAGCCACAACTACCATAGTTCACGGTTCTTACCGCTCAGGGATAAACGGAGCAAAAGAACATGAGCAAAAGACCATGAACTGCTATGAAGGGAAGGACTTCAACTATCCTGACATTTGTTGGATGGCTAACATGGCAACATGTAGAACTGAAAAGTTCTTGGCCTGCGAGGGTGACCAACCAGAGGCTCTCCTAGTTTGGATTTTGTTCTGACCAACAGGGAAAAAAAGGCTGAAAATGTGAAAGCAGATGACATCTTGGAAGGTAGTGATCATGAAATGATAGTTCATGATCCTAAGAAAAGGAAAGAGAGAGTACAGCAAGATTCAGACAGGAAAAATTGGGGTTACTTACTGGTAACCTTGGTTCTTCGAGATGGGCTCCGTTACTCTCACCTATGGGTTCTGCACCTGTGCAGTCTGATCCAGAGAACTCTCCAAGCAGTTCTCTCCATGCGTCTTAGCTCCTCCATCATTGGTCCATGATTTTGGTGGGCTCTGATGCCAGTACAAGGAGGAGGTGAGTATCACCTCTGTTTCTTCCAACCTCCACATGAAAAGCAGATGGTTTAAAGTAGGCTCTGAAGTAGAGGGGAAGGTGGGCAGATGGTGTGAGTGACAGAGCCCATCCCGAAGAACCAAGGTTACAGGTAAGTAACCCTGGTTTCTTCTTTGAGTGGGGCTCTGTGACTCTCACATATGGGAGAATAAAAAAGCCATACTGCCAACCGGGGGTGGGGGGAAGAGACAGTTCTACTTAAAAAGGGATTGTAAAACTGCTCTTTCAAACCCTGCAATCTTTCCAGGCAGAAAAATCCAGCGCATAGTGCCTGGCGAAAGTATGAGTCGAAGATCAGGTTGCTGCTTTACAAATTTGGTTTAAGAGAAATTTCTGAGACCAGGCTATGGAAGATGCCATTGCTCTTGTGGAATGACCCTTAATGGCGGCAGGTGGATCTTTACTAGGTCTGAAACTCAATTTCGAGTTTTTTGTCGGTTATCATCAAGAATCATGGTTCCTGACTTGTTTTAAGCGAGAGACAATAATTGAGATTCTTGACATTTCTGTTTATTTATTTATTTATTTATTTAATAAATTTTTGCCCCGCCCCTCCTGCCATGCAGCTCGGGGCGGCTTCCATACATTAAAAAACAATAAAATCAATTAAGAATCATCATAAATATTATAAAATATTAAAACAGGGCTAGCTACAATCATAAAACCAAAAATAGTTGGGGGAGCTAAAAAAAACCCCACCCTACTCACCCTCCCTCCCAAAGGCCTGGGCGAACAGCCAGGTCTTACAGTTTCGCCGGAATGTTAACAGGCTAGGGGCCAGGCGAGCTTCCTCCGGAAGGGAGTTCCACAGCCGCGGCCCCACTACCGAGAATGCCCTCTCCATCGTGGCCCCCCGCTTAACACGGGGGACCTCCAGGAAGGCACCCCCGGCAGACCGCAGGAGCCGCTCTGGGGCGCGAAGGGCGAGGCGGTCCCTAAGGTATGAGGGGCCGAGACCGTGTAGGGCTTTATAGATCATCACCAGGACCTTGAACTTGGCCCGGCACACTATCGGCAGCCAGTGCAGAGCTCGGAGCACCGGTGTAATGTGCTCCCGGCGACCCGTCCCCGTAAGAAGACGAGCCGCCGCATTCTGCACCAGCTGCAGCCTCCGGGCCAAGAACAAGGGAAGCCCCACGTAGAGCGCGTTGCAGTAGTCGAGCCTCGAGGTGACGAAGGCATGGATGAGGGAGGCCAGGTCCGGGCCAGAGACATACGGACGCAGCCTACGTACCAGATAAAGCTGGCGGAAGGCAGCCTTAGCGACTGCCTCCACCTGCCGCTCCAGACGCAGGTCTGCGTCCAATATGACCCCCAGACTCCGGACCTGCTGAGCTACAGGGGGGCAAACCCCCCCAACCAGGGGGGCCACCACCCCCTTCGCCCTCCCCACCACCATCACCTCCGTCTTATCTGGGTTGAGCTTCAGTCTGCTCCGCCGCATCCAATCCGCCACGGCCTCCAAACATTGGGATAGCACCGAGACAGCAGGGTCTGGGTCAGTAGAAAACGAGAGGTACAGCTGAGTATCATCAGCATACTGGTGACATCGCACCCCGAACCCTCTCACGACCTCCCCCAAGGGCTGCATATAGATGTTAAATAATAATGGAGACAAGATCGATCCCTGCGGAACGCCACACGGTAAGGCGCGGGGGCTCGATGTTTCCTCCCCCAACACCACCCGCTGGCTCCTCCCCGAGAGGAATGAACGGAACCATTCAAGAACAGTCCCGTCCAGACCCCCCCGGTCACGCAGTCGTCTCAACAGCAGCCCATGGTCCACGGTGTCAAAAGCGGCCGAGAGATCGAGCAGGATGAGAAATGTCGAACATCCCGCATCCATCTCCCGGCGGAGGTCGTCCACCAAGGCCACCAACGCCGTCTCGGTGCCATAGCCGGGGCGGAACCCAGATTGAAAAGGGTCAAGGAGCCCGATATTATCTAGATGACCCTGGAGCTGGAGCGCCACTGCCCGCTCAATAACCTTCCCTAAAAAGGGAAGGTTAGAGACAGGTCGGTAGCTGGCGAGCGCGTCTACGTCCAACGATGGTTTTTTCAGCAGGGGGCGCACCACAGCCTCTTTTAAGCAAGGCGACAACCTCCCCTGCCGAAGGGACGCATTCACCACCCTCGCCAGCACCGTCCCCAATGTCTCCCCGGAAGCTTTTACCAACCAGGACGGGCATGGATCTAGTTGACAACACGTGGCCCTCACAGACCCCAGGACATCCACCACATCGGCTGACGTCACTTCCTGAAACTCGCCCCATAAAGATGGACCAGACGGACCCTCCGCCCCCCCGCTCTCTTCCCCTACTGCTATCAACCCAGCGTCGAAATCGGCCTGAATCCGAGCGATCTTGTCTGCGAAGTAGTTGACAAACTCCTCACAGCGGGCCCGGGACAAGTCCCCATCCAGGCGGAGGGAGGCCGGACTCACCAGCCCCCGCACCACCCGAAAGAGCTCCGCTGGACGTGACTTCGCAGACGCTATGAGGACGGCGAGGAATTCCTTCCTCGCCGTCCTCACAGCCTCCACATAGGACCGCAAATGGGCCCTGTGGAGAAGACGATCGGAGACAGACCGAGTCCGACGCCAGCGTCGCTCTAGCCTCCTGCCCATACGCTTCATACACCGCAGGCCCTCAGTAAACCAAGGAGTCCTGCGGTGACGAGACCCAGGCAGAAGGCGCCTCGGAGCCACCCTGTCAATGGCCTCCTCCAGCAAGATGTTCCAATGCCGGACCAGCTCATCCACAGAGTGACCGTCCACATCCAGGGTAAGTTCCCTCAGGACCTCCTGGAACCGCTGGGGTTCCATCAGCCTCCGAGGGCGGACCATCCTAACTGGTCCCTTCCCCTTCTGGAGGGGGCGCGCTAAAAGACCGGCCTGAAGGAGGTAATGGTCCGTCCACGACAAGGGCACCGCTGTCACCTCCCCCACAACCGGACCCCCCGCCTCAAGGCCAGAGCCGAAGATCAGGTCGAGGATATGTCCCCCCACGTGGGTCGGGCAGATCACCTCCTGGGACAAGTTCATAGTTGCCATGGCGGCCATGAACTCCCGCTCCGCCCCAACAAGGCCGGCATCGGCGTGGACGTTGAAGTCCCCCAGAACCAAAGTCCTGGGGGAGCCCAACACCACCTCCGAGGCCAGCTCCGCTAGAGCGGTAAGGGATGCCGCCGGGCATGAAGGGGCCCGGTACACCAGCAGCACCCCTAGCTTGCCCCCAGCCAAATCGATCACCACGTGCAGAGCCTCTACACCCACAATCTCCGGCACTGGATACCTCCTAACAGGCCAGTCCTCCCTAAAAACAATAGCTACACCACCTCCCCGGCCGCCCGTGCGGGGCTGATGCTGCACAGCGTACCTGGCTGGAACAAGATCCGCCAAAGTTGGACCGGCCAGATCATCCAGCCAGGTTTCTGTAATACATGCGAGGTCCACGGCTCCATCCGAGATTAAATCTTGGATAATTGGGGCCTTGTTGACCACGGACCTCGCATTTAACAGCATCAGCCCCCCACGTGCGGACCCTGGACCCGGCACCTCCCTTTCCCTCAGCGGGGGGTGGTGGTGATGACATCCACCCTCCTCAGGCACCGTGGACCCCTAGGGGCCCGTGCCTTCCCACCCCTCGGACCATACTGACCCCAGCACGACACCAATGGCTATGCCCTCCCCTCCATCCACCCAATCCTGGCCCTTCAGACCTGGCTGTTCGCCCCACTGGATTATCAAATACAGTAATCTTGGCTCTATAGATGCTCTCCTAAGCTTCAACCATAGTCTTTCCCTATAGGGAAAGATTACTGTAGAGCCAAGATTACTGTATTTGATAATCCAGTTACACCAAGAGAATTCACTTCAGATTAGGACGGACAGGCATCGATCACTCTCAGCCCCTGTTCAGGCAGGAAGAGGTGTCAGGCAGGGCTGCTTGCTGGCCCCAGTGTTATTCAATCTTTACTTAAATGACCTGGCCCTATTTATGAGTACGAGGGAAACCCATGCTCCCGTGGTGGCTCAAAAAGGCCTCCCAATTTTGCTTTATGCCAATGATGCTGTTTTGCTGTCATGTACTGCTATAGGGTTTAAGAGACAGCTGGCCTTATTCAGCGATTACTGCGAAAAAGAACTTCTGACTATAAACTACTCTAAATGCAGGGTCCTGGTAGCAGGTGTAGGAAAACGAGGGCCCCTAGAGCTTGGTCCATTAAAGGGAATCCTATCTACCAAGTCCAAAGCTTTAGGTACCTGGGGGTCACCTTCTCTGCAGACGTCTCCTGGAAGTCCCACGTGCAGCAGGTGAAAGTCCAATGCAGGAGGTCCTCTAACGCCATTCTTAAGTTCTATTTTGGTCAGGGAGTTCGAATGGTGGTGCCAGCGTTAACTATGTTCAAAGCAAAAGTACTCTCGCAGGCCCTGTATGCAGCTCCGGCTTGGTGCCTGGATTACAGGAACAAGCTGGACAGTACTCAGAATGGACTCCTGGCATCGATTCTGGGTATTCCCAGGGGTTCCCCCCAGGTGATCTCAAGATCTGAAACAAAAATGGTACCAGTGGGAACCCTGGCGACCAGGCAAGTGATCAACTTCTGGCTAAAACTGGTAACAACTTCAGAGGGGAGACCCTCCCTGATGAGCTTGGCTCTGGAGTCAGGACTGCTGAACCCATGGGTGTCTCAGATCTGGCTCTTAATTCAGCACCTAGGACTCCTCCCAGAGAATTGGAGAAGAGTGGGCCAAACAATTTTCAGGAAGTTGCTGTTCCAAAGACTTCAGGACGAAGTGGGGCAATCAGAGCAAGCCTTGCTGGCCACCCAGAAGGTGGCCCCCGGGATAGAAACCTATAATTCTCTCCCCCGAGATTTTTATTACCTTTTCGCTTGGTGGGAACCTTCTAGATGGGTGGCATTCACCAGACTGAGATGCAACGTATTTCCCTCAGCTCTGGTGGATGGAAGATATAAGGGCACTCCGCGTAATCAGAGACTTTGTGAGCTTTGTAAGCTGGGTGAGGTCGATTCAGTGGCCCACATCCTTTTGTATTGCCCTACACTAGCGGGGCCACGGTTCAAGTATCTAGAAGGTTTTCTCTCTGACTTGCTCTCGAGCCCAAATGCCAGGGTATTAGAAGGTTGCTTTGTCCGGGGGACTCTTCAATCACCCGGGCGGTGGCAGGTTTTGCTAGCGCTGCCTTGATTATCAGGGAGGCAAATTTTAAGGAAGCGGCAAGCTACTCCTTGGGCCTTCTAGAGCTAAAGGTAGGGAAGTTTATTACCACTGACCCCTGAATCCAGATTGAAGGCTCCTGGGATTGGGGCCCTGAAGTATTATGCCCCGCGTTCGGACCACGTGCCTTTCAGGAGGGGATGGGGGGATTGTTGTTTAAATTTACGATACGACTCTGATTGGCTTAATTTATTGTATATGATTTTATTGGTTTGTTTGATTGTAATAAGAAGCCGGGTTCTGCGGCTTCCTTTTGTTTGGTATGATACGACATTGTAATAAAATTGGCTGCACAACAAACATTATTATTATTATTATTATTATTATTATTAAATGAGGGCAGAATACGTAAGGTGACTTTATCCTTATGGAACACAAGCAAAGGAGGTGCCACAGATAAAGCTGCCAATTCCCCAACTCATCAGGCTGATGTAAGAGCCACCAAGATGGCAGTCTTGACAGTAAGGAGATATAAAGAACTTGATGGCATGAGCTCAAAGGGAGGTAGCATGAGCCTTGTTAATACTAAATTAAGGTCCCATGCGGGACAGGGATCTCTGATTGTAGAACAAGAGTTAAACATGCCCTTCAAAAATCTCTTGAGTACGGATGGGAGAAAACTGGCTTCCCATCGATCGGGCAATGATAAGCAGATATTATTATTTATTCATTTCTATCCCGCCCCTCCTGCCTCAGGCAGCTTGGGGGCGGCTCACACAAAAAAATGAAATGTCAATAATACAACAATAATACAATTAAACCCACTCAAACCCAATAAACTAAGCCAAGTCAACCCTATACCCCATAAAAAACAACATTACCTCCCATCCATCCCTTCCACCAAATGCCTCGCAGAAGAGCCAAGCCTTGGACTGCTGCAAGAAGGTGAGGAGGTCGGGCAAAGATGGACACCCACCGGGAGCGAGTTTCACCACAGCACAGACACCCACCACAGCACAGGCGTGGTTGCTGAGAACGCCCTTCTGTCCAAGGCCACCCAATGGTATTTCGGGACCTCCAGGAGGGCGCCCCCCGACGACTGCAAGAGCCTTCCCAGGGCCTGGGGAGGGAGGTGATCCCTCAAGTAGGTAGAACCCAGACCTTTTAGAGCCTTATAGGTTAATACCAGCACCTTGAATCAGGCTCAAAAGACTATAGGCAGTCAATGCAGAGCCTGGAGCACTGGTGTAATATGCTCCCGGCGGCTTGTCCCCATAAGCAGGTGGGTCATTCTGCACCAGCTGCAGTCTCTGGACTATCACCATAGTTGCGAGGTGTACCATGAGAGAAGATGGCATGAGCTCTTTGGATTTTAAATGATGAACGGATAATGTCTTTAATTGTAAGATTTTGCAGGTCAACGTTAGATTGGGCTGCCCAAGTTGTACACCTTTTCCACTTAACCTCATAAATCTTGTTCGTTGCGGGCTTATGAATGCACTTGAGAATGTTGCTTGCCTCAGGCAGTAGGTCATGTAGATCCCGTAGCATTAGGGAGCGATCAGCCAGGCTGTGAGATGTAACGACTAGATGATGGACTTTGTCGTTGTGGAGATGAAGAAAGTTTGCTATTCGCGGAAGTGTGTGATGACATTATGCCATGGAGGTTAGTTGCATTAACCAGTGTTGTGTTGGCTACTCTGGTGCAATGAGAATGCAGGTGGCATTATCCGTGACTAGTTTGGAGAGAACTCGAGGGATGAGTGGAAACAGGTAGTTGAAGGCTGTTTCCCAGTAGATGAGGAAGGCGTCATTTAGAGAGTTCTTTTCCCTTCCTGCTCTGCTGCAAAACTGGGGGTATTTTGTGTTGTATGGTGTTGTAAAGAGTCCCCATGGAACATAAAGAATGGGCTCTCACCCATTCGTGCTGTAGATTGGTTAGTCCAGCTGAGGTTGTCAGTTATGATGTTGGAACGGCCTGCGAGATGGGTGGCAATTGGAAAAATGCTGTGAGGAATAGTCCAGTTCCATAACATCCTGGCCTCCTGGTACAGGTGGCAAGATCGTGTGCCTCCCCGTTGACATACCACATAGTTGTGGTGCTGTCTGTAGCTACTGGACTATTTTGTGGCAAATATGAGGCAGGAAGCAAGACAGATAGCCCTTACTTCAAGCAAGTTGATGTGTTGGGCACGTTCCCAAGTACCGCTCACCTGCATGCCCTTGCAATGAGTGCCTGCATCCAAGCATGGGGGCATCTGTAGTAATTACGATTTGGAGGTTGGGTGGGGCAAAAGGGATGCCCTGTAACATATTGGGGTTGATAGTCCACCATGCCAATGTCTGAAGAATAGAGGGAGGTACTGTAATCTTTTGTGTTAAATGGTTGGTGGAAGGGATGTACTGCCATGACATCCAATGTTCCAGGTGTCTCATTTGGAGTCTGGTGTGACAAACAACTGATGCAGTGGATGCCATGTAACCTATAAGTTGTAGAATGAGTCATACCATCTGACATGACTGATCCTGTACAGTTGACACCAGGTTCTGGATTGTGCACAGTCTCTTGTAGGGGAGGAAGGCCTGCTGTCTCATGGAGTCAAAATGCAAACCCATAAAGCAAATAGATTAGGTAGGAATGAATGTAGATTTAAAAAAATTGATGACAAAGCCCAGATGTTGCAAGAGGTCAATAGTAAACTGAATGTCTTTTTCTAACGGAGGTCTAGATTGCAAGGTAAGTAACCAGTCATCTAAGTATGGGAAAACGTGAACACCACATTTCAGCACATAGGCAGCCACTGGGGCTAGGCATTTGGTGTATACCCTTGGAGCTGTGGAAAGGTCAAAGGGTAGAACTTTATATTGGTAGTGCCTGTCTCAGATATAAATCTGAGATATTTGGTATGGGCTGGGTGAAGAGGGATGTGGAAGTAGGTGTTCTCAAGATCCAAAGCAGAGAACTATGTCCCTTTAGAGAGAAAGGGAAGGATCTTTTTAATAGTAACCATTCGGCCCTTATGAACTTATTGAGGGCTCTACAGTGGAGAATCAGCCGAAGACCACTATCTTTCTTAGAGACAACAAAGTATCTGAAATAAAATCCTCTACCCCTGAATTCCAAGGGGACCTCTTCAATAGCACCTTTCTGTAAGAGAGTGGAAACTTCTTGTTGTAGAAAAGCCTTGTGAGAGAGGTCCCTAAGAGGAAGGGTGGTTTGTGATATAGTAATCTGGTGATTTGGATGGTATAGCCAAAGGAGATGGTGTCGAGGACCCAATGATCATCGGTGATAAAAACCCATCTCTTAAAACTTAGTGGAAAGGCTCAAGGGAAATGACTATGATGCCTTGGGATATGGTTCTAGGCTCTAGGTATCAGAACTAAAAACATTAACATTGCTTAGCGGAAGTGGTTGCAGGATCAGAAGACTGCCTGGACCTCTGCCGGGACGATACTGGCGTTTAGCTTGTGAAGAAGGCAGAGAAAATGGGAAATATTTATGGGATTGTTGAACACAGCCTGTGGTGTATCTAGCGGACTTACATAAGTTACTCCAAGTGCATAAGGTGTTCTTTTTGTGTTTTTCAGCTTAGCAAGAACAGACTCTGTTTCTGCAGCAAAGAGGCCCTATTCATTGAAAGGTAAGTTCTCTATTTTTTACCCTCGTCTGAAAGGGCAGAGTGGTAGGCTCGAGCCAAGCATGCTTTCAAGTAACAACGCCATTTGCTACCGCCCTGGCTGCAGAGTCAGCTATGCGAGTAATTGTCATGAGCTAGGATTGGGCTATGTACAGGTGCTCAGTACAGAGAGATTCTGGTGAGTACAGAGAGCTTATGGAGAGTTTCCCCATGATGTCCCAGAGGAGGTGCTGAAAAGTGGACACGGCCAAGGCGTAGTTAAAGACCCATCAAATCATAGCAGCAGCAGAGAACATTTTCCTGCCAGGATGTTAGTTTTCCTTCCTTCTTTGTCCAAGGGAGAGGTCTCAGTTTTGTCTTGCTTAGAGAAGGCCTAGATGACCATTGAGTTCTGGGTGGGATGTTTCAAGAACACAGAATGGTAATCAGGTGGAAAGGCGCTGAACTAAGAAACAATGGGTAAGTTTGGGATGGAGTTTTCCAATGCGTCTTAGAGAGTGTTTCATAAGCTAGATGAATCATGACCTTGGAAGTTGTGCGCTTATTGGGGATTTTATCATCATCTTCTTCCTCTACAGAAACAGTTTTGAGATCCAAAGCTTTTGCCATCTTAGTCACTATTGACTGGAATTTCTTGTGGTCCTCAGTGTATGTGATACAACCTGGGTCAGTAATGTTATCCAAAGGAGGTGAAGCAGGATCTTCAGGGTCATATGGAGAGATGTTTGAAGAAGAGGTATCTTTGTTTGAAGTATTGCAGGAGTCATCAGCTGGGTCCAAGACTGAGACTGCATTCTCACCTGCGGCAGCTGTGGCAGCAGCGGGAGGGGTGAGGGAAGACGTGCCAGCGCTGAGGAGCTAGCCGACGGGGAAAGAGCCAGTGCGAACGGGAATCTGCCACAGCTTCTCTTGCGCATGTCAGGATGCAAAATCCTGCCCTGACATGCATGGAGACGCCACGGCAGATCCTTGTTCGCACCGGCTCTTTTTCCCATAGGCTGGCTCTTTGGCGCTGCCGCATCTTCCCTTGCCCCTCCCACTGCTGCCACCGCCGCCGTAGGTGAGAACACAGCCTGGCTCAGGCTGAGTGGGGGTGCCTTGGTTAGGGTTCAATGGTGCTTCTGCTAGAGGTGGTATCCAAGGGTACAGAAGGGGTGCCAAAAGCTGTGAGGAGCCTGGTTGATCCGGCCTGCCTCTGCCTGGAAATGGAGTCATCTAATGCCCGCTGTGACATTTTTATTAATCACTTTGCAGGCAAAAATTGCTCGTATTCACTACGACTTGGGTGCTGCCACTTCATCTGCAGAATCAGAGTCCGAGGTTATGGAAGCCCAGTCTTATCCTGTTTATTTGGATTGGTTTCAATCAGTATCACCCACTAATGCACAGGAGGTGCTTGGGCCAATAAGGGTAACCAGTTGTGAATTAGATCCTTGCTCATTCTGGCTGGTAAAAGCCAGCTGGGAGACACTGTGGCCACTGCTGGTTGTGGTTGTCAATGCCTCCCTTTGGGAGGGTAGGTTGCCAGATGCCTTTAAAAGGGTGGTTGTCTGGCCCCTGCTTAAGAAGCTTAAGAAGCCATCTTTGGATGCTGATTCCCCAGCCAGTTATCGGCCTGTCTCTAATCATCCCCTTTTCAACTGACCCAGATCCTGCTGTCTCGTTGCTATCCCAATGCATGGAGGCCGTGGCGGAATGGATGCGGTTGAGCAGACTGAAGCTCAACCCTGATAAGACGGAGGTGATGTTGGTGGGGAGAGCGAGGGAGGTAGTGGCCCCTCTGGTTGGGGGGGTTCGCCCTCCTATAGCTCAGCAGGTTCGGAGTCTGGGGGTAATATTGGATGCAGACCTTCATCTGGAGCGGCAGGTAGAGGCAGTTGCTAAGGCTGCCTTTTGCCAGCTACATCTGGTTCGTAGGCTGAGTTCGTTCGTCTCCGGCCCAGACCTAGCCACCCTCATCCATGCCTTTGTCACCTCGAGGCTGGACTACTGTAACACGCTCTACGTGGGGCTTCCCTTGTTCCTGGTCCAGAGGCTGCAGCTGGTGCAGAATGCGGCGGCTTGCCTCCTTACGGGGACGGGCCGTCGGGAGCATATTACACCTGTGCTCTGAGCTCTGCACTGGCTGCCGATAGCGTGCCGAGCCAGGTTCAAGGTGCTGGTGTTGATCTATAAAGCCCTATACGGTCTGGGTCCCTCATAACTCAGGGACCGCCTCGCCCTCCACGCCCCAGGGCAGCTTCTGCGGTCTGCCGGGGGTGCCTTCTTGGAGGTCCCCCGTGTTAAGCGGGGGGCCACAATGGAGAGGGCATTCTCGGTGGCCGCGCCTTTGGAACTCCCTTCCAGAGGAAGCTCGCCTGGCCCCAAGCCTGTTGACATTCCGGCGATGTTGTAAAACCTGGCTGTCTGCCCAGGCCTTTGGGGAGGGTGGGAGGGTGGAGTGAGGGGTTTTATCTCCCCCACCTAACTTATAACTTATCTATATATTGCTAGCCCTGTTTTAAATACTTTTATATTGTATTGAGTGTTTTAAATTGTTTTTATTGTATTTTATTGTTGTAAGCCACCCCGGGCTGCATGGCAGGAGGGGCGGAATATAAATTTATTAAATAAATAAAAATAATAAATAAAATTTTAGGAAGGGTTATTGAACGGGTGGTTGCCCATCAGCTCCAGGCCCATCTCGACGCTGTCGGATTCTTGGACCCGTTTCAGTCAGGCTTTCATCCTGGCTATGGCAAAGAGACTACACTTGTGGCCTTGGTTGATGACCTGTGCCTGGAGATTGACAAGGGAAATTCTACCCTGTTGATATTGTTAGATCTTTTGGTGGCCTTTGATATTGCTGATCACAAGGTGTTGATGCAACTCTGGGACCTGGCGGGGGTGTGCAGGACTACTCTCGAGTAATTCTACTCCTTCCTGTCAAGGAGGTCCCAGAGAGTGGCAATTGCTCATCATCCTCTCGGGACATTCTCTGCGGGGTTCCACAGGGCTCCATTCTATTCTCCTCTCTTGTTCAATATGTATATGAGGCTGTTGGGCAGGGTCATTTAGAGGCTTGGGGTGAGGTATCATCAGTATGCTGATGACACCCAGCTCTACCTCTCTTTTTCATCTGACCCAGGCCCTGCAGTCTTGGTGCTTACCCGATGCCTGGCTGCTGTCAAGAACTGGATGAGGGTGAGCCGACTGAAGCTGAATCCAGACAAGACTGAAGTGATGATGGTTGGCTGGCCATGTGACCTGGAGGGAACTGGGATGGAATCCAGCCCCCTCTGGTCTACCAGGTTGGGAACCCTGTAGACATAAATGGTGCCAGGATGGGCGACAGAGTGGGAGGTTTCCCTTACGAAGCCAGAGAGGTAGATCTAGCAGCCCCCGGCACTGGACTATGTGGCGGATAGTACCCATAGGGTGGCTGGTAGAATGGCTCCCAGGGGTAGAGGTGAATATGGTGAAGGCCAGTAAGGGTTTTGTGGCCATTGGCCCTGTCTTGATAGATGCGAGGACAATGAATACCCCAAGTGATGACAGGGAAGGGATTGGAACAGAGGAATTGTTGGCAGGTCTCCTGCTTGGGGATTATGAGAAGGTGCCATTGGTCTGGCAAAGTACGAGGAAAGGAAGCGATCTTGTTCCTCCATATCCAGGAGTGATGAGCGAGACGAGAAGTGTGGTGATCCCTCCAATGAGCTTCTGAGAGTTCCTGATGGAGGTGGCAGGGATAGATATTGGGCCGAGGGGACTTGTCTCTGCCAGAAGGTAGAGATATTTCAGCAGGAGAGCGAGATCACGTCTTGTGGTGCTTACCTCAGATTTTGGTTGAGTTTCTTTTGATGTGTCCCTCTTTTTCTTCTTGGATGGGTGTTTGGATTGATGTTCTTTCTCGTAAGCAGAAGATACTGGGGCTTGGAAAGGTTTGATTCCAGAAGGTAAAGATGTGGTTGATGAGGTGTCAGTGGGTAACTGTGCCAGAGCCTGTGGTGGAGGATGGGTCAGTTCCACAAGAGTCAATGGTGCTGGGGTGCAGAGGGGGTTGATGCTGTGGTAGCCGATGGTGCCGAGTGTCTCAGTGTTGAGGGAGATGTAGTTGTGACTGAGGATGGAACTGAGCTCGGCTTTTGTGGTGGGATGATGCTGCAGGAGACAGGAAAACTCCCTGATGCTTCCGAGGCCCTTTTAGTCAAGAAAAATTGGAGCCTTATTTTTTCTGTCCTTCAAGGCCCTCCCAGTAAGGGTAGTGCATACTGAGCACTCTGTAGATTTGTGTCCATCACCCAGACAGAGTAGGCACTCATCATGTGAATCCGTTAGGGGGATAGAGGTGGGACACTTCAGGCATTTTTTGAAACCACCCATCTTAGGATTAGATGGTATGGGTGCAGTCCCAGGGGAGGGGGCCCCTCAGGAGCCGGAAGAGCAGCATGAGAGAAGGGGGTAAGGAAGAAGCTGACTTACAAAGAATATTTTCTTATTTTGTCTGTAGTCATTCCCTACTTTTTTAAAAAAAAAACCTGCAGTTTGCTAGAGCAAATAGGAGAACGTTTCTTCAACGGGCAAATGCTGTGGCAGCTGAAGGAACTGAGGTGACACGCACCTTGCCTCCTCCTTAAGTACTGGTGTCAGAGCCTGCCAAAATCACTCTCCATGCTACAGTGCATGGAGAGAACTGCTTGGAGAGTTTTCCAGATCAGACTGCGCAGGTGCAGAACCCATAGGTGAGAGTCATGGAGCCCCACTCTAAGAAAAATTGGGTTCCTTATCTTGGGAATTTTCCTTCTTAAAGGACTCCCTGGACAGTAATCAGAGGACTCTGGGAAATAATCCTCACTCCATCCAGGAGAAGGCAGAAGCATGATCTATGAAGATCTGATCTCCTTTGCTCCAGCTGTCCAACAGCCTCAAACCTAGGACTTAAATCTACACTACCAACAAAACATATTAATTCAAGCGCAACACATTAAAATCTAAAATTAGCATCCCCTCAAGCAGATTGAAAAAGAAATATATACTAGCTGTACCTGTCCTATCAACTTAAAATCATACATTTGTGATCAGAAGGACAAGATAGATTATGGAGAAGAAAAATTCCCAAGGTAAAGGATCCAATCTTCCTTTCTCCTTAGTCTCCCTGAAAAGTAATCTGTAGACCCAGGGGATGTACGAAAATAGTGCCCCTCCCCACAGTTCTTAGGTGGGGGGAAAAGAGAGACTAAGGAACACAAATGTGACCCAATCTTAAACCTTCAGTCACTACTGCAATACCCCTTGCAAAACCCTTCTACCAAATACTATCTCAGCAGACTCTGGCATGTGAATCCTGTAATTCCCAGTGAAGGTACGCAAGGATCCCCAAGTTACTGCTCTGTACATTTCCTCACAGAGTCCAAGATGTGGTGCTGCCTGATGACAAAGGAGCTAATTGCCTCAATCTCTCAACTCTATTGACCTCAGCAATACACAAAGTGATCCACCTGGCAGTCACTACCTTGGAAATCTTCCTCTCCTCCCAGCACTATACACTGCAAACAGAGCCAAAGACTGTCTAAGAAGTCTTGTCAAGCGTTGGAATATGGTTGACATAAGACTGGGTATTTTCAGACGTTACGGGGCCCTTTGGCCCCGTACCGTAACCAACGTCTTCGTTCCCCGCCGGGGTCACCCCTGCACGGCCCAACAGACGTGCCGGGGGGATCCCGGCGGGGAAAGTGGGAGGGGCCGGGGCCGCGCGGCGCAACGTGCGGCCGCACGGCCCCGCCCCCTCCACGCACCCCGCCGCCCGCCCTCCGAGGAGACGGGCGGGCGGCGGGGCCAATGCGGCCGCCGCGTCTGGCCGATCGTGCCACGGCCCGGGATCCCGCCGGGGATCCCGGGCCGTGGCACGCGGCCAGACGTTACTTTTTGTTGGCCACGGCCCGCGGTCCATTTGACCACGCTTCCCGGGACCTTCCCCCGGCTAGCCCGGGAAGCGTGGTTCAAATTGACCCCATGTGCAGATTCAGCGTGGCCAACATCTGGCGCACGCTGTGCAGACGTTCAGGGGCCTTTCGCCCCGCCGCGGGGTTCACCGTGGTTCAGTGTGGTTCAGCGTGATCTCGTCACGTCTGAAATCACCCACTCTCGTGTTCCATATTAAGAGCATTGTTGGTGCTTTCAGAGTACAGCTGCAGCAGATTAGATCCTGGCTGAAGCATGAAGGTCAGATGTGAACTATTGACCAAATGCCTGACATGGACATGTGAGCACACATTAGCCTGCTCCTTCCTGTCATGGAGGTCCCAGAGAGTGGTAATCGCTCATTGTCCTCTGGGGTTCCACACGTTCCAAGGTTCCATGTGTTCCAAGACCCTGCTGTGAGTGGGAGCTAACAAACTGGAGTGGACACCCACTGGAGTGGGCTAATGTGGGCTACTGCACTGACACTGGGGCTGATCCCTCCCATGACCCGCACGCAACTTGCACGCGTGCACATACACGAAAACTGCATGCATGTCAGTTGAGGGCACATCGTGCCATGCGGAATGCACACAGGATCCATGTGGGACCCATGTGAATCCCTCTTGGGATTGTAGCCACTGTGGCTATTTGAAAAGCAAAAGGGGCCATTAAACAGCAATACAATCTAATCACTTTGGAGCTCAGCTGACACCTCGAAAAGTGGTCAAATCATGGTCGTGTAGTAACACAGGACAAACTCAAAGGGATTCCACAGAAGAGCTGTGGGCTGACCCAAATCCATTGAAGACAGAACCAATTATTTCCAGAAGCTTGAGCTTTAAGTACCTTTAACCATAATCCTCTCAGATAAAGTAGGATTTAGATTTCACCAAGCTGCTTCCCAATGTGGAAATAACGACAATGGGGAAGCAACAGCTCAACAGACATTGCTGTCCAGAAGATTCTAAGATCTGACTGCATGTGGCACTCAGTTCCATGAGTGTGAATCTGCCACTCAAAGAACTCCAGGTATAGGTAATCATACTTTTCTCCAGCTTCTGACACTTTCCTTATTTCAAAGTGAAAATACATAACATTTATTTTATTTATTTATTTATTTTACAGATTTATATCCCGCCCCATCCTGCAGTGCAGCTCGGGGCGGCTCACAACAGTCAATATCAACAAAAAATTTTAAAATATAAATATAAAATATATCATATAAAAACAGGGCTAGAAACATAATAACCAAATAAACTAAATGGGTGGGGGACTAAAATCATCCCTCCCCACCCTCCCTCCCAAAGGCCTGGGCAAACAGCCAGGTCTTACAGTTCCGCCGAAATGTTAAAAGGCTAGGGGCCAGGCGAGCTTCCTCCGGAAGGGAGTTCCACAGCCGCGGTCCTGCCACCGAGAATGCTTGCTCCATCGTGGCCCCCTGTTTAACACGGGGGACCTCCAGGAGGGCACCCCCGGCCGACCGCAGGAGCCGCTCCGGGGCGCAAAGGGCGAGGCGGTCCCTAAGGTATGAGGGGCCAAGACCGTATAGGGCTTTATAGATCATCACTAGGACCTTGAACCTGGCCCGGCACACTATCGGCAGCCAGTGCAGAGCTTGGAGCACCG
Organism: Sphenodon punctatus; assembly: GCA_003113815.1. Taxonomy (NCBI): domain Eukaryota; kingdom Metazoa; phylum Chordata; class Lepidosauria; order Sphenodontia; family Sphenodontidae; genus Sphenodon; species Sphenodon punctatus. The sequence goes on from QEPC01009300.1 coordinate 148,638, forward strand.
GTGTAATGTGCTCCCGGCGACCCGTCCCCGTCAGAAGACGAGCCGCCGCATTCTGCACCAGCTGCAGCCTCCGGGCCAAGAACAGGGGAAGCCCCNAGAGCCTCTACACCCATAATCTCCCGCACTGGATACCTCCTAACAGGCCAGTCTTCCCTAAAAACAATAGCTACACCCCCTCCCCGGCCGCCCATGCGGGGCTGGTGCTGCACGGCATACCCAGCTGGAACCATATCCGCCATCATTGCATTGACTCTTTCCCAACTTGAAAGAGTAAGGATATGTTGAAAATTGGGGGGAGGGGGAAATCTTGCTGTTGTCAGTTTAATTTTGGTCAGTAATCTTCAAAATGTCAAACATTTCTTGAAAGCAATTTATAATGCTAATTTATAATACCAAAATATAAAACAATGGCCATGACTATACACTAGGGCTGATGCGGCAGTAGTTGTTACCGCGCCGCGATTCCATTCCACCATTTCGGAACTGCCCACACCACACCACGGCTTTTCTGCGGACATTCGCCTAATTCCACCGGAATTAATTTAAATTAAATTAAATTGCGGAAAAATTGTGGAAACTGTCGGAAAACCGCTGTTCCGCCATTTTGTGGCGCTGGCGGAATGGTGGGAGTAGCGAAAATGTCATGTTTCCGCTATTTTGCGAGGCCTGTGGAAGTAGCGGAATGAAATTAGCGGAATGAAAGCCTCTGCCATGCTGTACCACTAATTGCGGAAACGCTGTTTCCGGTGGAAATAGCTACCGCTGCAACATTCCGCTACAACCCTACTATACACCCATTTAGAACACTCAAGCTTCTTCTAAGTTTTCAAATACATTTTTTTAGTTTTTCTGTATCTTTTATGGTTCCAAAAATATATTGTTAATAAAAACAAAAATATGCCATATAAAGCATCCAAACAAAGGAATCCAAGATTCCATGTTTTCTCTAATGACAAACTCCTATTTTAAACCATAGTATAATGCACAGGGAGAGAAAGGTACCTGTTTGGCTGATTCAGAAATGAGGTTTGGATGGGTCAGGAGAATATCCATATCCCCGCTTGATTCTGCTCCTGTGAAAATAGAGTAAGAAAAATGAGCTATCCAGGTAAACCCTGGTTTTGAGTCAGAACCGCCCTTGGAATGCTATCATAGACTCTCAGAACTGTAGAGCTGGAAGGTACTTCATGTGCCATCTAGTCTAACCCCCTGCCCCAAGTCAGGAAACTCTGTAACTAAAGCATCTGAGAGATGCCTGTCCATTCTGTTCTTCAGAACCTCCAAAGATGGAGATTCCACAATCTCTTTAAGAAGAGCTTATTCCACTTCTAAACCTACCTTCCTGCAATTTAAAACCATTATTTCTTGTCCTGTCATTAATGGCAATGGAGAATAGATTTTTTCATTGTTTTTTATTGTATTCATTTAAATATATTAAAGCTGTCATGTCCCGCTCCCATAATCCGGCTACAAGCTTCTTTTTGTGGGTCAGTCTTAATGCTAATAAAGAACAAAAGAATTGCCATACTGGGCCAGACCAATGGTCCATTGAGCCCAGCATCCTGTCTCTGACAGTGGCTGCCATCAGTCGCTTTGGATAAGTATCCTAACAGGTCATAATGGAGTAATCCATTCCCTGCTGTTCACTCCCAGCAGTCAGAGATTGCATCCCCCTATGGCTGTTCCGCAGGTCACATATTGTTCGGAGGCCTGGGGATATGTAGCTGAAGGATCAATTGAAGTCGTTCAAAATAAATTTCTTCGGGCATTGTTGGGTTTACCCCCATCAGTTCCCTCAGGGCTCCCCTCTATTATGGCCATTATAAGGCAAGGTATCTTGGGATACTGGTTTAAACCTTTGTTGTATTCACCATCTTGTATTCCCAAGATAGGTTATTTAGAAGATTTGCAGAGACCATATTCTAAACAGTCTTCATGGCTTCGTGATATTAGGTTTATTTTGGATTCAGCTGGCTTCGCTTTTTGCACTAACAAAGACACAAGACTTGTTTCTATGTATGAAAGATCTATAATATTTCAAAGACTAGAGGATATAGATGCCCAAAACGAACATGCTCTTATATGTGATAATAAAATTACTCCCTTCTATATCCACTGGATGCCTGTGGTGATCATGGCTTGATAATTAAATATAAAATTTAAAACAGTCTTGTCGAGTCCAGCTTACTAGAATGCAATTTCAGCAAACGACCTCTGCCATGGTAGTGGGTTGAAGAATGGGGATCCCCGGGAATGAAAGTATTTGCCCATGTGGGCTTGGGGTCCCTGAGGATTTGATTCATTACGTTCTTGAATGTTCTTTTCCTCTCTGATCTTAGACAGGAATTGATTATTCCTTGTTTCCCCCCGACTTACCACTTTTCCAAAAAAGAAAGATTAATATGGCTGTTACAGCAAGATTCTGATTAAATTATTCAGAAAATTGCAGCTTTTGCCTATAGGGCAGTGGAAAGGAGAACTAATTTTCCCATCATGATCTAGAGAAAATAGTGATTGATATATCCCCTTACTGTATATTCCCCAAGGCTCCTTACTGTCTCCTTATTGTATGTTCCCCAAGGCTCTGTCCTTGGCCCTCTCCTCTTCTCTATTTACACACTGTCCCTAGGTAAACTCATTGCCTCCCATGGCTTCCAATATCACTTCTACACTGATGACACTCAACTATCTCTCTACTCCCTTTCTCTCTCCATTTGTTCAAGTTCGCCTCACCAGCTGTCTCTCTGATATCTCTACCTGGATGTCTCAATGTCAACTCAAACTCCTTATCTTCTCTTTCCCCCCCATCCTTCCTCTCCCTCCTCCCTATCGATCCTTCCCATCCCCCAAGCCCGTAGCTTAGGCTTCATCTTTGACTCACCACTTTCTTTTAAACTCTGTTGCCAAATCCTGTCGCATCTCCCTTCACAACATTGCTAAGATTCACCCTTCTCTCGGTCTCCTCTGCCAAAACCCTTGTTCACCCCCTGGTCATCCCTCCCTTGGGAAGGAGGGATAGAGTTTAAGGAGCAGCTGGAAAACTGGGAAGGAATTATAAGAACGAAAGAAATGCCATATGGGGTCAGACCAATAGTAAACCCAGTTCAGCATCCTGTCTCCCGACAGTGGCCACTGTTGGTCACGTCAAAGGAGTACATGATGGGTGATAGTGGAATGATTCATTCCACATTCACACCCTGGTCATCTCCCACCTCGATTACTGTAACCTCCTTCTCGCTAGCCTTTCCCGCTCTCCCCTTTCTCCCCTTATATCCATCCAAAACCCTGCTGCCAGGGTCATCCACCTCGTCCATTGCTTTGACCACGTGCAGTCCCTCCTCTCCTCTCTTCACTGGCTCTCCCTTCCTGGACGAATCCTGCATAAGCTCCTAGTTTCACATATAAAACTCTTCACAACCTTGCTCCCCCCACTCCACCTCTCTTTGCTAATTTCCTCCGTACTCCAGTCCGTGAACTCCACTTCTCCTCTGTTTCTTCTCGGCCTCCCACGCCTCCCCTGATCCCCTAATCACCTTCGTCCCTTCTCCCTAGCTGCCCACCATGCCTGGAATTCCCTCCCTGCCCACATCCGCCTCGCCCCCTCCCTTCATACCTTCAAATTCCTCTTCAAGACCCACCTCTTCCGCTCTGCTCTCCCCGACTCCTTGCTCCTCTCACCTAACTCCTGCTGATACCTTCCATCCAGTACAACCTGTTACCCGAGATCTGTGTACTCATATCCTCACCACATGAACCAGCCAGCCATCACTTTCGATGTAACCAAGCCAAGCACATGCACCTGGGACCTCGCATCTTTGTGGATGTTACACCCCTTGTCCCTCCCTCTGTTCCCCTTCCTTCGTTCCCCCCCCCCCTAATTTCTCTCTCAGATTGCAGCCCTAGGGCAGGGGCTGTCTCTATTCCATTACATTGTAAAGTGCCAAGTATATTGCTGGCACCATATAAATGCTTGATAATAAGAATATTTGATAGGGCCTTAGTGCTTGTTGACGATTATTTTGAGATAGAACCTCCCAGCTATCAGGTCTCTTATGAAATTATCCAAAACAGATGTTTTTGCCTATAGGGCTGTGGAAGGAGAGCTAAATTCTCCATTTTGGTTTTGAGAAAATAATGATGGATAGGTCTGTTTTTATTATTGTCAGGTCTTAAGTGCCTATTGATGATTACTTCAAGACATACCTGGGCCTTTTGCATGGTTTGTTTTGGCCTAGTGCTTGTTGATGATTATTTTGAGGCATATGAATGTCTTATTTTTAGGTAAAGGTCTTTAACCGCTATCAGGTATAGTGGGTTTTGTAATAGATTTTATGATCTAAAATGGGGGAAATTATGTCTTGTATTTTTGGACTAGGAGATATATATATCTCCCGGGAATAATTAGGGTAACTGTAGTAAATGTGTCATATTTAAGATTGTATTCTATGATATTGAGTTTGTAATTTTGTGTGTTAATGGCTATAGCGAAAGCTAATGCCTTGAATAAAATTCTTGATCTTGCATCCTCCTATTTGAAGATGTTTATGGACCTATCCTCCAAGAACATACCAAATCCTGTTTAAACCCAGCTATGCTACTAGCCTTCTCAAAATTCCTCTAGCAACAAGTTCCACAAGTTCATCATGTGTCGAGTAAAAAAAAAAACCCAAACAAATTTCTTTTGTTTCTTATAAATTTGCTGTCAGTTTCATAGTATCTGCTAGTTCTAGTATTATTTGAAAGAGTAAACAGCTTCCTATCTACTTGTTTCACACTTCTCGTAATTTTGTAAACTTTCTATCATATCCCCTTCTCAGTTGTCTTTTCTCCAAGCTGAAGAGCCCTAATCTATTGAGTACAGAAGCCATTCCATACCCTTGATCATTTTTGTTGCCCTTCTCTGTACCTTTTCCAGTTCTACTATATGTTTATTGAGAGGAGGCAACCAGAACTGCACATGGTATTCAAAGTGTGGTCACGCCATACATTTACATAGCAGCATTAAGATACTTTCTGTTTTATCCTCTTTTCCCCCCAAGTAATTCCTAACGTTCTGCTTGCCTTTCTGACCATGGCTGCACACTAAGCTGATGTTTTCAATAAATTTTGCACAACGACTCAGATTTTCATGCGTGGCAATACCTAATTTAGATACCAGCATGGTGTATGTGTAATAAGGATTAATTTTCTCTATATGTATCACTTGTCAACACTGAATTTCATCTACCATTTGACTGCCCAGTTGTACAAGATCGTCTTACAAACCTCACAATCCACCCAGATCTTAACTAACTTGAATAACTTTGTATATTCTGCAAATCTGATCACATCACTCTTTGCTCCCTTTTCCAGATCATTAATGAATATATTAAACACCACCAGTTCCCTGGAACATCCCACTATTTACTTCTCTCCATCGTGAAAACTGAACATTTAGTCTTGCCCTCTTGTGAGGGATCTTGTTGAATGCTTTCTGAAAATCCAGATACACTATTATCAACATAATTGTTGACACCCTAAAAAAATTCCAACAGATTAGCAAGGCAAGATTTTCCTTTCCTAGAACCATGTTGACTCTTTCCCATTGTCATGTTTGTCAATTTGCCTGATAATTCTGTTCTTTAGAACAGTCTCTACAAATACGCTCGACGGTGACTTCAGGCTTACTTGCTGTAGTTCCCAGGGTTGCTGGTGGAGCGGGTTTTTAAAAAAAATGGCATTACATTCACCCCCCTTCAATCCTCAGGTACAGAGGCAGATTTTAACAATCAGTTACATTATAGAGCAATATAGTTAAGGCCAATGTGCAATTTTCTGTTTAATGCATGAACACTCTATTCCTTATATCTGCACCATTTATCCTATTTGTCTGAAAGTTGGTTGAACAGATTGCTTGGGTGAGAGGTACAAACTTTCCACATTTCATGCAAATCGGATGAGAAACAAAAAGGTTACAGCCATTTGAAAATCAGAGTAAAAAGTTTTTTCAGCCTGTTTCAGATGCTTTTTTTATTAGGTCAAAAGTGTACTTTTTGATTTTTTTTGTGCAGAGGAGTACTGTTAGAGAATTATGGGGAGCATTCAGGTGAATACCTTTTTTAATTTTTCAAAATCTGTCTGGTAGTTTTAAAGTAATTTTTTAAATTTCCCATATTACAGTCAAAGGAAAAGTTGTAAATTTTTTAATTTCCCATATTAGTCAAAGGTATTCATCCCAGAGTTCTGAAGGAACTCAAATATGATGTTGCAGACCTACTATTAACAATTTGTAACCTATTGCTAAAATCTGCCACTGTACCAGAGGATTGGAGGGTAGCAAATGTAATGTCAATATTTAAAAAGAGGTCTGGAGGGTGATCCTATAAACTATAGAACGATAAGCTTGATGTCGGTGCTGGGCAAACCGGTGGAAACGGTTGCTAAGAACAGAATTACTGAACATATTTATAAACATGGCATAATGGGGAAGAATCAACATGGATTTATGAAAGGGAAGTCATTCCTCACTAATCTATTGGAATTTTTTGAGGGTGTAAATAAGCATGTGGATAAGGGTAAGTCAGTCGACATAGTGTATTTGAACTTTCAGCAGACATTTAATAAGGTCTCTCATGAGAGACTCTTGAGGAAATTAAAGAGTCATGGGATAAGAGGCAGTGTCCTATCGTGGATTGGCAACTGGTTAAAAGATAGGAAGTAAAGAGTTGGACTAAATGGTCAGTTTTTAAAGTGGAGAGAAATAGCTAGCAGAGTGCCCCAGGGATCTGTACTAGTGTTATGAAATAATTAGGCAGTTTGGCCATGGTCAGAGGAATAAGAAAGATGAGGCCTGAAGAAACTCAGCTCAGCTTAGGATGTTTCTTGGGTTGATGTATAAGAAGGATGGGAGAAAGCAGTTGATGGAGTCCGGCCCTCTCTGGTCAGTCGGGTTCACAAACTTGGGAGTGATTCTGGACCCCTTGTTATGCCTGGATTGTCAGGTTGCAGCGGTGGCTAGGAGTGCTTTTCACCAACATCATCTGGTGAAAACGCTGCAGCCTTTTCTTTCCAATTCGTATCTGGCCACCGTTATCCATGCTTTCATCACCTTGAGGCTAGATTACTACAATGCACACTACATGAGGCTGCCCTTGATGATTGTTCGGAAGCTGCAGCTGGTGCAGAATGTGGTGGCTTGCCTATTTTGAGGGGCAAGGTGCTGGGAGAATATTTCACCGGTGCTCCGAAGTCTGCACTGGCTCCCTATAGCTTTACAGAAACAATTAAAGGTGCTGTTTTTGACCTTTAAAGCTCTTAACGGCCTGGGCTTCACATATCTAAAAGACCACCTGTCCTTCTATTCTCCACTGTGGCCCCTGCGATTGGCCGGGAGCATCTCCCTGTAGGTACCTTTTGTTAGTTTTATTCGTACAGTGAGCGCTCACAGGGGGATGTTCTCGGTGGCTACCCAAGTGCTATGGAAGCCACCGCGCGGCTTCCCTTGTGCGCGCGGCCTTTGGGGCCGGCTCGGGCGTGGGGCCTCTCCGGCACGCAGCTGTGGTGGGCAGTGAATATGGCGAGGAAAAGAGACCACCAGGATGCCGTGCAGCTTCATGAGCAACCTACCCTTAACCAGCAAAGGTTGGACTTTTTCTTTGCGACAATTCCAGGCCTGGACTTAGTCTCCAAGGGGGAGGGCGGCACCCCAGGGCTGCCCCAGTCATCTCAGGGCAGCTCTCAATTTACTGGGGGGCAGACCAGCTTGGATAACTCTCCGGCATCGGTTTTCAGTAACCCACTGCCTAAGAATGTTCCGTTGTCGATGGGCCAGGTCATTGTTTTAAATACCAACACACTTCTCTATATACTGTTGGCTGACCAGTCTTATTTCCAGTCTGGTTAAGAAGTTACATACCCAACTTAAGGGTTTACTAATATTTTGTCAGTCCAGGGAGACCATCTTCAAGTACTGGTTGATCAAGCACTTGTAGTGGGCTGTAAATCTTCAGGAGTCAGTGCGAATTCTGGTGTGCCCGAGGGTATACAGGCCCCAAGGGGAAGGCCCCCCAAAAATGAGTGTAGAGGGCCTGGTCCCTCCCAAAACAAGTTTGTGAAGGGCTGTGGGGATGGAGCAGCCGACCCCCCCAGGATAAGAGGCTCCCAGCCCTCCTCACTTTATTCAGTTAATGAAACAGTTATCTCTTTGAGTGTGCACCCTCTTCCCAACGGGGCCTTTCCCTGGTGGTCTACCAAGTTGGTCTATCCAGCAGCACTTTTCTACTATCTTAGCCCACAACTTTTTTTATAGGCAACTCCAGTCCTTTCAAATTCTTCCTGCCCCAGCTAATATTCAAAGATTGGTTATATATTTTTGTGCCCCACAGATGGTTAGCTATTTGTTATCCAGGGTTGATTTGTTTGCTTCTTGGGGGGTTCTGTTGGGGGAAGTATTAACTGACAAGGGCATGCGCCCCTTGGTAACAAATTCAGATCCCCCGGCTTTATCAACCCTCTCCCCAGATTTAGTTTCCTCTGGTACAGTTGGGGTTCCCTTGGGGGAAATGTTCTTTCTTTAGGGGGCAGGGTCAGCAAGCTTCTAAAGTACCTATCAACACTAGACTCACCCAATTGGCCATGTCTTCATCCCAGCCCGCAAATGTTCTCCCAGCATCTAATTCAGTTTCGCAGGAGATCCAGCAGGTGATTTCCCTGTTAACACCACTGGCCATAGATACTATGGACTTTGCCTCCTCAGTATTTTCCGATCTGGCTAACTTAGGGGGAATAGGACTGGTAGTCTCCCCAGCAAGGGTTCCGGGCAACGAGACTGAAATGGCTGAGATAGAGGTGAACAAGGGGGTTCGTAGTACCCCCTTGGATATTCTATTCAGGTACCAGAGGGAGTCTCGGGGGTAGCAGTTCAGTCCACCTTTTGACATAGACAGTGCCGAGACCAATCCGTCCTTAACATCTGCTCCTGGAACTGTGCCGGGTGGTCAAGGCTTTCATTTTACCCCAATGTTAAAGATTTTTTGACGAGGCACTCGATTATAGTCCTCCAGGAGACTTGGGCTTTGTCCCCACCCTATTTTGAAAGTTATACTGCCTATGTTGTCCCAGTCTTGCGAATTGGAGCTAGGGGGCGTCCCAGTGGCGGCTTGGTTTGTCTTGTTTCCGATGCACTTAAAACATCTGTTGTCGTGGTTTTTCCCAAACCCCCTTGTGGTTTGGTAATGGTCTTCAACATCCAAGGTTCTTTAATTATTCTGGCCACAGCTTACATTCCTCCAGCAAATGCCAAATCCTATAACTTTACCTTCTGGTCATTGATTAGGGAAGTGTTAGTGGACACAGCGCATCTTTACCCTAGTGCCATGATTATTTTAGTGGGCGACTTTAACACCCGTTTGGGCCAGGGTGATGAGGGTGGTTTACCAGTAGGTGGTTTACCTTATGAACGAATACAGCCATTTGGGCCCGAGGAGGTCCAAGGATTTGGTTGTAAACAGTTCTGCCACTCCCTTTGTTAAATTGATAATGGAATTTTCCCTCTGTATTCTAAATGATTCCGGCTTCGGGGATCAGGAGGGTGAATATACATACATGGGCCCAGTTGGGGCCAGTGTAAGTGATTACATGGCCGTCTCTTTTGCTACCATTAGTCTCATCCAAAACTCTGAGGTAGGTACGTGCCACGGTAGTGACCATCTTTCCTCTGACCCTGGCTTTAGGTTTTCCTAATCTGACCACGATTTCCTCAAACGAGAATCCGGTGCCCATTCAGGGCCCCTGCCATTTTTCAGTGAAGCACCACGAATTTGAGTTTGCTTTGGTCGACTCTTTCGTTAGAGACATCCAGGCGATCAATGGGAATTCTTCCCCCTCGTCGAGTGATGATCCCTCACTATTTATTGATCGGTGCTCTCAATTATTTGAGAGCTTGACAGAATTTTTCATGGCTCACAAGCGGGGGTGTCACCCTCCCAAACGACACTCCCAAATTTGGTTTGATCATCAGTGTAGGGCCCTTAGGAGGCAGCTTGTTTCCCTGTACAAGAATTACAGAAGGAGTAGTTTTGTGTCTCTCCCTCCTCAGTATTTTGTGGTCAGAAAACTGTATAAGACATCACTCAGGTCCAAGAAAAATCAGTATTAGGAAAAATATTGGGTTAATCTGGTGGAAGATGCCAGCTTGGGTGATGCGAAAAAGTTTTGGAAACTGGTTAATGGTCTAGGAAAGATGCAATCGAGCTTTTCGCAAATAGTTGTCCCGGATCACTTGTGGATTTTGCATTTTCAGTCTCTGTATGCAGAAGCCCAGGTAACTTCCAACTTCCAACTCACTCGGGATGAAGTTTATCTTCCTCCCTGGTTGCCTGTGCCAGCTGCAGAAGTTGCTGAGGTTATTAAATCCCTTAGGAATGGGAAAGTCCTGGGCCCTGACTGGATTTAACTGGATTTAATAAAGCACTCATTAGGTTGGTGGGCTCCATTCCTGGCCTCTCTGTTCACTGCGATTAACAAGACAGGTAAAGTTCCCCCTCAGTGGGTGAAGGCAGTAGTTGTCCCCAACTTTAAAAAGGGGGACCGGACAGTTCCGGCCAACTACAGGCCCATTAGCCTCCTTTCTATCACAGGGAAAATATACGGCAAATGGCTTCTACTCAGGTTGAATGCCTGGATAGCTTGCGATCAGGTTCTCTGCTTAGAGCAGGCCGGGTTCCAGAGAGGGCGGTCTATGATTGAGCATGGTTTGATTCTACAGCACCTGGTGGAGAAGTATATGGCTACAAGTGGAAAACTCTATGTGGCCTTTCTGGATCTACGTGCCACCTTCGATACGGTAAATAGGGCCAACTTGTGGGAAAGACTGATTCTTATGGGGATGGAAAAGCGCTTGCTTTATCTTATTAGACAACTTCATGCAAATACTTCACTTGCAGTCAAAACCGGGCCGTCAGGGAGACTGACTGAGGAAATCCCAACTTACTCAGGGGTGCGCCAGGGCTGCGTACTTGCTCCAATTCTATTTAATGTATTTATTAACGAGGTTGCTTCCCTGTTAGTGGCCCCTTCTTTTTCCCCCCCTAAGCTGCACGACCATGCAGTAGGGTGCCTGCTATACGCGGACGATATTGCGATTATGTTGCAGACTAGGGTCGGTTTAAATAGGCAGTTGTCTGCCTTTTCCGATTTTTGTCAGCAAAGCAAGTTGGAGATCAACCATGACAAGTAAAAAATCATGGTCTTCTCCAAAACCTGTAAAATCCACCAGTGGGCCATTGGGGGGCACGAGGTCGCCCAGGTCAAATCCTTCCAGTATCTGGGCTTACTTTTCCAAGCGAGTGGATCCTGGAAAGGGCATCTGGATCGGACTCTGTCAGCAGCAAGGGGAACCGCCCTTTCTGTGTCTAGACTGTTTAATAGGTCAGGGAGAAGGGCGGTACTCCCAGCACTTAAGATCTTAAATGCAAAAGTTCGTGCCCAGCTGTTATACGGGGCAGAAATATGGACCCCTTATCTTCAGTCTAAGTTAACTGAATTGAACAGTGTCCAGGCCGTTTCATTCAAAGGCTTTTGAGGATTCCCTGTGCCACTCCATTTGCAGCAATCAGGTCAGAGGTAGGACAGTATAGGTGGTCGACTACAGTGTGGTTGAATGTTCTAAGATTTTGGGCTAAGTGAAAGATTTTGCAAACCCAGGGATTGGTGTGCTATTGGAGGAATGACTCATTCAAGAGTACTTGGTGTCAGGCCATGGAGCTCTTTCTTCGCCAGTTGGGTTTTCATCCCAATTATTGGATTGGGAAAGAGTTGGCCATGGTCTTGAGGGATCTTAAGTCTAGGTTGGAGGACAGGGATGTCCAGGAGGATATGGCAGTAATTAGATCCTCTCCCCACCTAGTCGTGCATGTAGGTAGGCTGGGACGAGCAGAGGGGTAGAAATGGGGGTGGATGGGGGAAGGCAGGGAGGAAGAGAGGCAGAAGTGGGGTACAACAGGTAGGAGTAGAAATCGGAGGAGGGCAGAGAAGAACAGAAATGGGGATTAATCCAGGGGAAGGAAGGGAGGCGAGGGTTAGAACCCGTGGGTAGGTTCGGGAAAAGTAGGGAGGGAGAGGCAGAAATGGGGGTAGTGGGAAGGCAAGGAAGAGGAGAAGGGTAGAAATGGGTGAGTGCATATGGGTAGAAACAAGGGTGGGGGGAAGGCAGGAAGAAGGGAAGGAGCAGAAACAAAGGGTGGGGTGAAGGCAGGGAGGAGGAGGGCAGAAACAAAGAGTGGAGAGAATGCAGGGAAGGGTAGACAAAGTAGAAGGGTACTCACCTGCTGCAGAGTCTGGCAGCTATGTTGGATCTCTGGGGAGGGAGGTGTGGCCCCCAACAGCAGCCAGGAAGATACCACACCCCCTTCTCTCTGCTTAGGCTAATGGTCTGGGCCGATCTGGATCACCTGCATTGGGAACTGCAGGGATCCCCATAGCCCCTACCTGCACCCCCATCCCATTGGTTTTACTGAGCAAATGCCCTAGGGTGGCCGGTGTGTGTGTGTGTGATATCTTTGCTGTGTACTGCGCTGCCAACTCAGCTGTGAGTCTGGAGGAGGGGAATGAGGGAAAGATGGGGGTGTTTCAGTGGAAGGCAGGGCAGAGTCGAGCCCCACTGCGCCTCCCCCACCCCCCCAAGCTGCCCCTGGACCTGCCACACCCCAACTATCTTCACAGAAAAATCCCACCAATAGCTACAAGTAGGACAGAGTTAAGGTAGTTTGAAAAAACTGTTCATTGTCAAATTATGATAGTAAACTAATGATTAATAATGAACAAATTGTATAGTTTAGTTAGTGATACTTATGAATAAGAGTAAGTATGTCTGGTAAGGAATTAAGTACATATCTTACGTTTATGTTGATAGTTCAGTTAGTGATAAGTATGAAATATAGATAGAAAATCTTGAAATAATTTATATGCTTTTTGGCATTAATTTTTGTTGTAATGTAGGTTGTTAAATGTTTGTTTTAAAGGAATTGTAATTAATTTGCATCGTTTTTTGAGTGTAAGTTAGGGGGAAATGTATGTTTTGGAATGTTGGTTTAGAGGGAAGTTTTTTGGTTTGGAAATGATCCTTGCTTTAACATTTGTTGGAACTGTAGGTTTTTTGTTTGGAAAATTACAATGGATTTTTGCGATGTGATTAATATAATAATTAAGAGTTAGAATATAGCTAGGATGAGGAGGGCCAGATAGGCCTGACGATAGCTAGGATGAGGAGGGCCAGCACACTATCCAAGGAGGAGCTAAGCTACCTGCACTGGGATCTCCGTGTACTGCCCCATGGCTAGTGCCTTCTGGCCCCTTTAATCTTCATGCGGTTAAACAAGGTCCCGCACCAGTAGCTACTCAGAGTTTTGTAGTGTCTTAAGAGAGAGGGAGCGAGAAGAGAGGGGACATCCATGAGTGGGTGGAGACGCTACACACCACTCTCATTCATTCTCACTCACGCCAAGTCTGTATGTTTTATTCCTTTTTCTGTGCGCACACCATCAGACTTGTTATTAACTTTGATGGTCTATGGTGTAAGTGTACATAAGCCTCCTGGAGGGTCTTTTATTGTTTTATAAATTTTGCAATGGCCATTGGCCAAGCAGTAAATAAACACTCACAGCACACCCCTCTCTCTCTCTCTCACACACACACCATAGAAACACAGCCACTCCCTTCCCCCTCCCACTCATTCATTCTCTCTCACACCAACACTCTTCTCCACCACAGGCAAGTCTCTCTCGCACACAAACTAGTCTCATTCTCTTTCACAGACATACATGGCACATACACACCTCTCTCTCACACACACAGAAAGCCTGAGAAGACAGGGTCGATTTTGTGCATAAGAACCAGCCCCAATCCCCTGAAGCCCCCCTCCCAACCCCAATCCCCTGAAGCCCCCTTCCCCTGCCAGCTCCAATCTCCTGAAGCCCCCTCCTGCCTTGCCTCTTCCTCCACAGGCGTTACTGTAGCCAGTTGGCTCTGGATGTCTTTGTCCACCAGCTCTATAATGCCCTTTGCCAGGGAAACAGAAATACACTCCTGTTGCCCAATCACCCAGGTGTCAAAGTGGTGATAGGGCTCTTGTGTGTCAGGGTGGCCCAAGGGCACTCACTCCGTAACAGTTATGTAGACCAACAATTTTAGTGGTGCGAGCGCGAAACAGTCGCTCGGTACACTCCAGGAATATCGGGAATAACCGCATAGTTCAGGTTCACTCCTTTAAATATTTAGGGGTCATATTTTCCTCTTCTCCAACCTGGAAGACCCGTTGGGAAACGGTGAAAGACCAGGCCAAGAAATCAGCTGTGGCAATATTAAAATTCTATTTTGGCAAAGGGGGCAAATTGATTAATCCAGCACTGAAGCTATTTAGGTCTAAAGTCTTAAACCAGGCTTTATATGCAGCCCCTATTTGGGCCCTAGAATTTCTGGAGAGGCTGAAAAATTACAAAATGGTTTTTTGGCATCGATACTGGGCCTCCCGAGCGGTACTCCACAGGTGCTACTAATGCAGAAACTGCCATCTTGCCAGTTCGCACGGTAGCACTACAACTCCTCTCCAATTTCTGGGTGAAAGTGCTGATGAGCTCAGAAGGGGAGAACTCCTTGTTGGGGATGGCCCGGGAGGCCGGTCTTTTGAACCCATGGATTGCTGCAGTGGAATTTGAAATTGGCAAAATGGGTTTTTCTAGGATGGTCCTGTTTAATGCAGGACCCAATTTATTTAAGAGACTGGTCCGGAACAGGCTTAGGGATCAGACACTACAAACTGAAAAAGCCCTACTTGAGGGACAGAGAGTGGCACCAGAATATAGACCTCCAACTTTGGCCCAATTGAGATCGTGCTATCTAACTACCTGGAGGGACCCGGCTAGGAGAGTTGCTTTTACCAGATTGCGTTGCAACTCCTTCCCCTCCATTTATTTGGAGGGGAGGTTTAAGGGTATTCCCAGGGAAATGAGAATTTGTGTACTTTGCGAGCAGGGGACACCAGACACAGTAGTGCATATTCTTTTACAATGTCCCTTCTTTGCTGAACTGAGAGCTAGATATCTAGAGGACCTTGAGAAAGGATCTGGGGACAATTTAATGAGGACCCTGTTGTGCCCTAGTGACATGGAGGCAACAAGGCGAGTGTCTGAATTCGCCATAAGAGCGATGACAATGAGGCAGAGATCCTTGGAGATGGCAGCCCAGAAAGGGGTAGTGAACTATGAGCCTGAGGGGTAGCCAACGCAGGGGTCAAGTGTAGCCGCCACAAACCCCGGGAAAGGGTAGGGCAGCATAGAGTGTAAACTGGGTGCCCTACTCTTGGGGCCGAAGGAGGTGGTTATTATCCCCTGGTAGGGATTTTTAAAATAATTAGTTTAACGGGGATAATGTTTGGACCCGTGGATTATACGGTACAGGTTAGCCCTAAGTGATCGTGTAAAGGAGTTCCATTTTGGGAAATGAAATTACGTTAATCTAGGGAAGTAAGTTGTATCTTGTTTTATTTTAGCATTTTATATGTTTGCATTGTATAGCTGGTATTGTATTTAATTATTGCATTAATTGTAATGACTTTTCATCACACAATAAACCAATTATTATTATTATTATTATTATTATATGTAGACCAGCAGGTCCTGAAAGGAATGACGGTCAATTGGGGGAAACAACAGAGAGTATCCCACCTCCTGAACTGGGGAAACCCCCAGGTCCTGATCCAGTGTAGCCAGCCAATCCCACAAGACCTGTATCATGGAAAGTTCTATTAGGGGTGTGAGCACATACTGCAGTGGATCCAAGGCATCTTGCATGTCTGCATCGGAAAGCACCTCACTCGGCTCAATACAGAGACTGTTCTCAGTTGCCTGGGCCCTGATCATGTCCTCCTCTGGCAAGAAACCCAATGTGGGTGTCTGCTTGTGCTGTCACTTCTTGCCATGCTAGTCCAGCTTGGAAAACCACTCTCAGCACGAGGGGTCTGCACTGGGGATCTGCTATGGTGTGGCAAAGGGTGCCTAAGCAAGGCCTGAGGTGTCCTGGACATCTGTGGCATAGATGCCAACCATAAGCCCTGCGGCACTGAAATGCCATGCTGAACAGTGCCTGATGGCACCTCCTCAGTCTGGTTATGGACCAGAGCGGGTGAATTATAGGGCTGCTCCCGGCACACCTCCAAGTCCAACGGGCTGGGACCTGTTCCTGCGTGAACATGGTTCGTACAGCGAGATGCTCCACCAGCCAGTGGGTTCTGTCCTTTTGGATGCAGGGCTGTATCCACTGCAGATACCGCACGTCCCAGTGTTGTGCTCAGTCTCTAGTCAAAGGAGGCACCAAGCATGGGCATCGGAGTCAGGGATCTTCATCAAAAGCGTTTCCCCAAGGTCAGTCAGTGCTTTACCATACAACCAAGCCTTGCAAAGCAGGAAAGAAAGAACTAACAGGGCTAGATGGGGTTAGACGGCAGGGACTATTTATACGCCCAGGAAAAGTGATATCAGGCATTTTGGGGGGTGGGGCTATACTCCAAGCTATACACTAGATGACACCAAATACCTATTAGTGGGACTTGGTGAGAGGATAAAGAAGTGTTTTAGGTAACTGTATCCTGGGATGTAAATCTGCATAGACAAGCATTACATAATTATGCAAATTTCAATGCTTACAGCAAACTTGCAGAATTTGGTTTCCCAGGCTGCAGAGTTCACACTTTTTTAGTGTACGGAACACAGCCTAGAGTACTTTTAATGACAGGAGCAAGTTATACAGCACCTGAATACAGATGGTAATATTCATGGAGAAAGATGGTTTCCACTTCCAGAGAAAGCTCAGAATGAAAAATACAAGAGATTTCTATTTGGATAGCATGACAGTCAGCAAACTGCACTAAGCACATAAAATGTGCATAGTCATTCATCCATAAACTGAGATGTGTAGACATTCACCCATAAACTCAGATGGCAGATAGCAAAATGTAAAAAAATGATGGGGATTTACAATACAAACCTCGCCTGAAACTGCCACAGACAGTAGCAATATATTTGGAATCCAGTTTCTTTACTTCTTTCAACACGATTTCCTATGTGAAAAACAAAGACCAAGTAATTTGAACCACCCTCTTATTTGCCATCATTGTTTTGCTTCACCTTGAATGTTCCATATCTTACCTGCATTTGTACCATCTCCTCCCTAAGAATTCTTTTTTCAAAATCTTCAAAATACCTGCACATATAAAATGCAATTAAAAAAATATATGATAAGTATGGTGCACACAACATTCAACCAAGCAGTAAAAAGTACTGTTATGAGTTATCGTGAGGTTGCTTCCCCTCCGCTGCCCTGCACTCACTGCCGCCTCCTCCTCCCAGCCTGGTCCCTGACCGCTCTGCCAACCAAAAAGACCATATAGAGGCTGGCACGTGGGGAAACTGCTATGGGCACAGTTAGGCCCACCTCCTGTCCTCTCTTCCCAAGGTCCAGAAGACCTGACTGCCCCAATTCATAGTGTCCCTGTCTCTCCACACTACAGGAGGTCTGTAGCAGCCTTCCAAATGCAGAGTCCCGTCCCCACCTCCCCCCTAGCACATGCCCTCAGCTCACTTCCCCTCAGCTCCACTCTGCATCCTCGCTGCCCCACACTCGCTGTTTCCTCCTCCCAAACCTGTATGTTTTTGCTGTTTTCCATTAAATTCTCTGGAAAAAGGCAAAATCGCTGTCTTTCTCTTGCAATGAGAAAACTAGGAACCCCGATCATGACTGTGTTGCCATTAATGTTCCATCCCACCAGGAATTTACTTTTTAGAAGTAATCCCTTAGATTACTGCAATGCGCTCTGTGTGTGGCTGCAGCTGGTGCAGAATGCTTCAGTCCATCCCATGACAGGGAAGAGCAAAATTAAATATAAATAAATAAAACTTAGAGGGGTGTGTGTCTACTGATCACAGGTCTTCTGCTTCTTTCAGACTACTCAGAAGTTGTCATTACTGTGGGGTTCTGTAAGATGGTAAAGGAAGAAACACTATCACAGAATACAATGTAGAATACAAAATGAATTTTATGATGCAGTCTTTTACAAGACAAGTACCATAAACCTTGAGAAATCAGCTTGCCAGCAAATCAAAAACCTTCCTTGGAGAATATTTGAGGGAGGGGAAAAAAACCACCCAATTAATTCCAGTTTCAAAGGAATTTGCTTGGATAAGTTAGAAGAAACTGAAAAATAACTGAATTTGATCATATTTATAATAAGTGCTAGTTACGTCTTATGTTCATAACTCCTGACTGTTGGAAGCCAGGAGGTAATGGCAGGGAACGAATCACTCCATTATTACCCAAGGGGTTTTTCTCCAAAGCAATCGTGAATGTACACTGCTGGAGAACAGATGCTGGACTCAATGGACCATTGGACTGACCCAGTATAGCATTTCTTAGATTGTAATTTATTTATTTTTAAGTCCTTAGAGAAACAACTTAGAAGTGCCAAATGCCCATGAAGTTGCTACAACGAGGGTGTGCAGGGAAGCGTTCTCAGTTGCTGCCCCACAATTATGGAACTCCTTCTACTTGGAGGTCCACCTAGGTTGGAGCCTGTTCATCTTCCGGAGGAGATGCAAGACCTTTTTGTTTGGCCAGGCATCTGGCAGACAGGAATAGGGTTGGGTGGGACTGGGTAGAGGGTTTTAGGGAGGAGAATTGGTGGGTGGCAGGTGGCTGGGATGATGTTGGGATTTTAAGGGATTTTAACGTAGGTTACATTTTTGATATTGTAAGCTACACTGAGTGTTTGGAGAAGGGCAAGATAAAAATGTAGAAAATATAAATAAATAAATCTGTACTTTGAATTCAAACCCCTCCAATCGTAGAAAATAACGGTCTTACTTTAGCCCAATTCGCTGATGATGATTCAGTTTGTGTTCATTTTTTCTTAGATCTGGAAGACACAGAAGAACAGAGGTCACAGTAGCCAGCAGAAATTTGTGTGTAGGGGGGTCATGTGACATCACCAAGGAAGATGAACCAGAGCTCCAAGGGGAAGATGGCATAATCCACAGACATAGCCTCTCCTTTAATTCTGGGGCACCCCAGAAGGATATCCCCTAACTGCTACTTCATATAAAGGGAACTAATCTGAAAAGTTTCCCTTTCTCCGCCTCCACAAAAAAAAAAAGCCCCCAAGAGGAACAAGCTGCAAAGCACAAAGCAAAGACAGAAGCAGCAAAGATGGTTGCAACAGCAGAATCCAGTCAGCAGGGTAGAGAAGGAGAAAGACAAACCAGTTCCTGCCACCACAGCTAATAATTTTAGTGAGGTGATTTTTGAATCAAAATCCCTTAAAATTTTCAACAGAGACTAAATTTGATAAGATCACTGCTGAGATAGCAATTGGGAGCAAAATCACAGACTTGGTAAAGAATGTAGACAAAAATCTGCTCACTGGTATAGAGCTGCAAAGCAGAGTTAAGCTGACTGAAAAAGCTCAGGAGACTGAAGAAAAATGGAAGACCTGGAGAATCGTGAGAGAAGAAAAAATATAAGATTTAGTGGACTCCCTGAAGGTGTGGAAAAATGTGAACTAAATTCTTAAAACAAACATTCCATACTTTATTCAAAATGGAGGCTAGCACTGAATTAAAGTTAGACAGAGCCCTTTATCCTCCCCCCAATACAAGCAGCATGGACAATGTCATGAAGGAGGCGGAGAACATGAACTTTTTGGTTACAAGAAAATACCCAGCAAAGCATGGGTAACTTTATAATATTAGTTGAAAAAGGAATGATTATTGATGGAATTTGAAATATTGGGGGGGGGGGGGGAGCAAAAGGGGAAAGAATAAAAAGTGAGGAGGGGGCAAAGACAGGACATAAGGTGAGACATAAACAGGGGAGGAAGGGCTAAGATTTGACCTCCCCATGGATGTGTGTTTTTTCAGCGCACAAATGCCACACCTTCACCCAGCGTGGCAAGTGAAAGAACCTCCAAGAAGGAGTTCACCATACTGGTTGGGGGGGGGGGGCACTTTAAACAGTCATCATCAGAGGACATGGCGAATCTCCACATTATAGCAAAACATTGGTTGGGGGCGGGGGGAGGATTAAGTTTATAATTCTATAGATATTGTTAAAGCGGTTCACTGTGTATGAAAGATGGAAAGGGGTTTTGGAGGGGAGGTTGGAAAGGGGAGTTAAAAGGGGGGGGGATTTAGATCCAAGGATATAAATGGTACATGAAAATAAATAAATAAATAAATAAAATAAAAGGGACATTCAAATGGAGAGCCTCTCTTAAAGTGCCAGTGCACCCACAGAAAAGAAATATATAATATACCCACAGAAAAACATTAGTTATACAGATTGAATATAACTATATGCATGAGGTGAAGGTGATAAAGAATCAGATAATTAAAAAAAACAGATTACACAAAGTAACCTAACATTGGTAACCTCTACCCTCAAGATGGTTAATGAAATGAAATTCTATACTTTAAATGTTAAATTTCATGTATCAAAACAATATTCAGAGAGGGCTGGACAGGGGGGAATAGGGGAGTGAGCAGTGTAAACATTGGGACCATGCTGTAGCTGGAGGACACCAACAGTAGGGGGAAAAAGCTGGGGAACCCGAGACAGGCTGCCTAAGAAAGCTAGAAAGTTCTGTGAAAGCACTTAACAACTGAATCTATGCCATCCTCCTGCTTGCAGTCAACCACAATGCGGCAGGGGTGGGGGAATAGTATGTCTGTGCCGGCAGGGTGGCAGCAAGATAAAAGCCACACGGGAAACTGAGGCATCTAGTTTGGCAAGGCAAGACAAAGAAGATACTACACCCCATCCTTCATTCTTGCAGATCCAACTATGGGAAGGGAAGTGGAGATTGGTGGGGGGTGGGCAGAGACAGATGGGGATGTGAAGGGCCGCTTGTTGATACAGAAAGTAACCCCGTATTCTTTTTGTAGTTTATGTATTTAATTGTGTATTGTTAAACTCACTGTGTTATATTGTAAGCAATGACCAATGGTCACGCTGAAATAAATAAATGAAATGAAAGTAACCCAGAGTGTGGAAAAGAACACTAACTGCAATTCCTTCTACCTGTATTGCCTTGATTAACAGACCATTCACACCCATCTCTGAATGCTACCCGGATTCTGAAAAGAATTTAAGACCCCACCCCATGGTCCATAAACCCATTCAGTTGTTTGTCTCTTGACACTTCATCTCTTAAACAATACAGGACAGATAATGTTTGCACTAGAGTTTGCAATGTTTGTTAGACAATGCTTGCTGGAGTTGCACAAATGGGACTAAGTTACCGAAGCTACCGATTCGGATTTCTGTTGCTGTAACATAATTTAGAACTGGTAACTCAGTAATGGAAATCGGTAACTAAAATCAGTTACTTAGTAACTCGGGTAGCCTGCTGGGCAGTAATCGGGTACCAATTAGTACCTGATGTTAAGTGGTCAGGTCAAGTACCGCAATGTCCAAGGGTAATTCTGTTTTTGTGGAAACTTGCTTCAGTTCCATGTAAATGGTTACCCCTGGTTCTTGTTTTAGAACCATGTGTCTTGTCACCTTAATTACAATATACACAGTGGCTTGTATTATAAAATGGTGGATGAACACTGTGCTTTGTAACCCCAAGCATTACTCTTGCATAGTAGTTGTAGCAATACCACCCTAACCTTTCAAGTCTAGCAATTCAGGGTTGCAGCACCCTTTTTGTGAGCAGAAGACATATTCCTATGGTTTCATTCTTGGTTTTTCTTTTTAAATGAACCTATTCAGTGCTGCTCTTAATATTTAGGGAGCCTACTGCCTGAGATGGAACATATACAAATTGTATACTCAGAAATGGGATTGTAATCAGAAATGGGATATTTCTGGTTTTCTTTTGTTCCCCGGCCACTATCTCCTGCTTTTTATATTTTCTCTCACTCTTTTTTTAGGACATGGAGAGGGTGGTTTAGGGGATTATCTACTTGATAGGGTTTAGGAGTACTTTTTACTGCCAGATCAGACATATTATGTATATATCAATATGTACTCTTACATATTGCTATACAAATACACCAAGAATGCAAATGGACCTTATCCTTCCTTTCTTCTGTACAAGCCCTATCACACAACAGGTTCTATGCAAATAATCAAGGTGTATAATTTATAATTATGGAATGTCATACGTCTATGACAATGTCATTGCAATGATGTAGTGCGGGGAACAGAATCCCCAGACGCTCAAATATAGACACACACAGCACAGCACAGTCCCACCTGACGGCATCCTCCAATCCACTCCACCCAGGTGAGCTCCACCCCCTTGGAAGGCACCACACAAGGATTCCGCCCCACCCCGCCCCAGCGGGCGGCAACAAAAGGGCGCTGGCCTTTTTGTGGCTATTGTGAGGCCGGAGCGAGGACAGCGAGCCACCCCCGACGGTGCCCACGCAACACAGCCGCCGCCGACCATCGCCGCTGGACATCACACCCGCAGGCCTGGTTTCCCCTGATGCCCAGACTGCTACCACCTATGATGCCTCCCCATCTCACCCTCTATCTCCTCCCTCCTTCTCGCCTTTCTCATGGCCCCCCTCCTTCTCCCTCTTCCGCCTCCAGTGGCCTTCCTCCAGCCAACCTACCCCTTATTCTCACCCATGCCCATCCCCCCTCCCCACCCTCATCCCCCCTTGCCCATTCCCTGTAGGTCCACCCCCACACAACCCTC
>QEPC01009300.1:184031-259957 GCA_003113815.1 Sphenodon punctatus
GGGCCGTGGTCCCGTTGCCGGCACGTCTGTTTGGGTCGTTTTCCAACCCCCGGGCGTGGTTGCGCTGTTCGCCCCCCCTGATGGTTCGCTGTGGTGAACCGGCCGCCCGTAACGTCTGAAAGTACCCTCAGTGGTTACCTAGAGCCTGGTTTGACTGGGGACTGGATGCGGGCAAGTCGTCTGAAGCTGAATACAGACAAGACTGAGGTGATGACGGTTGGGTGGCTGTGTGGTCTGGGAGGGATCGGGACTCCCATCTTTGGCCCTTTTCACATGGGCGCTCCCACCCCTCCGCACGTGTGTAGGGGGGGGGGCACCCATGCAAACACCACAGTCGGTGGGTTTGTGGTGCCCGCAGGAACGCTGGCAGTGGTGGGGGTGTGTGGTCTTGCGCTCCACCCATCACCCAAGCACAGAGCAACGGATGCCAATGTCAGTTGCTCCGTGCACGGAGATGGGCATGTGCCCATGGGAATGTCCGCACACCCACCTCGACCTGCCGCTGGCACACACCCATTCCCTCCATGCACAGCGACCCATGTGAAAAGGGCCTTTGGTGGGGTCCTGCCTCCCCTCACTACTCAGTTGCGGTGCTCCTGAATCCTCAGCTGCACCTAGAAGGTCAGTTGCAGCTGCCACGAGTGCCTTTTGCCAACTCCATCTGGTGAGAAGGCAGTGTCCCTTTCTTTCCAATGGGGATTTGGCCACCATCATCCATTATTATAAGCATTTATATAGCACCAGTGATGTACCTGACACTTACAAAGAATAAGATAGACATGGTCCCTGCTTGAGAGCTTACAATCTAAAGACAGGGGGAGGTGAGACAGGGAAGGGGGAAACAGTGGGAGAGACAAAGGACACGACATTCATGAGGATGCAAGAGCTCAGGTACACGTTCTTGGCTTGGTTACAGTAAATTGGGAGTTTGCAGATAACAGGTGCTTAGCAGGAGTTCAGAAGGGCGGAGCAGAAGAGGTGGGTTTTGAGGAGGGACTTGAAGGCATGGAGGATAGGGGCAAGGCGGACGAGGACAGGGAGAGAGGCTGGACTATCGCAATGCGCTCTACATGGGGCTACCCTTGCAGACTGTTCGGGGGCTGCAGCTGATGCAAAATGCGGTAGCCTGCCTCTTGATGGGGGTGGGTCGCCGGGAGCACATTACACCAGTGCTTAAGAGTCTGCACTGGCTGCCTATAATTGATTTATTTTTATTTATTTATAAAAGATTTTTATCTCACCCCTCCTGCCCACAGGGCAGCTCGGGGCAGCAAACAACAATTTAAAAAAACAATAAAAGCAATTAAAAAGTTAAAAATCCCATATGCAGGAGAAAAAGCAACTACTCCCCGCCGCCAAAAGCCTGGCAGAACAGCCAGGTCTTACACAAACGTCGAAATGACAGGAGATTGTGTGCCTTTGAAGTCCAAAATGGCTTGGGCCCTACATATCTGAAGGACCACCTTTCTCCTTATACTCCCTTCATGGTCGTTAAGATCTGCCAAGAGTGCCCTCTTGCGGGTTCCATCACTGGCCCAGTTTCATATGACTCGGGTCTGCAACGAGGCATTCTCGGTGGCTGCCCCACAGCTTTGGAACTCCCTTCCCTTGGAGGCTCACCTGAGCCCTAGTTCGAATGTCTTCCGGAGGCAGTGTAAAACTTTTTTATTTGGTCAGGCATAGATTGCGTAGAGAGCAATGGGATGTTTTCAGTTTTGTGGGGTTTTAATTATTTATTGTACATTTGTGTTTTTGTGAGCCACCCTGAGCCTTTGGGGGTAGGGGCGGGATATAAATATAAATAAATACCAGTAACAGTTACAGTGCCCACTCACCATCCAGTGTCTTAATCCCTTCATCCACCAGCTTTCTGGCAGCAGCAGGACTGCAATGAAACAAGGCAGTTCATCACTAGACAGGTACAGTGCATCCCCAGTAAAACATCTCATATCACTCTCAGATTACATCAAAATTTGCTATTAGGCCCTTAACAACATAAAAACTGACAATGGTTGAGTCAAGGCCACTATTCTATCTCAAAAAGTAGGCAATACTAGACGCTTCAGAGGAAGTGAAGATAAGCTCTATCGAGAGAGATTCAGCCTTGTCATTCACTTCCTTGTGGTGGAGAGAGCATTGTGGCAAAGAGCCACTGACACCCCATCCCCTTGGGAAACTTGTCAAATCTCTTATTGTACTCCATTATACTACTTGTTTCACAGGTTAATTGTATATTGTGTGAAAAAGTAGTCATTTCTTCTTGTTGGAAGCCTGCTGCTAGCTAACTTCACCAGGTTCCCTAGTTCTTGTATTACAAAAAAATGTTAGTAGTAGTTCCCTATTTACTTGCCCCAAAGGATTCATAATTTTTATACCTCTATTCTAATCATCCTCAATCTCTTTTCTAAGCTGAAAGGCCTTAATCTTTTTGGCCACTATTCATGTGGAAACCATTTCACTTCTCTAATCATAACTGTTATGTGGTCCATTTCCAGTTCTTGGATCTAGCTCCCGGATCCAATTCCTACCATCAAGCAATGAAAAACTGAGCTTAGGGTAAGGGAGCAGAGATGAGGGCAGGTACACGAGGATAGGGGACTGTTCCATGGCAAAGATCCATGTCGACCCACCTTTTACTGAGTGCTCCCCACTTCTATATAGCCCTTGGAGCTTTTACTCATTTTCAAAGTGGTCCCTGGGAGAGAGAAATTTTCAAAGACTACCCACCCTTGATCTAGGTGCTGTTCATAATGTGTGTCACTTGGGGGGGGGGAGGGGGCTTTTTAATTTCCCTTGGCAGTTTGACACACTACTACAGAGCCCCTGCTCCAAAAAGCAGGTCACATGTTACACCCTCTTTGCAAATATCCGTTTTCAGGACCTCTATTCTTTGTAATGAATATCTTTTTAGCTCTCACATATAAACATAACTGGAAAATGAACAAGAAATGCAGATATTTTCCAAAACTATCCATCAGCTACTTGTCATCCTTTTTATTCCCACAGTCCTCTTTGATCCGTATCTGGAGTCTTAAGTCCCTCTTACAACCCCCAAACTCTAATAACTCTTTTGCCTAGAGAATAGAAAAATCAGGACACAGCAATAACCCATGCAGTCTTTTGAGATGCTCCTTTATTCTGCATGGTCTTGGAAGAAAATTGGGGTGGCGGAGTGCTGTATGTACGTGTACAGTATAAGAGATCTATACAGTATGTAGAGAGAGTAGGGTGAGCCTGGGAGCAAATGTAAGCCAACAACAGACACGGGAAATAATTAGAAAGACGACAGTAGGGAGGGAGATGGAGCAAAATGGGCAAAGATGAACATAAATGAGGTTTAGAGAAGCGTGAGACAAGTAAATTGTACCTGTACCTACTAAAAAATTGTGCTAGAGATGCAAATATGAATCTTCAGTTATGCGGTTTTATTGTATAAATGTTGTAAAACACTGTAAGTGCCCTCTGATGGAGGAGCACGATAGAAATAAAAAATATTACTAATTTTTAAGGGTGTCAACAAGCCTGTGAATAAAAGTGATCAGGTTGATATGGTAGTGTTTAAGATAGTGTTTGACAAGGTCCCGCACAAGACTTGAGAAAACGTAGTCATGAGCAGGGTTCCTAATTCTCTCTTTGTGATGGAAAACCAGAGAAAAACAGATTTTGTCTTTTCCCCCCAGAGAATTGAACGGAAAATGGCAAAAACGTACAGGTGTGAGTAGGAAACAGCGAGTGTGGAGCAGCGAGGATGCAGAGTGGAGCTGAGGGGAAGCAACCCAAGCATGTGCTGGGGGGGGAGAGGGGGCTCTGCATTTGGAGGGCTGCTACAAACCTCCTGTGGGGTGTGGGGGCAAGGGCAATATGAATTCTGGACCTTGGGAAGAGGGGACAAGTGGGCCTAACTGTGTGCATAGCAGCCAGCCTCTATATGGTGCACCTTACTGGTTGGCAGAGTGGCCTGGGACCAGGCTGGGAGGAGGAGGCAGCGAGTGCAGGGCAGCAGAGGGGAAGCAACCTAAAGGCATGTGAGGGGAGGTGCTCTGCATTTGGAGGGGTGCCACAGACCTTTAATTTTGGGGCGGGGGGGAGGGGACTGTTGGTGGGACAGGTAGCTGCACAGCTGCATAAAAACGTGTGAAAATATTCCAATGAAGTGTGGTGTTCTAACTAATACCTATATATATTGTGGTAAGGGAAAGTCAACTAGTGTTTACATTTAAATTGAAGAAAAACAGGGATTTTCATTTTTTTTAACCAGAGAATTTAGGTTGGGGGGTGTTTAATCAGAGAATTTCCAATTTTTTCTCACAGAAAACTAGGAATCCTGGTCATGAGAGATGTAGGTTACTCATCTTCTCTCCATTTTCACAATGGAGAGAAATAGTGGGGTTGGCACTAGGACAGGTGCTGTTTAATATATTCATTAATGACCCAGAAAAGGGAGTAACGAATTAAATGATCCAATTTGCAGATAACACAATGTTATTCAAGGCAGTTAAGATTAGGGAGGACTTTAAAGAATTACAGGAGGATCTGGCAAGACTAGAAGACTGAGCAACTAAAGTGGCAGATGAAATTAAATGTTAACAGGTACAAAGTGATGCAACATAGGGAAAAATAATCCTACCTATACATACACAATGCTAGGTTCTAAATTAGCGGTGACCACTCAGGAAAAGGATCTTCAAGTCATTGTGGATAATTTAGTGCGCGGCAGAGGTCAAAAAAGCAAACAGAACGTTAAGAATTATTTGTTAAGAGATAGAAAACAAAACTGAATATATCCTAATGCCAGTTTATAAATCTATGCAGTTCTGGTCGCCCATCTCAAAAGAGAAAGAGTAGAACTGGAAAAGGTGCAGAGAAGGGCAACAAAAATGATCAAGGCTATGGAACAGCTTCTGTAGAAAGAGAGGCTCCATTGGTTAGGGCTCTTCAGCTTGGGAAGACATGACAGAGGGGATACGATAAAATCATGAGTGGCATGAAACAATTAAATAGGAAGCTGTTATTTACCTCTCAACACACCACCAGAACACACACAATGAAACTAAATGGCAACAGATTTCAAAAACAAAAAGGAAGTACTTTTTTACTCAACACACAATTAACTTGTGGAACTTGTTGCCATAGGATGTTGTGAAGGCTAGTAGCATAGTTGGGCTCAAACAAGGTTTAGATAAATTTGGGGGAGACAGGGATGCAACCTCTGGCTGTCCAGAGCTGGGAGTGAACAGGGAAAGGATGCCATTGTGACCTGTTGTGAAGTGACTGAAGGTGTCCACTGTTGGGAGACAGATACTGGGCTTCATGGACCTTTGGTCTGACCCAGTATGGCACTTATGTTCTTTTTATCTGACCCAGGTCCTGCAGTTTCAGTGCATATTCAGTGGCTGCTTGCCCACATTAAGAAAGGAACATGGTCACGTCAAAACCCAAATCATGGGCACAGGGGTTTTAACATTATTTCCCCCTTCCCCTTTAAATTCAACAACATGAGAGGGCTAGATTTTGAGCCCTGTCTTGCATTATTAGATTTAGCAGGAAAGGGGAAATTAATGCTAAAAACCCCATGCCACGTTAAACTCACGTTGGTCCCCACTCCTTTCTTAATGTGGGGAAGCAGCCAGTGTCTTGGTGCCACTGGGGACTGGATGCGGGCGTGTAAACAAAACGGAATTCTGTCAAGATCAAAGCAATGAGGGTTGGTTGGTTCTGTAACATTGGGGGGGGGGGGGGGGAGGCATATGGACACCTGTCATTGATGGAGTCCAGCCTCCTTTGGTCACTCAGAATCGCAGCCTTGGAGTGATTTTGGATTCATCACCAGAGACAGGATGCTGGGCTCAACAGATCATTGGTTTGAGCCAGCATGGCACTTATGTTCTTAAATGCAAAATGGCAGAACTACTATTGGCAGATTGTAACCTGTTCCTAAAATTTTCCTCCATACCCCAGGACTGGGGGTAGAAAATGTAATGCCAATTTTACAAAAGGCTCCCGAAGTGATCCTGCTACAGACCGGTGAGCCTAACATCAGTGCTAGGCAAATTGGTGGAAATCATTGTATAGAACAAACTTATGACACACCAACAAACATGACATAGTGGAGAAGAGCCAGCATAGTTTTAGCAAATGGAATTCATGCCTCACTAATCTCTTGGAAAAAAGTTTGAGTGTCTCAATAAACATACAGCGAGCCAGTTGATATAGTATATCTGGATTATAAGATAGTGATTGAAAGGACCCTCACAAGAGATGCTGGAGAAAACTAAGTAGTCATGGGATAGGAAACAGTAGGGCTGATCCCAGTCAGCTGTGCACAAACAGTGTGGACCTCCATTTTGGGCACATTGTGTTGCACAGGATCCATGGGGCATGGGATTGGCCCCACCGTCCTGTCATGGATTGGTACCTGGTTTTATTTATTTATTTAGAGGATTTATAACCCGCCCCTCCTGCAAAGCAGCCCGGTTAAAGGAAAGGAAACAAAGGGTAGGACTAAATGTTCAGTTTTCACAATGGAGAGAAGTCACAGGGTGCCTCAAGCTGTGCTGGGGCTTGTATTGTTTAAGATATTCATTAATGACCCTGAAAAGAGTAAAGAGTAAGGTAACCAAATTTGTGGAGGACACAAGGTTAGTCAAGACCAGAGCACACTGTAAAGAATTATAGGATGATCTTGAATGACTAGGCACTCAAGTGGCAAATTAAATTAAACGTTGACAAATACAGAGAGATGCATCTCTCTCATGTTGACAAATACAGAGAGATGCACAAGCTGAACACGAGTTAGCAATGTGATGCAGGTACTAAAAAGGCTACTGCAATTTTAGGCTGCATTAACAGAAGCATAGCATCCAAGTCACGAGAAGTAATGGTTTTACTCTATTCTGTGCTGGTCAGACAACATCTGGAGTACTGTGTCCAGTTCTGGGCACTGTATTTTAATGACATTGACAATTGGAATGGGTTCAGAGGAGAGTGAGGACGATGGTCAAGGGTCTGGAAACCAAGCCCTATGAGAAAAGGTTGAAGGAGCCGGGTATGTTTAGCCTGGAGAAGGGAAGACTAACGGGAGACATGATAGCCATATTCAAATATTTGAAGAGCTGTCACACAGAAGATGGAGCAGACTTGTTCTCTGTTGCTCCTGAGGTCAGAACTAGAACCAATGGTCTTAAAATTACAAGAAAGCAGATTTCAGCTAAATATTAGGAAGAACTACCTTATGGTAAGAGACAGTGGAACAGACTGCCTAGGGAGGTTTTCAAACAGAGGCTGGATGACCATCTGTCAGGGATGCTGTAATTGTGGATTTCATGCATTGAGCAGGGGGTTGGACTAGATGACCTCTGAGGTCATTTCCAACTCTATGACTCTATATAGAGAAAAATAAGCCAAATTATACATACACAATACTGGATTCTATATTAGGTGTTGTCACTCAAGGAAAGGTTCTTTGCCTTTTTCACCTCCATCACACAATAAACTGTCGCCAATCAGACAAACAGAATATTAGGAATTATTGGGAAAAAGGAGAGTAAACCAAAATATAATTCCACAATATAAATCTATGAAGCGACTACACCTCGACTATTGTGTACAGCTCTAACCACCCTATCTCAAAAAGATCTAATACAGATGGAAATGAAGGGCAACAAAGACGACCAAAGGTATGGAACAGTTTCCATCCAAGCAGAGGCTCAGGTTAGGGCTCTTCAGCCTGATGAAGATACTACAGATATGATAGAAGTTTATAAAATCATGACTGACATGAAACAAGTAAATAGGGAGCTGCTATTTTACTCAAACAATATTAAAACTAGGGGACACAAAGAAACGGACAGCACATTCTTTTTCACTCAATGCATGAATAACCCATGGAACTTTTTGCCACAGTATGTTGTGAAGACCAACAGCATAAGTGGTTTTTTAAAAGGGTTGGATAAGCTCTTAAGAGGATTGGTCCATAAATGGCTATTAGTCAAGTTGGTTGGGGGACATAACCTTTGCCTGTCGAGAGCGGAGAGTGAACAGGAAATTATTATTATTATTAGCAAGCATTTATATAGCATCAGCAACGTACCTGGCACTTTACAAAGGAATGGAATAGACACGGTCCCTGCCCTAGGGCTTACAATCTGAGAGATGGCGGGGGGGAGGAGGGGAGACAAGGGGTGTAACATTCACAAAGAGCGAGGTCACAGGTGCACGTGCTTGGCTTGGTTACATCGAAAATGACGGCTGGCTGGTCCATGTGGTGAGGATAGGAGTACACAGACCCCAGGTAACAGATTGTACTGGATGGAAGGTATCAGCAGGAGCTAGGTGAGGGCAGGGCTGGTCCCAGGCATGTGTCACATGTGCAGCTGCACATGGCCCCGTGGCCAGCTGGGGCCCTGCGCTTGCCTGGCTGGGTGGCAGGCTGCAGCCAGATTCTCCCCCAATAAGTTCTTCTGCCTTCCCTCCCTGGCTCCGGTCCCCATCCCTCACCATGTGAGCAATCAGAATTGTTACCTTGTAAAGAAAGTTCTTTGAAATGGGTTCGAACATTCTCACAACTGGGTTCTGCATGCTCACCCTATTCAAATAATAGGCCACATGATGGTCTCAAGCTCCTCTAGTATAAAAAGCACTCTCCCCCTCAGAATGACAGTTTCTTCCAACCCTTTTTAAGAATATAAGAAAAAAATTCCATGTGAGGCTGGAAGGAAGGGTGTTGCGAGAATGTTCTGAGCATCTCAAATAACCTTGTTTACAAGGTAGCAACCTTCTGTTCTTCTTTGAGTGGCTCCTCACAAGCTATTTTTACATGGCTCCGCCGGGTGGAGGGTCCGTGGGCAGGGCATGCACATGGCTGCACACGCATCCCCACTCACCCCCCACTCCTCCACATCCACAGAGTGACTGTCATTTCCTCCAGTTGCCCCATGCATGGGGACGAGTGGGGGTGTGGGGGGATACGTGTTACGTGGGCACGCATGCACCCCTACTCACCATGGGTGCGTGCACTGCATCATTTACATGGGGCTCCCCCACCCATGAACATGCAGAAATCGGCATGTTCATGGGTGGGAGAGGCCCGTGTAAAAAGGGCCACATTCTCACAACTGTCTTACTTATACTATCTTAGGTAGGAATTTAAGATGTAAAGCAATATCTATTCTATCTTGGAAAATCTGCAAATATGGTTCTGAGATTATTATGGCTGCTATTTCACTAACTCTCCTTAATGAAGTTATTGCTAACAGGACTACTGTCTTTAAACCTGCACACCATAACCAGTTCATTTGCGCCCTCCATATAATTAATTCACGCTGCCCCGGGGGCACAAATGAAATGGTTATGGGTGGGGGACAGCATGAATTGTTTATATGGGGGCGGGGGAACAAATAAACCGGTTATGGGGTGCGGGAGCATGAACTGATTACGGGGGCAGAACCGAACTTTTATTTATTTATATTTATATATAAATTATGCATATATATAAATTATGCAAATTAGCCCCCCCGCACCAAAACTTTGCACATGGCCTCCCAAACTCTGGGGCCGGCCTTGGGTGAGGGGAGTGAGGAGTTGGGGAGGGCAGAGTGGAAGAGGTGGGTCTTGAGGAGGGATCTGAAGGTACGAAGGGAGGGGGCGAGGCGGATGTTGGCAGGGAGGGAATTCCAGGCATGGGGGGCAGCTAGGGAGAAAGGACGAAGGCAGTTAGGGGATCAGGGGAGGCGTGGAAGGGCGAGAGGGAACAGAGGAGGAGCAGAGTTCACGGACTGGGGGGCAGCAAGGTTGTGAAGAGCTTTATAGATGAAGACCAAGAGCTCGTGCAGGATTCGTTCAGGAAGGGAGACCCAGTGAAGAGAGGAGAGGAGTGGCTGCATGGGGGCAAAGCGACAGGTGAGGTGGATGACCCTGGCAGCAGAGTTTTGGACTGATATAAGGGGAGAAAGGAGAGAACGGGGGAGGCTAGCGAGAAGGAGGTTAACAGTAATCAAGGCAGGAGATGACCAGGGTGTGAATGTGGAATGAATCATTCCACTATTACCCATCATGTACTCCTTTGAAATGACCAACAGTGGCCACTGTCGAGAGACAGGATGCTGAGCTGGATTGACTATTGGCATTTCTTACGTTCTTATAATTCCTTCCCAGTTTTCCAGCTGCTCCTTAAACCCTATCCTTCCCTCCCAAGGGCTTTTCTTCCACTCCCATTTTTCATGTACATTACACGTGGGTGACTTCACCTGCTTCTAAATACACAGCAACCATGAGGCACTGCAAATGGGGAACCAACTGTGGACCCCCTGCATCTTAAATAGGAGTCTCTAACATTTGCCTTGCAAGACCCAGATCTGTTTGTTTTAGGCTAGTGGCAGTTTTCAAACCTCAGTGTGACTTACCACCTTTGTGGGCTGTACTTCTAGGCTT
Organism: Sphenodon punctatus; assembly: GCA_003113815.1. NCBI lineage: Eukaryota > Metazoa > Chordata > Lepidosauria > Sphenodontia > Sphenodontidae > Sphenodon > Sphenodon punctatus. The sequence continues at coordinate 194,460 of QEPC01009300.1, forward strand.
CACCCACCAGGTTTTTGCTGCTAAGTCTCAAATGTACCAGTCTCACCCAACTTCTCACCGTTGGCTCAGACAGCGGCTCAAATTGTACTTGCTGCTGCCACCTTCACATCCCTACCACTCTATTGGTGTTAGCAACTCCACAAAACAATAGATTCATACAATAAAAAAAAAAAATTACCCAATGCCACTAACTCGGGTTAGAAAATTGATAGATGAGCTTGTATCATCCTGCCGAATCTGAAGAAGGGATGAAGACATGTTAGCTGGTTATGCTACCTATAAATATAAAATAAGAATCCAAGGGTCCTCTAGTGCACTGAAAAGACATGGAAGACCACAATGAGTTATTGCACTAGAGATTAGTAAGAGGTCAAGTTATAAGGTCTAGACCTCTTGTTCTTGTCCTCCTTGGGTGTCAGTCTACAAAACTCATTCCATAATTATGTCTGCCTGGCAAAGACCTGAACACAATGGTCTTAACAGATGGCTCACTCACTGAAATTTGCTTTATCCTTTAGACGATGAAAGGTGATGATATTCATCGGAGGTGTTGCAAGGCTTTTATAAGGGGTGAAGAGTGAGGCTGGGCCTTTTTGGAGTGGGAGGATAAGAGTTCTTTTATTTTTGCTAACATCATAGCAACATATCTAATACTGCCTGTTTATGTTGTTACTCTCTTTGCTCATAGCTTTCGCAAGTACTTTATATACACTGGATAATAAAAACTCAGATTGGAGGTGCACTGGCAGATAATGGGCAGACTAGAAGAGCACGTGATGAGTGGATCAGGACCAAGAACTTAGAAAGTACCTGCCGATACCAAGTTCTAAAGATATTATGTAAACTCCTGCAGACATCCACTTTTTGTTAAGAACTTGGTAGTTGAACCTTCCCCATTACATTTCTCAAAATCAGCACCCAGTCATGTTTCTCTACTCCCCTTACTTTCCAAGTGCATCTCTTCCCTGCTTGGTCTCAGTTGGCACAGCTCTGAAGACAGTAAGAAAGTTACAGAGTTTATTTATTTTTATTTATTTATTTAATATATTTATACCCCGCCCCTCCTGCAAGCAGCTCAGAGTTAATAGGCATGTAACCATACCTATAAAGAATAACGTTGCAAGTGAAAGACTCACCTTTTCCAGCTTGCGTAGTTTTCCAGTGGATAAGAATTCATCAATCTTGTCAGCAATTTTAGCTCCTACTCCTTCCTAAGTAACAAAAAAAAAAAAAATCAGCATGATTCATTCAATTGACATGTCTATGGAAGGCTACACAATCTGTAAAAATGAATGGCAGTGAAATGTCATGAGAGCTCTACAGAGATAAAGCTCAAGTTTAGCAGAAGAGTGTAAAATGCTTGGAACAGAGAGCTGCCAAAAAAACTTCACCAGCTTATAGAACGTTTGTCAATTTGTACAAGACAAACACCACGGAACTCTAGACATAAAATACATGGGCTTTCTCAGTCTTCCAATGTAGAACTACACACCAAACTTCACATTTTATTTAATTAAAATATAGGTGTGGCGGCACTGAGTCCCTGTGGACTGCTACCCCTTTAAGGGAGAGTGTAATGACCATGCTCGTGGGGCTACCGGTGCTGCCAGAAGCAGAGGACAGCTCCTAACAGAAAGTAGGATGTGGCAGGAACTAGCCCAAGAGTGAAAACGTGAGCCAGAGCTCAGTGGAAAGACAGCTGTCAAGGAGGCAGGAGCAGGAGCTGAGCTCTGCCTCTAGGCATAGCCAGTCAGAAGGTGTGCCTGAGCCTGAAGGTAAAGGTTTTTGGGGCCAGAGGATGGTGCTTGGCCTGCAAGACTATATTCCCTAATCAAAAAACATTTCAGTTTAAAGTTAAGGCCCTTGCAAATTCCATCCTGCTCCAAAAAGTATGGGAATTGCAAGTTAACACCATAGCCTTAACTTGCGCATCACGAAAGCAGCAAAGACAATGTACACTAAGTTGTAAGGGAGAACAATTTGATAGGGTCCATACATCTACACTTAGCTTTGGTCTTTCATTCCCAATCCTTTTCCAGGTTGGCAGAAACACTGACGCTAGAAAACAGGACTGTGTCAAGGGGCAGCTTTTATATGGGTTTGGGAGAACAGGCAGCCTTAACTTCCATGCCATGCAAGCAGTAAAGACGTTGTACAGTCTTGAATATTCTGCTCACTTCCAACTTAGGCTCCATGCACCCACACTTTGCTGTGGTCTTTCAGTCCCAATTCTTTTCCCTCTGCAGTTTGGTGGCAACATTGAAGCTGGGGACAGTGCTATATAAATGTTTAATATGAATTTGAAGTTGGGTACATGTTGAAATTAATGACATAAGAAGGAATGGAGGAATTCCTTCTTCCCTTTGGAAGGAATGGAGGAAACAGCAATAGGGAAGTAAATCGTATTGTAATTTGCAGATCCCATTAACTGGCTGTGAAAGCATGCAATGGAGCTGCACCTGATCAGTCAAGTTTGCAGCCTTGGAGTGCTTCTGGATCTGTCACTGCGCCTGGAATCCCAGGTGGCAGCAGTGGCCAGGAGTGCTTTTCAGCAACTCTATCTGGTAAGAAGGCTGCAGTCTTTTCTGCCCCCTCCCCCTCGTTAAGAAGTTTTATTAATTAAAAAAATTCAAATACATATTAAAAATCATTACAATTTCTCATACAAATCCACACTGCACTAAAAATCATATCTAGAAACTAAGAACATTACATTATACTCAAAGATCTACCTCTAAAATATAATACTATTAATTCAAAGATAGAAATCGAACAAATAGGCTCTCTCATCAGGCAATAAATCCTGTCCTTGTATCCCCTTAAGACAAGGAAACCAAGTAGCAATAAATCTTCTTCTCTCACACAAGGTTCTGATGACCTTTTTTCCATAGAAAAAAGAAACCACATTCTCTTTAGTGACATGTCTTCAATTGGCAAATTTTCAGTTTTCAACTGTCTGGCAATAACAAATAGCAGCGAAAAATATAATACATATAGCAGCGAAAAACATAATACATGAATCTGTATAGCATTTTATCAGTGGTACCTCAAGACACAAGCCCAATAACAGAATTTCAGGTCTATAAGGAACAATAAACCCTGTCATTTTCTGCCTCTCCAACATAAACCTCCACTTCTACTCAATCGATCACTAAAATCACTTGCGGTAATATATTACCTTAACGTTAATTTAACTTGTATCCTTTTTTATTCTAATGCACTCGCACAACTGTACATATGTTGAATTATTTTGGAAATCTCACTACTCTGGTTTCTTTTTAAAGTCCTTTTCCTAGGATTTCACATACCACAAATTTTTCAGTTCTTTATATATTCTTGCCAACGTTCCACTATTCCCAACTTTTTGAAATACTTTTTCAATGGAGAGGGGTTCCCTTGCAAAATGTTTGATTTTTCCTGAATTAATAAATGCACTCAATTTTAAATATTGTAACATACCAACTTTACTTTGTACTTACTTTTCTAATTAACATTGGGATACAATTTCCCCCTTTATAAACAGTTGTTCGGCCCATATAATCCCATTCTGCTTTAACATATTTCTGAAACCAATAGCCAATTTATTTTTTAGAAAGAACTAATAAATCAATAAAGGAATAGGGAGATGCCTGTTGAGATCCTTTAACCTTTTCAACTATCCTTATCCAGTTTTGCTAAACCATTCAGGCAAAGAGGTGGTCCTTCCCAAGTTTTATGGAGGATCTCCCCCTCCTACCCAGTTTTCCAATGGGTTGTGAACCCAGACTTTAAGTGTCAATATAGATGCTGCCCTATGGTAGAACCTAATATCCAGAACGTTCTCCTGTCTCTTTACTTTTCTTTACTATTTGTTTAGCCATTCTGGCTTTTTACCTTGCCATACCGTTTCTGAGAAAGATGGTCACATTGCATACAAAAACACAACACTTCAGGTAAAGATACTGGAAGAGCCATCAAATTTATACAAAGTTTTTGGCAAAATAATCATTTTAAAGATATTCAACCTGCTCCACCATGAACAAGTTAAAGATTTCCATTTAATAATTTCTTTTTTGAGTTGCTGAAGGAGTGATGGAAAATTCTCACTATACGTATCTTTTGTTAACATAACCCCTAAGTATCATGCCCATCATTCCACCCACTTCCCATGCCTGGCTCCCTGTTGTTCTAGTTCCGGTTGCCTCCGTCTGTCAGTGGGGCACGGGAAGTAAGGGGGGAAAGGATACTTTCGCCCACATGCACCGGATTCAATGAGGAAGCTCTGCTTGGAGAAGTGGGGGTGCCGGGTGCCCATCAGGATAGTATGTGGGCCGTTCCACGTGCTTTCACACCAGGAACCTAGGCCCCTATCATCATAGGGCGCAGAGCAAATATCTGGGAGGGGTTCCACACAACAGTTCCTTTTATACACCACAGGGTAGGTCAAGCGGTGGGGGGATAGTGGAGAAAGGCAAGGGTCGGGGAACCAGGGAGTGGGGAAGAAGGTTCAGGGGGCTCTCACACAGTGGGAGTGGGAACAAGGAAAGACCCGGAGGGGGGAGGAAGGGGAATCCACCCAGGCCCGAAGGCCCTCACACACCACACTCGCTTACTAGGAAGGGGAGGGGTACTCACTCACACCGCAAACACAACAGAGATCCACACACTCTCAGTCAATAACAGGAAGGACGGTATAGGGGACGAGGGGGAAGCAAACCAGGGAACACAAGGAAAGCACAATAGTTTGAGTCAATCAATAGCAAGCACTTTGCTGTCAGGCAAGGGGCCAGTCTCTCCAGGCACGCACGCTCCGTTCACCGGCACAGAGCTTCCTGGACCGCCGGCAGATAAAGAGCAGGCCCCGCCTTCCACACACAGCCGGAGATGCTCAGAGCAGCGCAGCAGGGGGCGGGGTCCTGCAAGGTCATGGGAGGGTCCAGCCTCCTGCGCCCCGTCAGGATCTGCCGGAGTGACAGGCGGTGACGGGGGCACCGAGCCCCGCGCCACCTCGACCCCTGGGGCGCTGGGGGCAGGGCTTCCAGCCACCGAATGCAACCACCGGGCCGAGAAGCGGCCACGGTGACTGACAGTACCCTCTCCTCGAGGGCCCCCCCCCCAGGCGGCCCGCAGGACCTGGCTTGTTGGGGCGCCGACGATGAAAAAGCCGGAGGAGCTGAGGGACGGAGACATGTGTAGCTGGCTCCCAGGAGCGTTCACTAGGTCAAAACCCTCGCCAGTCAATAAGGTAGCGGAGCCTTCCACGATGCAATTTGGCTTCAAGGATGGCGCAGACCTTGTAGACGGGGTCTGGGTTGAGTACGTCGGGCTCGGAATCTCCAGGAGAAGTCGTGGACACGTCTGGCAAAGTTGCGGGCTTGAGCAGGGAAACATGGAATGGATGCGCAGCCGAGGCGGGGAGTTGAAGGGTGTAGGTAACCTCATTCACTCATTTCAGGACAGGGAAGGGTCCTAGGTATCTGTAATCCAATTTAGGTGAGGGACGTCTGGAGGGGTAGTGTCGGCGATCCTGCCATACGAAGTCTCCTGGTTGAAAAATTGTGGGACTGGGAGCCATATCATTTGAAAGTTTGACGTGCTTTCTCCAGCATGGCTTTTGCAAGCGTGTGGACTTGGTGCAACTGCTGGGCAAGGGCCCCAGCTGCCAGGACAGTTATGGGTGGTAGGTCAGGCATAGTCATCTGGGGGGGTGGTATCCATACATGACAAAGAAGGGGGAGTTTCCAAGGGAGGCATTCGGGGTGGTATTGTAGGCGAACTCCGCCATGGGTAGCCAGGAATACCAGTCGTCTTGCAGATAGCTGATGTAGCACCTTAAGTATTGCTTGAGGTTCTGGTTTACCCTTTCCACCTACCCATTAGCTTGGGGGTGGTTGCTGTCGTGTGTTTCAGCTGTACTCGGAGAGCCTTAAAGAGTGCCATCCAGACATGCGAAACGAACTAAGTCCCTCAATCACTTATGATCTCTGCTGGCCATCCATGGAGTTACACTACATGGCATACAAACAAGAGGGCTGTGCATTGTGCCGTGGGGAGGCCTTTACATGCAACGAAGTGAGCCAACTTCATAAAACGGTCCACGATAACAAAAACATTATTATACCCCCGAAAAGGGGGTAGCTCAACTAGAAGTCAAGTCCAAGTGTTTGCCATGGGCCAGAAGGTAGTGTGGTAAGTTGGAGGAGGCCAGTTGGGGGTCTTCTAAGGACCTTAGTGTGGGTGCAGGTGGCACAGGTTTGAACGTATTGGTGCACGTCTGTGGACACCATCGACCACCAGAATTGGCGCTGCAGGAGGGTCAGGGTACGTTCCCTTCCCGGGTGTCCGGCCAAGGGGGCGTCGTGATGGGCCCACAAGACCTGTGCTTGGCAGGAGGGTGGTACTACGATCTGTTGTCCCCTTTTGTAAAGGCCTCCTTCCAACGTGAATGTGGTACTTTCTGGTAGATGGATTTCTTGTGTGGAAGCTCGCCTGCAGATGGTCGAGGGAAGGGAGAGTGGCGGCAAACACCCGCTGCTCCAAGATGGGGCCCTTCAGCCACGTATCTACCTCCTTCCCTTCATGGTATTGTGACGATTTCATTGGCTCTCTCTTCCTGCCAGGTATTAGTTAACCAGGGGCTGGGGTCCCCTTGGGCATGTACTGTGCAGATGCTGGGGGAAGGAGACGCTTGGGGAGGAGCTGTGTGCTGACCTGCCTGGCCTTCATTGGCTCTCTCTTCCTGCCAGGTATTAGTTAACCAGGGGCTGGGGTCCCCTTGGGCATCAGCCCTTGGGCGCCAGCCTAAGGGCGACATCCAAAGGGTGTCGCCCGTTGGATGGGCCCCTTTGCTGGGCCCCTTTGCTGGGGCGCAGTGCAGTGCCCTACCCTCTGGTCAGACTGGGAAAGATGTTGAGGCATGAGCGCACCCATCTGTGCTGACTGGCCTCTGATCATAAGAGAGGATTGAGAGTGCAGAGGAGAGTCCAGCAGCCGAGGAGGAGACACTCAGCAACAACAGCCTGGATTAGCAGGGAGCCCTGTGTGCTAGAGGGAGGAACCAGAAGGGAATCCCCTGATCCCCCGGATCACCTGCAGCAGTGACTGGGAGGAGGAGCCGTGTGACAAGTCACACCCCCTAGAAGGTAAAAGTGCGGCTGCGGCGCCAGCGTGCGCCCTTGTGTGCGCAGCCTCAGGCGCAGGGCGCCCACCCTCCTACTGTTTGAGTTCCAGCTGAATATTTGTGGGAGAAACATGACACGGAGGCGAAGGAAGCATGACATGGAAACTAGGGCACGGTTAAAAGCCAGACAGCTTAAATTGGATGACTTTTTCGTCGAAGAGCCCTGTCTGTCACGGAGGGACCGGGGGGAGGATCCCCTCCTGGGGGTTGAAGCGGCTAGCGAGGAATCTGGCCTCACTTCTGTACCCCAAGACACTGACTATGATGTAGTGCAACCTTGCCCAACCTCGCCCACAATGAGTGGGGCCGAGCTGAACTGTGCGGGTAATGACACTGAGGGGGTACAGTTGATTCCACCGGATTATGCATTATTGGGGAACCAGTGTCTTGCGGTGGGGGATTTAATTCATAAATTATATGAGCAGTTGGGTAAGATCAATGTACAACTTTTGGAACAACAGATGCTGCTGGGGAAGTTAGTTGGGTTAATGAACGCGCAATCCACAAAGAGAGAGGAGGGGTTGAAGGAAAAGGAATGGGTTAATATGGCATCTCAAACGGAGGAAGTTGGGGATGGGGCTTCTGAAACTCAGCCCTCAGTGGGGAAGGATGACGGGACAAGGTCTTGCGGGAGGGAACCGCCAACACAGTTGAAGTTGAACTATACAGCTCTGGCGGTTGAGGCTATCCCCTTGCCTCATGGGCTTTGCCCGCAGTGGTCCTCCAAGCACTTGATCCGCCACCATATAATGAGTATTACTGGTGGCCTTATACCCTATCATCACATTGTGCGTTTTGATTTACTCCCTATGGTTAAACAGACCCAGAGATTGGTTATTTATTTTCGCTCTAGGGAGATTGTCGATAGACTGCTTACTTATAGGTCCCTATTTGCCAGCTGGGGGGTGTATCTTAGCTCCGTGCATGAAAATACGGTGATCTCTACCTTAGCTCTGAGGAGTAACAAATCTACATTGGGTAGGAGGAAGGTCCGGCAGACGATAAGAAGAGAGGGGGATAATCTGAATGACACATCTACTGCTGTTAGGTCATTTATACGCCTGAATGGAAGTGCTGGGGGATCTACGGACCGTAGGTCAAGGGATCCAGTAGCACAGGGGGAAGTTTCGACAAGGGGCCAGATAGCGGGTCTCCCTCCGAGGACGGAGATTGGTAATACCTTATTGCAGAGACACTCCCAGTTAGGGGAGCTGGTCTTAGGAAATGAGTCAGGGTTGATAGTGGAGCAGGGGGGAGGGCAGCTCTCAGCCCAGAGGCTGGATGTGGAGGGGGAGGATTTGGGTTTAAATTGTATACCCTCTGGCGGGGACTGACAACTAGCCCCTGCAGTAGAGGGGATGGCTCTGATTATCTCCTGGAATATAGCCGGTTGGGCTAGACACATAGATGATCCGGATTTCACTGACCTTATTAGGAAAGTACAGATTATGTTAGTACAGGAAACGTGGGCCAAGATGCCGATATCATATGAAGGGTTTAAAGCTTATAGTATCCCGGCAGTAAACTACAACTCCAGGGGGCGTCCTTGTGGGGGGATTGGATGTCTTGTCTCCCAGGAACTTAAACCCAGGGAGATTATAGAGATTCCAGTCCCCCCAATAGCCTTAGGCATTATACTGAAATTTGAGCATGTGGTTTTGATTATTATAACGGTATATATACCACCAGTGAATGCTGGATCATTTATTACCTCGAGCTGGATTAAACTTGAGGAATTGCTGAGCAGTTTGGGATGTCAATACCCAGATGGGCTGATCATTTTGGCTGGGGACTTTAATTCACGAATGGGCCCCAATGATCAGTCCCTGGCCCAATATTGCCAATGTCCGGACTATCCCCTTACCGGTATATTGGATTCTAGAAAATCGAAAGATCAGCGGATTAACTCAGCAGGCATTCGGTTGGGGAAGCTTATTTATGATAATAATTTGTATGCTCTCAATGGTACTGGATTCAATGATTTAGAGGGGGAATTTACATATTTGGGGATGTCAGGATGCAGTGTAATTGATTATTGTGTGGTATCGGCAGCAGCCCTGCTAGAAGTTGTAAATTTTAGGGTTGGAGAGAGGGTGGTGGGGGATCATCTCCCCCTGCTACTCACAATCCGACTAGACGGTTTAGTCCAAGAACCCCCAGAGGAATCACGGTGTGATGATTTCCAGCTGGATATACACAGGGCTCCACAGTGGAATACTGCTCTTGTGGCTACTCTCCCTGGGTTTCTTTGGTCATCTGAAACTGCTGCTCTAAGAGATACTGTAATTGCAGCAACCGACGAGATGGTTGCTATTGATATGTATAACCATCTGGGGGACCGGATAAAAGAGCAGATTGAGACCCTTGTACCTCCAATTTCTGGGGTGGGGTCAGGTAAAGGGAAGCCCTGGTATGACAAGGATTGTCGGATGGCCAAGTTTCGCCTTAGAATATTATATAAGGGGTATAGGAGGGCTCGATTGCCTAACGTACCGTTGGAATATTTCCAACATAGAGCAATTTATAAGAAACTAATCCTTGATAAAAAGAAGAAATATGCAAAGGAGAGGTGGGATAAGTTGATAGATGCTGCTGAATCGCAGGATTCCAGGCGCTTTTGGCAGCTGATAAATGCAACAACAAGGAAAGAGATTAGTATCCCCCTGTTTCCGATACACCCGCAGGAATGGGTGGATCATTTCCATCTTCTCTATGGAATTAGTCAAGAAGATAGCCAGTTTGGGAGTGATATGGGTCTTCCATCAGATTGTCCTAGTTGGCCTCCCGTTACTGGAGCAGAGGTGGAAGCCCTGGTGGATCGTTGTAAATCCCATAAAGCTTCGGGCCAGGACCTAATCCAAGCTGAATTTATCAAAGCTCATAGGGACTGGTGGGTGCCTCTGCTGGCGGCATTATTTTCAGCTATTAATGAGTCTGGGAAGATACCGGAGGGCTGGGGCACGGCCGTGGTGGTCCCTATATTTAAAAAAGGCTCAAGGAAATGCCCCGCGGATTACAGGCCAATTAGCTTGCTGAGTGTGGTGGCTAAGATCTACGGTCACTTCCTCGCTGATAGGCTGGTGGAGTGGACTCAGCGGGAGAGGGTCATCTGTCCAGAACAGGCGGGATTCCAGGAGGGTAGATCTACCACCGAGCTATGTTTTGTATTATATCATCTTATTGCTAAATATACTCATCATCGTAAGACCTTGTACGCTGCCTTTTTGGATCTTAGGGCAGCGTTTGACTCGGTGGATAGATCTATCCTCTGGAGGAAGCTCAGGGAGACCTCTATAGACCGCAGACTCCTTATGTTAATAATTTCACTGCACTCAAATGCCTCAATCAGAGTTAAAACGGATCGACAGGGGCATCTGACAGTGCCCATTGAGGCTCGAGTCGGAGTCCGTCAAGGATGCGTATTAGCTCCGATATTATTCAACATCTATATTAATGACATCATACCGGTCATGGCCGAGAGTAGATTTTTCCCCCCTAGGTTAGCATCAAGAGTGATAGGGGCCCTTTTCTATGCAGATGATGTGGCATTGTTGTCACAAACTCGCATTGGATTAAAACGACAGATGAACACCTTCAATGCATTCTGCAGTAGTAATAAAATGGCTATTAATTTTGAAAAATCAAAGGTGATGGTTTTCTCCTCACGGAGATTGCAGCACAGATGGGCCGTGGAGGGGCAGATGGTACAGCAGGTAGACTCCTTTAAATATCTTGGTCTAACCTACCATAAATCCGGGACCTGGAGGGAACATATCTCTAGGATGGAGGCCATGGCTAAAGCCTCTTCACTGGAGATAGGGAAGGTGTTTGTCAAATTGGGAAAATGTGCAGTGAAATCTGCAGTAGGGGCGTTTAACAGCAAAGTTAGGGCACAATGCCTATATGGAGCAGAAATCTGGGCACCTTTTTGTGCCCAGAGAATAAATGTAACACAAGCCAGGTTTTTGCAATCTATCCTGGCAAGCCCAAGAGGTACCCCTTTTGCCGCACTAAGGTTAGAATTTGGGCAAATTAGCTGGTACCAGTATGCCATCACTAGGGCCCTGAAGTTTTGGTGCAAAATCCGATTTGATCAGGACTCCCCGCTACTATGTGCCATAAAGGAGGACTCTTATGTAAATCCTTGGCAAGTGTGGGTCGGTGAGAGTTTGGCCAAAATGGGTGTCTCATTGAAATATCTGGAAGGTAAACCTCAGGCCTTACTCTGGAAGGAGGTGCAGACAAGGATCTCAGATGTGGGAAGGCAGGAGGAGGTGGCTAAGATCAACCAGTCGCCACACATGCGTTTGTACCCTTCCTGGACTCCGGATAAAGACTCTATGGCTCACTACCTAGATGCCCAAGTAGTAATCAGAGATAAACAACTCATATTTATGGCTCGTGTGAATGCTCTCCCCACACGGATATATGAGGGTAGGCTGGAGGGAATTCCCTTCTTAGAAAGGCTCTGTCCCTATGATATGCAAGCTGTGGAGACAGTAGCCCATACTATGTTATCTTGTCATCTGTACGACGATTTGAGGGAAAAATTTCTGGACACGATACTTAAGGAACGGGTAGGATGGGCTGAAGGGGATCTTCTTAGATACTTACTTAACAGCCCAAGGATTCAGGTGATTAAGGATGTGGGCGGTTTTCTGAGGCAGGCTATGTGGAGGAGGAAAAACTTTTTGGAATTCAAGCCTATTGGCGAGTCTATGGTCAGTGGCTCCCCCTGTATTTAGCTGATAATTGATAACTGTTTAGGGTTGGACGGTGCAGAGAAAGCTTTTAAGTTTATATGTTTAAAAATGTTTGATGTTTATGTATGTATGTATATTTTTGTGGCTTTGCCGGCAATAACATATTGTTAGCTTAATAAATTTATTATTAATAAATTTATTATCATCATGGTATTGTGACAACGCGTCTGCCAAGAGGTTCATTTACCAGGGCGGTATTGAATCGTGGTGAAGCGTGCAAAAAAAAAAAAAAAGCGCCCAGCGGGCATGCTGGGGTTTAGTGATCTGGGCAGTCTGAAGGAACGTTAAGATTTTTATGATCAGTAGTCACCGTCACAGGATGTTGTGCTCCTTGTAAGTAGTGCCGCCAAGTATCAAAGGCGGCTTTAATTGCCAGGAGCTCTCGGTCAAAAATGGTATAGTTTCTTTCCACGGGTGAAAATTGTCAGGAGTAATAGGCGCATGGAAGGCATACCTTATCTGTGTTTTGCTGGAGCAAGACCGCTTCGATGGCAATACTCGATGCATCGGCTTCGACAAAAAATGGTTTCTGAAAGTCTGGGTGGTGGAGGAGAGGCGCTTGCGTGAAGGCTTTTTTCAAAAATAGAAAACTGTAATCTTGTTCTTGAGCCCAGATGTATAGATGGTTCTTTTTTAAAAGTTGAGTAAGGGGACTAGTGACCTCTGCATAGAGGGGCACATACTGACGGTAATAATTGATGCTGCCGAGAAAACACTGAAGAGCCTTAATCGTCTTAGGAGGTGGCCATTGTTGAATAGCAAGAACCTTCTTGGGGTCCATTTGAATTCCCTCCAGGCTAATCACGAACCCCAGGAACTCAACCATTGTAAGGTGGAAGGCACATTTCTCCTGCTTGCAATAAAGTTTATAGGCCTGTAGGCACTGAAGTACTTGCCGGACATGTTGCGCATAGGAGGATGAATATATGAGGATATCATCCAAATATGCTATGACGAAGGTGTCCAGTATATCTCGACAAATGTCATTGATGAAGTGTTGGAATGCGGCCGGAACGTTGGCCAAGCCAAACGGCATCACTAGGTATTTGAAATGTCCATACCTCGTGCGGAAGGCCATCTTCCACTCATCCCCCAGACACACTCGAGGCAAGTTGTAAGCGTCTCAGAAGTCTAGCTTTGTAAATATTCGAGCCCCTTGGAGACGGTTCAAAAGTTCGGGTATAAGAGGCAAGGGGTAGCGGTTCTTGATGGGCACGCTGTTGAGACGGCGATAATCAATGCAAGGTCTCAGACCCCCATCCTTTTTAGAGACAAAAAAGATGAGGGCCTCACTGGCAAGGCCGAGTGTCAGATGAAACCATTCTTGAGGGCTTCATCTAGGTATCTATGAAGCTCTGCCAGTTCCAGAGTGGAGAGGGCATAAATGCATCCAAAAGGGGGTGCATCAAGTCTATGGGGCAGTCATAAGAACAATGGGGAGGTAATTGGGCAGCGTGGGTCTTACTAAAGACCTCTGCGAGGTCCAGATACTCTTGGGGAAGGATCCGACCTTGCTGGCTGGGTGTACTACTAGCAGCAGTGAGGGATGGCCAGGGCGGAGCTGGTAGTAGGCAATGTTGCATGCAGTAAGGGGAAGGGAAATGGATGTATTGCTGGGCCCACTGTATATGGGGTTCATGGCGCGTGAGCCAGGGGAGGCCAAGGACCACAAGAAAAAGAGAGGTGCACACCACATCAAAGGAAAATGTTTCCTGGTGCGACCCTATTGTACAAGATAGGGGAGCAGTTTGTTGGGTAACGGGGCCAGAGACAAGGGGAGATCCATCAATGGTTTGCACGGCTTCAGGGGGTTCTTTGGGTTGAATGGGAAGCTGGGAGGTCCGTATCAAGGTCTCATCAATAAAGTTCGCAGAGGGCCCGGAGTCCACCAGTGCCCAGACTATCAGTGATCGGCGTGATGTGAAGCTCAATGTTAATGGCACCCGTAAGTGGAGCGGGACATAGGTAGTAAGGGATGGGATGACCTTTATGGTCGAGACGTCCCCTGCTCATCTCGACCCTTGGCGTTTCCCGCTTCCCAACGGAGAGGGGACAGGGCTGGACAGTCCTGTATGAAATGCCCTAGATCCCTACAATAAAAGCATGCTCGTGTTCTTCGACGACGGTCCCGCTCCTCTGTTGTGAGGGGTCCTCGGGATGCGCCCAACTGCATCGGTTCTGCATCAGGTGGAACTTGCCTGGTCATATCTGCAGTGAGGGGCGTAAACGGCACGGTTCTTACCGGGAGGCTCCTGTTGTCCTGCCGCCTCTCTCTCTGGCGCTCCATGAGTAGTGTGTCTATCTGGAGTGCCAAGGTGGCCGTGCTGGCCCAGGTATCTGGAAGGGCGACATATGCCAACTGGTCTTTGAGGTCATCCGTTAGGCCCTTCCGGAAGTGCACCCTAAGGGCATCTTCCAACCACTGTAACAGGTTGTTGAAATTGTGTGATGTACCCCATGAGGGGTGCCCGCCCTTTGCAGAGGGTCAGGATGGCCACCTCGGCGTCCCGGAGGCTGTGCGTGTGATCAAATAGGAAACGAAACTCTCGTAGGAACCCTTGGTAGTCCGACAAAAGGGGGCTACCCGCCCCAAGTTCCCGATGACAAAGGCCATCCTTAAGGCATCCGTGGAGTAGGTGGCTGCTTGAGTAGTAAAAGTGAGATCACAGAGGGCCAGGAATGCGCAACAGGCCCTACGGTCCCCCTGGAACTTTTCAATGCGGGGGCCCCAAGGCTCCTGCGGCGCCACAGGTACTGGGGTCAGGGAAGGGGCCGCCGTGGGAACAGCTGCAGAGGCCCCACCTGCCTCCGCCGCCACAGCAGGCGGCCCCAGAGGCGCCAACAGGACACCAGCTGGGGAAGCAGGGGGTTGCCGCTGAGCGACAGTGGCTGCAAGCTCGGTATGCTGTTCCTGTAAGTCTTTTATCTGCATGGCCAGCGTCTGCACCGCATGCACCAATTTACCTATTTCCTGGGCTATATCCATACTAGCGGGCCAGGAGTGTGCGGGCGACAGGTCAGTGAATCTGTCAGTGGGGCCAGGGAAGTAAGGAGGGAAAGGATACTTTCACCCACAGAAACCGGATTCAATGAAGAAGCTCTGCTTGGAGAAGTGGGGGTTCCGGGTGCCCGTCAGGATAGTATGTGGGCCGTTCCATGTGCTTTCGCACCAAGAACCTAGGCCCCTATCATCATAGGGCACAGAGTAAATATCTGGGAAGGGTTCCACACAACAGTTCCTTTTATACACCACAGGGTAGGCCAAACGGTGGGGGACAGTGGAGGAAGGCAAGGGTCGGGGAACCAGGGAGTGGGGAAGAAGGTCCAGGGGGCTCTCACACGGTGGGAATGGGAACAAGGAAAGACCCGGAGGAGGGAAAGGAAATCTGCCCAGGCCTGAAGGCCCTCACACACCACACTCACTTACTAGAAAGGGGAGGGGTACTCACTCACACCGCAAACACAACAGGGATCCACACACTCTCAGTCAATAACAGGAAGGACGGTATAGGGGACGAGGGGAAAGCAAACTAGGAAACACAAGGGAAGCACAATAGTTCGAGTCAATCAATAGCAAGCACTTAGCTGTCAGGCAAGGGGCCAGTCTCTCCAGGCACGCACGCCCTGTTCACCAGCACAGAGCTTCCTGCACCGCCGGCAGATAAAGAGCAGGCCCCGCCCTCCACATGCACCTGGAGACACTCGGAAGTGTGCAGCAGGGGGCGGGGCCCCACGAGGTCATGGGAGGATCCAGCCTGCTGCGACCCGTCGGGATCCGCCGGAGTGACAGGCAGCGGTGGGAGCACCAAGCCCCGCGCCGCCTCGACCCCTGGGGCGCTGGGGGCAGGGCTGCCAGCCACCGGATGCAGCCGCCAGGCCGAGGGACGACTGACACCGTCCCTGTTCTACCTTTTCTCCATTTTCCTTTTGTCATTCCACATACGCACCCTCACTCTTGTTCCCTATAAGGAGATACAGCTCATTGTATTTCCCACGACTCTGTGAAAAGAAAGGAGCTTAGGAGTCAGGGCTCTTGGGTTCTCTGGCAGGGAATGGGGACTAGTGCGTTAGAGCAGGAGAAAAGCTGAGAGCCATGACTCATGTGCTCTCTCTGAGGGGAGTTGGGGCTAGTGTGTTAGAAGCCACTCTCACTTGCACATGCAGTGTATTCCTCTGATCACATCTTCACACATTTAGCAGTTAAGTCTGGTGTGATCACTTGTAAATGTGCTCCCAGCTAGAGATGTGCGCCAAACAGGCTCCTACTCAGGCCACAATTTTGACCAGAATTCCCAAGCCCAGTGCAGCTGGGCTCTTGTAAGTCTAAGTTTATGTCCTAGGACTACATCAGAAAAGGGGTGGGGGTAAAGCATTTGTCTGCCTTTCTAATGTGGCCATGCCCCCTAAGGAGCACCATGATGTCACAATGCTTTGTAGGGAGCAGCACTCAGTCTCCATTATAAAGCATGACTATTCTATTGCTTACAAAATTGACACCATTTATCCTATTTGTCAGAGGTTTGGAAGGGACGGTCACTTGGGTGTGGGGTACAACCAGTCCAACTTTATGCAAATCATATAAGAGATTTAAAAAGTTATAGCAGTTGAAAGGTTCAGTGAAGAAAGTGTTTTTGCTTCTGGTTTTAAGACACATTTTTTGGGGGGGAGAGGGGGGGGGAAGGGGTCAATGCTGAACCTGCAGAGGAAGAGGATTGGGGCTGAAAGACCAAGGCAAAGTGTTGGTGCATGGAGCCTAAGTTGGAAGCGAGCACAATATGCGAGACCGTACATCTTTACTGCTTACATGGTACAGAGGTTAAGGCTGTCCCATTCTCCTGAACCCATATAAAAGCTGCCCTTTGACCCACTCCTGTTTTCTAGCTGCAGTGTTGCTGCCAACCTGGAAAGGAAAAAGGAAAATTTGTAGGCAAATCAGGTGCTGAACACTCCCCTTGGTCTTCAGTTTGACATCTTCCAAAACCACTGTGTGGAGACAAATCAAAAGAAAGAAGGGGGCCAGAGTGCTGAGCAGGGAGTCTACCAGAAAGAAAATTCAACTGGTAAGTGCCCCAATTTTCCTTTCTCCCTGTAGCTTCCTGCTCGGCACTCCTAGTCTGGGACATACCAGAGGGTGGGAGAAAAGAAAGTCGGGTGGTTCACCTATAAGTCTACCTCCACGGCCTGAAGAACTCTGCGCCCGAAGGCAGCTTCTGCTGAAGCCATGGTGTGCAACGCCTAGTAAAAGGTGTGCAAAGAGGAACAGGCAGCTGCCTTGCATATTTCTTCACACAATGCCCTGGAGGATAGGGCCCATTAAGTAGCTGCCAAATGTAAGGAGTGCGCCATTGCTCGGCTGTTCAAGGTGCAGCCCTTGGCCCTGTAGGCTTCCTTGATAGTCTCTAAACCATCTGACGATGGGTGCCTTATATGTGGAGCACCCTCTAAGAGGAGCCCTGTATAAAACAAACTTATGAAACTTCCCTCCGTCTGTGTTCTTCTGATGTAGATCTTGAGTGCTCTATATACGTCAAGTTTATGCCATGTTGCTTCCCTGGGGTGTGCTGGTTTCGGGCAAAATGTTGGCAGTACTATCTCCTGTGACCTATGAAACAGGGTGTTGACCTTTGGTATGATGGATGGGTCCAGCCTGAGTACCACTCCGTTCTCGTGGAATGTGCATAAGTTAGGTGCAATGGAGAGGGCCCCGAGTTCGGATACTCATCTGGCCAATGTGATTGTCACAAGGAATCTTGATGGAATCTTGATGGTTAGGAAGAAAAGGAATACCGTTTGGAGTGGCTCAAAGGAGGTTCCGTCCAAGATCTCAGGATCACATTCAGATTCCAGTTTGGGCATCTGTGAATTCCCATGAGGGTGGTACCCTCACGTGTGCCGCCTTGATGAATCGTCTGACATGAGGGTGCTTTGTGAACACTGCAGGCTCATCAACACCCAGGTTTGCACTCAGCGCTGAAATCTGCCTCCTTGTGCCAAGTGAAGGAACTTTGCTATGTGACAGCGTATATCCTATTTGTGGACATCTTCCTAGATGACAGGAGTGTGTGTAACACCCTGTCGGAATAACTCTTGCATTTTAAGGCTTGCCTTTCAGTAGCCAGGCCGTCAGCTGAAAGCAGCCCAGGTCCTGGTGGATCACTGGACCTTGTTGCAATAGCCCAGGAAGAAGCGGAAATGCGAAGTGTGGTCGTATTTGTAGCTCCGCTAGGTTTGAGAACCACGAGATGACCAGTGCGCATTCCTCCCTGATCATTTGCAGCAATCTGGAGAGCATTGGGAATGTTGAGAACACGTATAAAAGAGTACTTGCAGCCACGTTTGGCATAGGGCATTGAGCACGATTGCTCCCAGATCCCTTCTCCTTGCGAAGTATTCCAGGACTTTGTGGTTTCACCTCAAGATGAAGAGGTTGATGGTCGAGTTCCCCCACCTGTCCACTATTGCTTTGAAAACTTGGAGCTGAAGCTCCCGCTCTCCCGGGTCTACGTCCTGGTAGCTCAGTCATTTGGCTTCCACGTTGTCAATGCCTCAGATATGGGTCGGTCTTATGGATTGTATCTTGGGTTCCACCCATGTGAACAGGGTCTGGGCCTCCAGATGCAGTATCTTAGACCTGGAACCCTCCTAATGGTGGACATAACCACAATGGCTTATGATGTCTGTTTGAATGAGGACATGCTGGCCATGGATCTGCCGCTAAATGCTTTCAGGGCCAGCCATATTGCACGCAGCTCCAGCAGGTTGATGGTGTATTGAGCCTCCTGTTCTGACCATCTGCCCTGCAAGCTCTCGTCCTCAAAGTGAGCCCCTGAGCCCCTCAGGCTTACTCGCTTTCGATTATGATCTTCCTTGGTTCCGTTATTGGCACGCTCAGGTTGAAGGGGGAATCTGGAGTTCCACCATCCCAACTGTCTTGGGGGGGCAGGTTGGGACTCCTACCCTCAACTGGTCTCTGCTCATTATCTGCAACTGGTAAGGTCTGAGGAAGTTCTGTAGAGGATGGAGGTGCAGCCTCGCCCACTGGACCAGGTCTATGCAGGCTACCAGGGAGTCCAGCAACTTTGCTAGGAACACTAATAAGATGGACTTTTGTTGACCCAGCTTCAATACCATTGCCCATTGTGGCCACAATGAGGTGCCACAATAAGGTGCTATACCTTTAAGAGGGTGACAAGATGGCGCCTGCCCTGAAGGGAACTACTTGAAATGGCCGCCACAGGAAGTGGCTAAGTTTGGGGCATGGCCTAAAGCATAAGAGAGAGGCCAGCCTGAGAGAAGAGGCAGTCTGCTCTGGACTACAGAGGAGAGCGCATCTCCTGAAGAGGCTGCCTGGAAGGTTCCTGACTTGGATGCCTGGAGAGAAGTGGTCTGGGCCTGGAGGTGGGAATCCGGTTAGCTAGCCACTGGACTGTGTTTGGCTAGGCTGAGCTGGATACAAGTATAGAGATATTATGGACTGGCCAGAGGCTTGGTGCCTGGCCTATGGACTGTTTATTGAATAAACTCTGTTTATATGAAACTCCTCCAGAGTGACATCCTACTTTGGGTCTGATCCCGCAAACGCTTACCTACAGTGAAGTGGTGCACTGCTACACCCATATTTTGGCCAGATACTCCGGAGAGACCCTTATCCAGTCCTCCTGGGTGTCTGTTATTACCCCGAGGTGTTGGAGAGTGCGAGGAGGAGATAGCTGGCTCTTCAGGAAGCTGATTACGAACTCCTGCTCTTGCAATGACATGACTGTTTTGGATAAGTCCATGTCTGCCTTTTGCTTTGAGTGTGCCCTGATTAGAATGTCATTGAGGTAGGGGTATGCATGGATTCCCTGCTTGTGGAGGAGCGCTATGAGCAGGGCTAACACCTTCATGAATATTTTGAGTGCTGTGGCCAGCCCAAAGAGGAGGGTAGTATACTGTCAGTGAGCCCCATTGACATGGAAGCAAAGCAGAGCCCTGTAGGATTATGGGGACATGCCGATGTGCGTCTTTCAGGTCCACTGATGAAAGCCAGTCATCCTTGAAAAGAGAGACAGTATGATGGATCTGAGTGTTTCCATCTTGAACTTCCTGTATCTTGTATATTTGTTCAGGAACTTGTGGTCCAGAACTGCTCTAGCATAGCCATGGAGTAGAGCCCCTTCTTGCATTGGTCAGCTGGTACTGGCTCTATTGCCCCTAGTTGGTAAAGCCACTCTATGGCCCCATTCATAAGCCTTTGCTTTACTCTGTTTCTCAATACAAGTGATTTGAGGAACCTGTTGGGGAGGGGCAACCGGTTAGCTTTGTGTGGTACCGCCAAGAGATAATGTCCTTTACCTAAGGATCTGTTGCAGATTGTTCCCACACTTGGATGAAGTGGGACAGTCTCCTCCCCCCCCCCCGCATCCCCTCAAAATGTGGGATATAACTCAGGTGACCCGAAGGAGTTGTCATTGAGTGGACTTACTTTCAGGGGCTTTGCCCCCTGCTCTACCCTTGGTGGGGTACGCCGTCTTTCTTGTGGACTGCTGCCACATTGGTTTTTGGTAGTTAGAATCCCTGCGGAATCCTCTTCCTGTTCTTTTGTGTGTCGCAAAAGCTGGCGGAGCAGCAAAAAGATGTACTTTTTCTTTTCCGTTGTTGCCACCAGCGGCTTCTCTCTCTCCTTGGCCTCCTCCACCATTGTATCCAGGGTGGGTCCAAAGAGCTTCCTTTCCGTGAATGGGTCAGTGGCCAATGTTGTCTTAGAGGCAGTCTCCGGACCACTGGCGCAGTCAGAGACGCTGCCTTGCCGCCATGTTCACGGCCATGGCTTGGGATATGGCCCTCTCAGCGTCCATACATGCGTCCGTGATGTATGCCACTGCCAAGGTAATCCTGTTGACAAGGGCATCGTGTCACGAGTGATATTTCCAAATTCCTAATGTCCTCCACCGACTGGATGATTGCTCTGCCGAAAAAGGTACATGCCGCGGCAGGCATCAAGCCAATTGTGATAGCTTCGAAGTTGCGCCTGAGGGATGCCTCCATCACTCTATCCATCTGGTTGCGGGAATAAGGAACGCCCCTGGGGGGCACTGCTGACTCTCTCGCCAATGCTGCTCCTGTTGGGTCAAACGGTGGGAGAGAGAAAAGATGGGGGTCTTGTTCACCGCGAATGGGTACAAGTTCAATGGTGGCTTGCAGTCTTTGGTCTTCCTGGTTGGCTGTTCCCACACCATGTTATGATTGCCTTGAAGGTGGTAAGTAATGGGATGACCTTGTCTCAGGGGCCACTGGACCGTGGGTGAGTGTACACAGGATGAAGCCCAGAAGGACAGAACTTAGGGGTTAAATCTCAGTTTATTTATGCACACATAGTCCATATGCCAGGTCTCAGGCCTCTGGTCAGTCTCAACAACAATACAGGCCTTCTCATGAACTTAGCCTAGCCAACACAGTTCACCGACTATCTGATCACCAACTCACATCCAGTTTCAGGCTTCTTGCTTGAGTCCGGGCCTCCTTAATTCAGGAACCCCTCCTAGTAGCCACTCAGGAGCTGTGTCCTCCATGATGGTCAGGAGCAGACTGCTCTCTTCTTCCTGGCTGTCTTGGTTATATACTGCAAGCCACGTCCGCCAACTTCCTCTTCCTGTTGGTGGCCATCTTAGATGGCTCTCTTAGGGCAGGTGCCATCTTGTAGCCCTCTTAAAAAGGTATAACCACCTTATTGTGGGCACCACTCTGCCACAGACCTCCACCTTTTTCTGCTGGATCAGGAGTTTGTGGCTCGTACCTATGTTCTCTGGTTGCTTTTCCTGATCCTGCAGCGCCTGCATGGTCAGCGCCTCTACAACCTTAGCGATCATTTTATTCGCAAGGCTCGGGACAAAAAGCCTCACTCGAGTTTCCTTGTCTGACGAGTGATCGTCATCCAATACCTCACCATCCTCCAGAGAGGACTCCCATCCTTCTGTGGAGCCTGTGTGGTGATGAGCCCATCTTGTTCTCTTTGGAATTTGGCGGTCTTCTTCGGGTCTCTTAGCTTTGTACCCCTGCGCTCCAGTTCCCTTAGAAGTTCAGAGTCCAAGAACTGCTCACTTAGGGACCCATCTGACTCACAATCAAAAGAAGTGGGTGCGGACTTCTGGAGGCAGTTTGCAGGCTTTGTCTCCTGGTGGGCTGCTTTCCTTTCCTGGCTGATGATGAGTGACCCTTGTGAGGGGTTATTAATTATCATCATCATCATCATTAATAACAAGCATTTATATAGCGCCAGCAATGTACCTGGTGCTTTACAAAGCAATTGAATAGACATGGTCCCTGCCAGGCTTACAATCTGAGAGACCAGGGGGATGGGGGGAAAGAGACGAAGGAAGGGTAATCGAGAGAGAGAGAGAGACAAGGAGTGTAACATTCACGAGTATGCGAGGTCCCAGGTACATGCACTTGGCTTAGTTAGATAAGATTAGATCTGGATGCCTTCTCCATTTTCTCCGTCTGTACTTGGAGCTTACTGATGGACTGCACCTGCCAAGGGACCAGGTTGTTTGGCACAGATCCCTCTGCTTCGGGCTGGGCAGTTTTCTTGGAGTATCAGAGGCTCAAGGTCCTTTTGTTATGTCTGTTTTGTTTTTTGTGGTTTTAAGGGGTTTTGGGAGGGATGAGGCAGGTGGGGCCTAAGGGTGGGGGGTATGGGGAATGGGTTAGGGAGGATGGGCCAATCCCCCTGGTAACAGGAGGGGAGATGGCCCTTGTGGAGGGTGGGCAGGCCCTATGAGATGGGGGGCACCTCCATATGATGGGGAAGGGGGACTCCATGTGAGAGAGGGAGTCCTGGGGAGGGGGGTTGGAGTCCCTCTCATTGGCCTGTCAGAGCAGCACATAGAGGATGAGTGTCGAGCGGGACTCTCTGAGGATGGGAGGACTTCGACAGCTATCGGGGTTGTTACGGGTCGGGGGAGATATGGTCCAAAGGGGAGGGGTATTAGATCAGTGAGGAGGGAGCAGTGCCTTGTGCCCATTCCCCCCTCAACCCCCCATGTGGGAAGGCTGTGGGTTGAGGTCCAGGAGACCCCAGGCCTTGGCCTGGTGCTGCTAAACGCGAGGTCAGTGGTTAATAAGTCATTTATCATTCGGGAGTTAATCCCGGAGTGGGACGCCAACCTTGCGTGTATTATAGAGACCTGGCTGGACAATGAATCGGGCCCTATTCTGGCCGATCTTGTTCCGGCTGGGTTTTCTGTGCAGCACCAGCCTCGACTGGAGGGACGGGGGTGGGGGCAGTATAGCTATTGTTATCAAGGATGCACTGTCTTTTAGGAGGTATCTGGTGCAGGCTCCACCAGGCATTGAGTGCCTCCATCTTGTGTTGGATTTGGCCAGGGACAGATTAAGGGTGCTGCTGCTGTACCGTGCACCCAATTGCCTGGTGGCATTCCCTACATGCTCTTGCTGATCTGGTGTCAGATGTGATCCTCCGGACCCCGAAACTAGTGGTCCTGGGGGAATTTAAAATCCACACTGACACCAATCTTGGAGGAGCGAGGCATGAGTTCATGGCCTCCATGACAACCATAGGCCTGACACAAATAATCTGTGGCCCCACACATGAGGAGGGACATACACTAGATTTGGTTTTCTGCACCGGCCTCGAGGCGGGGGGGCAGTTAGAAGAAGTCAGGGGGGGTGGAGCCCCTGTCATGGTCTGACCATTATCTCCTTAAGGTGTGCATCCTGGCGCATGTCCGCCCCCAACAGGGTGCAGGACTTATTCGATCGGTCTGCCCCCAGCGACTTATGGAACCGGATCGGTTCTGAAATGCTCTGTGGGAGTTTCCCCTGGACCTTGACACCCGCTCAGTCAATGATCTCGTAGCCTTCTGGAACACGTTGTTGGCCAACACCATTGACAGAGTGGCTTCCAGGCGTCTGCTGACCTCCCGAGTCTCCCGCAGGTCTCCTTGGTTTACTGAGGGCCTGCAGTGCTTGAAACTGGAGAGTAGGCAGTTGATGCGACGGTGGCGCCAGACTCGCGATGAGTATGATCAATCGCAACACAAGAACAGTTTAAAGGCCTATGCTGTGGCGGTGCAGGCAGCAAAGAAACAGTTCTTTGCTGTCCTTATTGCATCTGCAAAGTCATGTCCAGTGGAACTTTTCCGGGTGGTGAAAGGTTTGGTCAGTCCTGTCTGTCTCCACCTCGACCTGGAGCAATCCAGTGACCGCTGTGACCGGTTCATCGAGTACTTTGTAGATAAGATCGCTCGCATCCGCCACGATTTCGGTTCCGCAGTTATTGCAGAGGATCATCTTGGGGCTATGGATGCCCCTTCCTGTCCTATTTTTGTGGGATCGGTTTCAGATGGTGTCACCTGCCGATGCGGAGTCCTTGTTGGGTTCTGTTCGTGCCACCATTTGTGAATTAGATCCTTGCCCGTTCTGGCTGGTGAAAGCCAGCCAGAAGACGCTACGGCCATTGCTGCCTGGGGTGGTTAGTGCCTCCCTTTGGGAGGGCAGGGTGCCTGAAGGAGGTTAGGCCCCTGCTCAAGAAACCATCTCTTGGTGCTGATGCTCCTGCCAGTTATCGGCCGGTCTCTAACCTTCCCTTTTTAGGCAAGATTATTGAACGGGCTGTGGAACGGCCGCTCCAAGATGGTATGGTACGGAGACTGCAGTGGTGGCCTTGGCTGACAATCTCCATCTGGCGTTGGACCAGAGTCGTCAGACCTTACTGGTCCTGCTAGACCTTTTGGCTGCGTTTGACACAGTCGATCATGAGGTGCTGATGACTCGCCTGCGGGACCGTTCCGGGATTGGCGGGACGGTCTTGGACTGGTTTCATTCATTCCTGGCCAGGAGAACTCACCGGGTGGTCTTGGGGGAGTCCCGCAGGGTGCCATTCTGTCCCCCCTCTTGTTTAACATCTATATGCAGGCATTAGGGGAGATCATGAGGGGGTTTCAGGGCATGCAGTATCATCAGTATGCTGAAGACACTCAGCTCTACCTCTCTTTTTCCATCGACCCAGGCCATACAGTCTCTTTATTTTCCCAGTGCCTGTCGGCTATGGAGGCTTGGATGAGGTTGAGTCATCTGCAGTTGAATCCTGACAAGACGTAGGTGATGTTGGTGGGTGAGGGCCTGGAAGTGGTTGAATCTCCTCTTGTGCGGGGGGGGTCCCCCTCCCATGGTCCCGCAGGTATGGGGTCTGGGTGTGCTCCTCGATTCACGGCTTGGCCTGGAATCTCAGGTTGTGGCCGTGGCGGGGAGTGCGTTTCGGCAGTTACATCTTGTCCGGCGGCTTCGGCCATATCTCTCAGACTCTCACCTCACCACTGTCATCCATGCCTCCATCACCTTGAGGCTGGCTTACTGCAACACGCTCTACATGGGACTGCCCGAGAAGCTGGTCTGGAGGCTGCAGCTGGTGCAGAATGCCGCAGCCTGTCTCCTTACTGAGGTGGGCTGCAGGGAGCATAAACTCTATGCCGCCTTGCTAATGCAGCATCTGCATAACTGGTGTGAAAGTCAGAATATCCTGGCAGAAGAGCAGGCTGGGTTTAGGGCCCATCGATCAGCAGGGGAGCAAAATTTTATTATGCATCATTTAATGAACAAGTATCGTAGACGCAAGCGTAAGCTATATTTATCATCTGTTGATTTATCAGCAGCATTCGATACAGTATGCAGAGTAGAATTATGGAAAGATCTAGCCCGCCTCAAGGCTGATCCGAGGCTGATAGCCCTGATTAGAGCCCTATAGTCAGATACCTGCTTGCGGGTAAGAATGCCACCAGAAGGCAGATTGTCGGATTATGTCCAAACGTTTCAGGGTGTCAGGCAGGGCTGCCTGCTTGCCCCCTTGATGTTTAATATATGTTAGCCTGCTGATACTAGAGCATCGAGATGTGGAAAGGTACCATCCGCCTAACATTGGGGGACGGAAGTTATTTCTTCTGATGTATGTGGACGATGCCGTCCTCATCTCTCTATCAAGGGTGGGACTTCTTAGAGCATTGCGGGATTTTGAGGATAGGTGTGATTTGAAACATCTTAAAATAAATTATGGAAAAACCAAGATTATGGTGGTGGGTGCTCGGTACAGGAAGTATTATTGGCATCTACGGGGGCGAGGTTTGAAACAGGTCCAATATTATAAATATTTGGGGGTTAGGACTGCGGAGAACTGCCGCTGGCAGTTCCAGGTTCGAGCTGCCAGAGAGGTGGCAGGGCTGGAGGCAGGGGCCATTATACAATTTTTCTATACCCATGGCCAGACGGCAGCCAAAATGGCCCGACAGATTTTTGAGGCGAAGGTACTTCCACGCCTTCTATATGGGTCCCATGTGTGGGGAGTGGACGTGGACGTAGTACGGCTCCTACAACCTGCTATTACTCAATTTTGGAGAAGATTACTTAGGTGTCCACAGGCATGCCTATGTTACTAACAGAAATATGATATCCCTCTCTGACTGCCTTAGTAGACCAAAGACTCCTGGTATTCTGGGCCAAATTGCGTGATGCGCCAGAGGGATCATTACTTGATCGAGCCTGGACTGAAAAAGTCATGAAGGAAGTGGGGTGCGACCCTGCCACAAGGGGGTGTTGAGTCAGTTGGTGAGGTTAATTTTTTCCAAGTCTTATTTTCAGAATGACACTAGCAGGCGAGTGATAAGACTATTCAAATTATGTATCCAGGATATAGACAGGCAACAGCTTAGGGCCGTGTCTTCAACATCTAGGATGGCACCTTTTTATAAATACATCATGCCTCCTCGGTCTGGAGTTTCATATTTATACTCTCATATGGAGCCCAGGTTGAAATATAGGTTTAGTACCCTTAGGCTGCATACAATAAAAATGGCGGTAACTATAGGGCGTTACCAGGGGACCCCAATGGAGGAGAGGTGGTGTCCTTGTGGGAGAGAAATAGAGGATCTTGACCACTATCTTCTAAGGTGTCCCCTGTATGATCATCTTTTGTCGGGGTTATGGTCAAGGGTAGGGATAAGGGAAGGTTGGACAACAAATAGAAAGCTCATTTGGCTGCTCGGTGACCAGAACCCCCACAGGACCAAACAGGTGGCCATCTTTGCGGAAAGATGTGCCAATGTGCAGTCAAAATGTATGTAATATGAGGATTTGGGGGCTATTTGCTACATACAAGATAAGAAACCTATATGATGTCTCATATACGAATTGGCATAAGGTAGGGGATGTAGGGGGTTGTATAAAGTATCGTATACTACAATATGCCTGGTTAATACAGAGTATATTCTAAGGGTATATGTTATTGCAGCTTGTTGAGTGTTGCCGCCACAAGCCCCGGGAAGAGCAAGGCAAGTTCTCAATACGCCCAGGGCGAATCTGCGCAGGGGTCGAGTGTTGCCACCATAAGCCCCAGGAAGGGCAAGGCAAGTTCTGAAATGATACTTATGAAGATTTGGTGATATTCGCTGCTGCCTTGCTCTAGTAGTATTTATACTAGTGGGGAATGTTATTACTCTCTAAGACTCAGATATAGATACCGTGAAGGTTGCGGACCCTATTAAAGGGAATAAATTTTATGTATTGGTTGTGTTTTTTATTATGTTATAAATGGTTTTTAGTTTTGTATGCCTTGACGGCTTAAACAATAAATAATATATATATACTCTTTATACTCTGAATTCTATCGAGTAACCCCTCATCACAGTCTCTCTTACCCAGATGTCTGTGGTAGCTTGCGCCCATCTGTGTGCGAAGAGCTCCAGGCGGCCGCCAAGAAGCACAGAAGGTGGGAAACAGCTGGCTTAGTAGTTAGGATTCCTGCTTCCGAGGGGGAGACCCCGGACGTCTGGAGCAAAGTGAGCGGTTTGCATACCTGTGACCTTGGTACCCACAGCCTCATGACTGGTATGTTCATGATCCACCCACATTCTTCTTTGTTATCCTCTCATTCAAGTCCCACTAATGGTATTTAGCACCCTCTGGCGCCCAAAGCCGGATATTACTCACTTGTGACTGCAATGTTAATGCTGGCAAGAAAACTCCACCCCCTCTCAGGGGTATATATAGACCCCCCCCCCCCTTACCAGCATTCCCTGTTCAAATTTTTTCCATCTTCAGCGCGGTAGTCGGATTATGCACCGTGCGTGCAAGAAAAAAGGATTTCTACATCTGTGCTTGCAGTGCCGGGCTCCTATCTCGGTCACTGATCCTCACCCCAGCTGCCTGATCTGCCTGGGGGAGGAACACAATTCTTCCATCTGCCCGATCTGTAGGGCATTCAAACCGAAAACCCAGCGTGCTAGAGCCCACCGCCTAGCACTCCACCTCACTGCCCGAGCCATCTCTGTCCCCACGGAGGGACAAGCGCTCCATGCAGCCAGCTCCCTGCAAGGGGAGTCTGATCAACCTGCTCTGGCCTTACACACTGCAGTGAAGCACCATCGGGATCCAGCCCAAGCCAAAAACCTCCCCGTGGTGGAAGAAATGCTTGTGGCTTGCAGCCCCCCACAGGGGGGGGATCTGCCTCTCCCGCTCTGGCCAGTGCCCCTCAGGGGGAGGTGCCATTGGGATCCCCAGGAAGGTCCTCAGAAGCCCATGCAGGGGCAGCGAGGACCCGGCCCCGGGACAGCTCATCGGAGCGCTCCGGGAGCTCCCAAAGCCAGAGCCGCCCCAAGAAGAAAAAGAGCAAGAAGCAGCAAAGGGCTTCCTCGTCCCCACCCCCCCCCCAGAATACCCCAGGGGGGGGGGAAATCGCTCCACTTACCCCGCAGACCAGTGCTCCAGCGAGGCGGTGAGTGCAGATGAGCTGGAACAGCTCCTCAGCCCGCTGCAGCTCCTCCTGGGACCCCTCATCCAGCAATCGGTGGCAGCCGCCCTGGCAG
This sequence comes from Sphenodon punctatus, assembly GCA_003113815.1. NCBI lineage: Eukaryota > Metazoa > Chordata > Lepidosauria > Sphenodontia > Sphenodontidae > Sphenodon > Sphenodon punctatus. The sequence continues at coordinate 223,235 of QEPC01009300.1, forward strand.
CCCAGATCCGACCACAGGGCAGCCCTTCCCCGTTCCCGGCAAACAATCCAGCCAATCAGCGCCATACGGCCTGGGGGAGGGGCCAAGCTCGCTCGGCAACAAGAGACCACGCTACCAGCTCATTTCTCAGAGCTCCACCTGCTCACAGCCTCAGAGCTCCACTTGCTGTCCCAGCCAGGGATTGCAGCTTGTTTCCAACTGCCGGAGAATCCACACAGCCTGGACAACCAGCCTCACCAGCCTTCCCTCCAGGGCCAACGGCTGCTCCCTGAGCAACCCTCGCACCGTCGCCCACTGCTGCCCATCACGCACCGCCGATGCCAGGGCACGGCCCGTCATCCTCGGCCCGATACACCTCCCTGCACCTCGGAACCCCCGAGCCGATGACGGACTGAGTACCAGATCCATCCCCAGGAGCACTATGTACAGGACCCTGGGGACTCAGAGGAACCCCTCTGGGGTCTCCAGCCCTCTGACCAGGAGGAGGAGCCCACACCTATGGAGGAGGGCTCCCACCAGACACCCCTACACCCAGACCTACTGCCCTTCCACGAGTTCCTCGCCCGCATGGCTGACACCGAGGGCATTGCACTCAGCAGGAGCGAGCCCAAGCACCAGTACCAGCTTTTTGACACTTGGTCTGTCTCTCACAGGGACAGAGTTGCCATTCCGTTGACTGATAGTATCTCAGTACCAGCTAATGACGATCTGGAACCAGCCTGCCACCTGCCAGCCTGCGGACAATAGGGCTCTGCACATGTACCCTCTGCCCGCTACAGGACACGACTTCCTGGTGTCCCACCCGGCACCTAACTCCCTTATCACCTCAGCTACAGCTGAACGGGCCAAGGGAGGAAAACCCACAGCGCAACCCCCTGACAAGGAGGGCAAGCGGATTGATGGGCTGGGAAGGAAAGTGTATTCCTCAGTCTGCTTTGACATGAGGGCGGGAAACTACCTAGCCCTCATGGCTCAATTTAATTTCACGTTATTGGCGAGCATGCTAAACACCTTCCATGATGCCCTGGATGAGAGCAAAAGGGAGGCCTTCCTCACTCTAACCAAGGATGGCCAAGAACTCTCTAGACATCTAACCAGAGTGGCCTATGATGTCGCCATGTCGGGGGCGAGGGGAATGGCCACTGGGATCACCCTCAGGCAGCATTCCTGGCTGAGAGCATCTGGGTTGTCGGCCGAGGCCCCAACAGGTGGTCAAGAACCTTCCCTTCGATAGAGAGGGGTTATTTGCTGCGAGCACTAATGACCAGCTCAAGCAGCTAAAGACAGAGGAATACGACCAAAGCCATGGGCCTTAAGGTATCCGTCCCTCCACCACCACCCCAGAGCACCCGCCCTGGCCAATTCCACAGGCCCCAGGTGCGACCCCAGCCCCCCAACTGTACACAATACTCCCAGGGCCCCTCCTCATACCTATCCCCAAGGGGTAACCCCTACCAGGGCCAGTCCCAGGGGCCCTACCAGAAACCCCAGGGGCAGTCCCAATCTCAATCACGGAACAAGGGACCACACAGCAGCCCCTCTAAGGGCCAATTTCAAAAGCAGCATTATTGAAAAGGGCCGGGAACCCTCCCCTGTGGAAAACCCAGTCTTCGGAAACCGCCTGCTCCCCTTTCATGCAGCCTGGCAGGGAGTCACCAACGACCAGTGGGTCTTGACTACCATTTATACGGGATATGGGTCCTCCACCAGCTCAATTGGTGGCTGGACGAGGGGAACGTCTGCAGGGGTGTCCCGTTCTGAACTCCCACCCCTCAGCTGACGATCACCACCGACGCCTCGATGCTCGGCTGAGGAGCACACACAGGACCGCTGTCCGTCAATGGCTTATGGACCTCATCAGACTCTCAGCTACACATAAACGTGTTGGAGTTACAGGCCATCAGACTGGCCCTAGTAGCCTTCCTCCCTGTAGTCGAGGGCCGCAAAGTGCTCTTGTGTACAGACAACATGCTGGTGATGTACTACCTCAACCGCCAAGGGGGGGGCAGATCCTGGCACCTAATGAGGGAAGTGCAGCTGATCTGGGACTGGTGCATCCCCGGGGAGTTCACCCGGTAGCCATGCACCTGGCGGGCTCCGAGAACCAACAAGCAGATTGGCTCAGCAGAGAGGGCTCCACTTCCCACGAATGGGAACTCAACCAGGAGACCTTCCTAGAGCTGGTGTCTCTCTGGGGGCCCCCTACCATGGACTTGTGCGCCACTGGCTCAAACTCAAAGCTGCCCTCCTATTGTTCCAGGGGAGGCGCAGGAGCGAGCTCCTTGGGGGACGCTCTCGCAGTCCCTTGGCCGGCGGGCCTCAGGTATGCTTACCTGCCGATACCACTCACCCCCAGGATCCTCGAGAGATTCAGGGAGCAGGGAGGGGACATGCTGCTGATCGTCCCTTACTGGCCGAGGCAGCACTGGCTCCCGGAGCTAATAGAGCTGTCTTGCTGCCCCCCGGAACCTCTGGGGAGCCCCCCAGACCTCCTTTCACAGGAACAGGGCAGGATTTACCACCCCAACCTAACCTCCCTCCACCTGACGGCATGGAGGCTACACTGCTGAACGAAGCAGAGAGCGCTCTACCCCAGGCTGTGAAGGAGGTCCTCCTATCCAGCTGAAGGCCCTCTACCAGGTTATCCTATTCCAGGAAGTGGGTACGTTTTGCTAGGTGGGTCGAACACAAGGGACTCACCCTGCAGAAAATCTCACTAGATTCTATACTGGGCTATGCTGCCGGCCTTCTGCACTCAGGCATAGCGGTATCCTCGCTCAGGGTACACCTAGCGGCGATTAAAGCCTTCTAGCCTCATCAAGAGGGGGTTCCCCTATTCAGGTCGCCCTTGATGGACCACTTTCTCAAGGGGGCTATCCGCCTATTCCCCCCCCAGACCGTATCTGTTTCCCTCCTGGGACCTACAGATCGTCCTTAAAACCCTAACAGGGCCCCCCTTTGAGCCCCTGACCTCGATTTCTCTCGACTTGCTCTCGCTCAAGACTCTCTTCCTGGTGGCAGTGATGTCTGCTACGCGGGTGAGCGAGCTGCAGGCTCTGTCTCTCAGATGCCCCTTCCTCCAGGTCAAGGAGCACTGCATCACCCTCAGGCCCCAACCCAGGTTTCTCCCTAAGGTTGTAACCGCCTTCCATATGCAGCAGGAGATCACCCTCCCTACTTTTATGCCCCCTCCGCATGTCTCGGAGAACGCAGTCCTACATAATCTCGATGTACGAAGGGCTCTCCTAATTTACATTGAGCGTACCGCTGCCTTCCGAGAAACAGACCACCTTTTTGTCCTGTTCGGACCAGGAAAAAAAAGGGGGCCCAGCCTCTAAGCAGACCCTTTCTAGGTGGGTCCGAGCCTGTATTGCTCGGTGCTACCAGGAGGCCGACCTCCCCCTCCCAGAGCCTGTCACCGTGCACTCGACTAGGGCCATGGCTACATCCATGGCAGCTCTGAGGCATGTGCCTTTTCCTGAAATTTGTAAAGCGGCAACGTGGAGCTCCTCCTCCACCTTTGTTCGCCACTATGCCATTGATGTGATGGCAAGGGAAGATGTACGTTTTGGACAGTCTTTTGTCTGCTGTACACTTGTAATAAAGTTCTCTGGTTCAATTCTTGTCTTCCCTGCTTCCCGCCTCCTTGGTGGGGCTTGCTAATCTACCATTAGTGAGACCTGAATGAGAGGATAACAAAGAAGAAGGGCAAGTTTCTTGCCTGTAACGTTTCTTCTTCGAGTTGTACCCTCTCATCAAGTCCCACTCCCTCCCTCCTCCCCACTGGCAGGGTCTTGTTAGCAGGTGAACAGGGAATGCTGGCAAGGGGGCTCTATATATAACCCCTGAGAGGGGGTGGAGTTCTCTTGCCAGCATTAACATTGCAGTCACGAGTGAATAATATCCAGCTTTGGGCGCCAGAGGGCGCTAAATACCATTAGTGGGACTTGATGAGAGGATACAACTCAAAGAAGAAACGTTACAGGCAAGAAACTTGACCATCCGTCAGGGGCTTGGCCCTTCCTCAAAGTGTGAGAGAAGCCCTGGAAGGGATGGAAAAAAAATCTTAAGACTGTACTTGATTCAAGGAGTGCTTTTTCTCCTTATTTGAAGCCTCAGAAAGGGCTTTGTCGAGGGCGGAGCCAAATAGTTTTACTCCTTTAAATGGTTCATTAACTAGCAAATGTTTTGTGTGAGTCTGCTCGACACGAGTGAAGCCAGAGTCTGCCCAAGTGACAGCATCCGTAGAGTCGTTGATTAAGAAGAAATGTGCTAATGTAATGTTAGTGGCGAGTTTGCGTGACAGATTCTGATAAGTCTGGATTCTTGCCTAGCTTAAATCACCTCATGATGGCCCTAGAGACATAGGAGGCAGTTGAGGTGCTAGCTAACATACTATGAATGGCTACATCACTTTTTCTAAGGCCAATCTCCACCCCCTTATCGGTAACATCCTTAGGAAAGAGATCTCCCTCGGAGGGGAAGACTGATTGCCGTGCCAGAGAGGCAGCAGTCGACCTGTAGTACTTTGAAGACTGGGTCACTACGTATGGAAAAGTCATACAGGGACTGTCTTACCCTGGATAGTTTTGAAGATTTAGTGGATTGTTTCCAGTGTGTCCTAATTATTCTTTCAAAGGTCCTGTCCAGAGTGACTCCCCAAGAGGCACCAGCCAGATGGGGGAATGTAGTCCCTCTCAGAGTCTTCCTCCTCAGAGGAGGACTCAGATTCCCTTTTCTTTTGGGATTAGGTGCGATTCTGAGGACTCTCTCCGCCCGTTTCACCAGCTTAGGGCTCTGGTCAGAGGGTAGCTCTCTGCCCATCTCTTTTGGGCCGCGTGTCAAGATCTCTTCCAGTTCGGGGGAATTTTTCTCCGAGGATTGGGATGATATATCATTTGAGGCCTGATCGGAGACCTCCGGAGAGACTCCCCCTTGCACCCGTGGGGCTCTGATGGGCCTGAACCCCTTTCTCCTTTTTACTGGAGGGGGGAGCTGGAGTCGGAGTCCTCTTTGGGGGGAAGCTCACCCTCCTTCATGTAACCCGTGTCCAGCTCCTCTGCTTCAGAGGAGCAGTCAATCAAGTCTCTGACTGAGTCTTTCTGTGGGGCCTTGCGGGATCTCTGGGTGGAGGGATGTTTTCCTTTCCCCACGGGCTTGGAAGTTCCCTTAAAGGCTTTTTTTGGGGGGGTGCTGGGGGGGCAGGCCCACTTGTGGGGCTTGGGGTTCCTAGTCTGGTTACCCTCTATCCTGGCCAGGGCCCTCATGACCTGCTGCAAGGCATCCAGCTGGAGCTGCTGGACTGGGTCTAGGACGGGGGCCCCCCTCTTAATATGTGTTGGGAGGCACAGGGGGCCTCCTCCCCTTCTTCCTCCCCCTCCCATCTGTGTTGGCGTGATTCTCTGCCTGGGTGGCCAGCGCCTCTGAAGTTTTGGTTTCCTTTCCCACGCTCTGCCTGCTTGGAGCTGTGGCAAGGCAGGCAGCAGTCCAGCGGGTCTTGGTGGTTTTGGCCATGCCTGCAGGCTCCCCAAAGTGAGGGGGCATACGCGGTGGGCCGACCCCCGCACCTGCTTTGCCCCGGANGAGGGGGCATACGCGGTGGGCCGACCCCCGCACCTGCTTTGCCCCGGACTGTACCCTGGGGCCAGCAGCCAGGGGGCGGATTCGGAGCAGCCGCTTCGCTGATGATCGTTGGCGCCCGAGGGGGCTCTGGTTCAGAGTCGGCAGGGAAATCCCTCCAGGTTCAAGTAAGTCCCTGTTCTAGGGGCAAGAAAGTCTATTTGGGTGCGGAGCACCCTTGGTGCACTCCTACCAATCCAGAGGCAGACTTTCAACTGGGGATTGAGGGTGCGCTCTCCCTGCACATGCCCAGTTGAAAGTCAGTACTGCCTCCTGCTTGGCCGTGAAGGCGAACACTCCCTGAGTCTGAGTAACCAGAACAAGAAGCTACAGAACGGACAAAGCTGGCATGGATCTTCCTCTCTTCTCTCTGAACCCAGCAGCAGCAGGATCTAAAGGGCTTTGGCTGGGGGGGGTGCCAAAGGGGTGCCCTGGCTGGGAGGAACAGTCCCCCAGCCAAGCCCCCCCTGGGCAAACCCCAGCCAAAGCCCTTCTTTGCACCCCACATCCGACGGCTGAACAGAGAAGGAAGGGAGCTGACATGGATCTTTCCTCCTTTCTCTCTGCACCTGCTGGCAGCAGAGTTCAAAGAGCTTTGGCTGCAGGTGGCTCAGGGGGTGTCCTGGTGGAAGGACAGTCTCCCAGCCAGAGCCAGCCCTGGGGAAGCCCCCAGCCAAAGCCCTTAAACCTTTTTAAACTTTCCCCAGCAACCTGGATCTATCGTGCTGCATCCAGATGGCTGGCAGAACTTTAAACGTTCAGCCCAGCTTCCTTCCCCAGCGTATCCCAACCGGGTGTGTGTGTGCTGGGGCAGGGTTACCACTCTCACTTCACCCCAACCCACCCAAGGATGAGGCAAATGAACATCTGTTCCCCTCTCCCACTATTCCTGACCCCACTTGCGGAGAGGGCAGACAGTTGCCAACAGGGGAAGAGCTATTATCTCTACGACATTATGAAGACTCAGACTTCAATGATATTTCAAACTTTAAAACCATGGGATAAATTTTAAAAATTCAAAAGCCAGTACCTCCAAAGAAAAACCTCTTAATTATGTAATATTAAACACTAACAGCCTAGCAACATTCAGTACTGACGCGAGGGTTGAGAAAAAGCTTCATACCCAGACATAAAAAAATTTCTTCTCTGAACTTTTCAACTACTATAACCTTTTTGTCTCTTGTCCAAATCGGACAGGTGGTATCCTGACCCACGCCCTAGCAAACCTTCCTGCCAAATATCCGACAAATAGGATAACTGGTGCCAATTTCAGAAGCAATATTATCTTCATGCTTTATAATCGAGTGCACATGCTGGCCTTAACTATGGAACTGTGCATGCGTTGCACTAAGGAGTCCAAGATGGGTGGGAGTTTCTGAAAAATGAAATACTGAAAGCACAATCACAAAGAATTCAAATGAGAAAGAAAAATGGGAGACAACTAAAGAAACCAGTGTGGCTGCACAAGGAGCTTTCTGATGAGCTGAGAATGAAAAAGGACATGTATAAGAAATGGAAGGAGGGACAAATCACCAAGGACGAGTACAGACGCGTCACCCAAACCTGTAGGGACAGTGTTAGGAAGGCTAAAGCTCAGAATGAGACGAGGCTTGCGAGAGATGCTAACAAAAACAAAGGATTTTTTAGCTATGTCTGAACAAGAGAAAGAACAAGGAAGTGGTAGGTCCACTGCTTGGTGAAGATGGTGAAATGTTAACAGGTGACAGAGAGAAGACAGAATTGCTCAACTCCTATTTTGCCTCTGTCTTCTCCCACAAAGGAAACTATGTCCAACCTGGCAAAAGTAGCACCAATGATGAAGGGAAGGACAGGTAAAGAGATGGTAAGAGAACACCTAGCTACTTTAAAGGAGTTCAACTTTTTGGGGCCAAACGAATTTCACCTTACGGTACTGAAGGAACTTTCAGATGTAATCTCGGGACTTTTACCTATAATCTTTGAGAATTCTTGGAGAATGGGTGACGTGCCGAAAGACTGAAGACAAACAAACGCTGTCCCCATCTTCAAAAAAGGGGAAAAGGAGGATTTGGAAAACTACAGACCAGTCAGCCTGACATCAATACCTGGAAAGATTCTAGAGCAGTTTATAAAGCCATCAGTATTTAGAAAACAACGCTGTGATTACTAGGAGCTAGCATGGGTTTGTCAAGAATAAGTCATCCCAGACTAATCGTATTTCCCTTTTTGATTAAGTTACTAGTTTAGTAGATAATGGGAATGCTATGGACATAGCGTATCTTGATTTCAGTAACAAAGCATTTGACAAAGTCCCCCAGGATATCCTTCTTGACAAGCTGGTTAAATTTATTATTATTATAAGCATTTGTATAGCACCAGCTGTGTACCTGGAGCTTTACAGAACAATAAGATAGACGCAGTCCCTGCCTACAGCTTACAATCTAATAGACACGGAGGGGGGAGACAAGGAGAGGGGACATAAGGAGAAACAAGGGATAAATAACATTCAAGCGGATGTGAAGTCTCACATGCATGTGGTTGGTTGCAGTTAGGTTGTGGGGAGGACAGACAGTAAACATTGAGAGGAAAGTTCTAACAGACGTCGGGAAAGGCGGCGAGGAAGAGGTGGGTTTTGAGGAGGGATTTGAAGGTGCAGAGAGAGGGGGCAAGGTGGATGTGGGCAGGGAGGGAGTTTCAGGCATGAGGGGCAGCAAGGGAGAAGGGAAAAAGGTGATAAGGGGAGCAGGGGAGACGAGGGAGCGTGAGGGATGGGACAGAGGAGGAGCGGAGAGTGCGTGCAGGGGTGTGTAAGGAGATTAGGGCTGAGAGGTAAGGGGGAAACCAGGTTGTGAAGGGTAAATATTTATTTATTTTCTAAATTTCTACCCCGCCCCTCCTAAAAACAGCTCGGGGCAGCTTCCAACAATAAAAGAAACATATAAAAGATATATAAAACAATTTAAAACATATCAAAAAAATACAATTCAATATTAAACAGGGCCCAGGAACTCACTAAAACCATAAATAAGGTAGGGGAGATAAAACCCTCTAACCCACCCTCCCCAAAGGCCAGGGGCGAACAGCCAGGGTTTACATCATCGCCGGAATGTCAATAGGCTTGATGGGATAGATGGGCAAATATGGGCTAGAGGATACTACTGTTAGTTGGATTTACAGCTGATTGAAGAACCATACCCAAGGAGTGCTCATAAATGGCTCCCCCTCAATCTGGAGGGTGGTAATCGAGTGGGGTGCCTCAGGGCTCGGTCCTGGGCCCTGTACTGTTCACCTTCTTTATTAATGACTTGGATGAAGACGTAGAGGGGATGCTTATCAAGTTTGCAGATGACAGCACAGGAAGGGATAGCTAACACCTTAGACAGAAACAAGATTCAAACTGATCTTGACAGGATGGAAAGCTGTCCAAAACTAGCAAAATGAAATTGAACAGAGATCAATGTAAAGTTCTGTATTTAGGTAAGAAAAACCAAATGCACAGTTATCGCCCAATAGGATGGGCGATAACTGGCTTGGCAGCAGCACATGTGAAAAGAATCTAGCAGCTGTAATTGATCACAAGCTGAACTGACAGTGTGATGCAGCTGCTTCAAAGGCTAATGCAATTTTAAGCTGCATTAACAGAAGCATAGTTTTTAGGTCACAAGAAGTAAGAGTTCCACTCTATTCTGCACTGGTCAGACCTCATCTGGAGTTCTGTATCCAGGCCTGGGCACTGCATTTTAAGGATATGACAAATTGAAACAGGTTCAGAGGAGAGTGACAAAAATGGTCAGGGGTCTGGAAACCAAGTCCTATGAGGAAAGGCTGAAGCAGCTGGGTATGTTTAGCTTAGAGAAGAAAAGACTAAGGAGAGACATGATATCTGAAGATCTGTCACATAGAAGATGGAGAGACAAAGTGGTTCAAATTGTATCTTTTACTGGACCAAATGTTGGTGGAGATAAGTAAGCTTTTGGGCCACACAGGGCCCTTCCTCAGGAATTTAGCATAGCCAGAAGAACTACTGGCTATGCTAAATGCCTAAAAAAGGGCCCTGCGTGGCCCGAAAGCTTGCTTATTTCCACCAACAAGTTGGTCCAATAAAAGATATCATTCAAACAACTTTGTCTCTCTGACATTTGGGACCAACACGGCACCCACACTCTCTCTGAACACAAGAAGATAGAGCAGACTTGTTCTCTGTTGCTTCTGAGGGCAAGACTAGAACCAATGGGCTCAAATTACAAAAAAGCAGATTTCAACTAAACATTGGGAAGAACCTCCTAATGGTAAGAGTTATTTGAGAGTGGAAGACTGCCTAGGAAGACGGTGGGCTCTCCTTCACTGGAGGTTTTTAAACAGAGGCTGGATGGCCATCTGTGAGGGACGCCGTAGCTGCGCATCTCCTGCAGGGAGCAGAGGGTTGAGCTGGATGACCTCGGAGGTCCCGTCCAACTCTAAAATTCTAAGTAAAACGCCTTTTCCTTAAACTGTTCTTTTAATTGTTGAAATATGAACGTTCATTTTTGCATTTTATGTACTTAATTTTTGATTGCTTTATGGGATTAGATATATTTATATTTTAGTGTTATGATTAGGGCTAAGCATTTGTCATGGTCATGACAAAAGCCATGTTTTTAGTGACTTTTGCCTCCCTCCATGACTTTTGAGATCTTACCCTGACTCCTGTGATTTTCCCAAGTGTTTTGAGATTTCCACCAAACTGAAGAGCAGAGCCAGCAAGAAGAGCACGCTTAATGGTGCTAGGAAGATCCACGGTGTCTCCCTGGAGTTCCAAACCCCTCCCTGGCTGTGGAGACGTGGTGGTATGGCAAGAAGCCAGCAAGAATAGCATGCTGGGCGCCACCGGGTAAACCCACGGCCTCTCCCTGGAGCTCCAAACCCCTCCTCAGTGTTGTTTCTTGTGGAGGGCGGAGCTTTGGGCGTGATCAAGTGGTGGCACAGCATGGTGTCGCAGCAGGATCAGAGGCAGAGAATGTTACAGCTGTCAGAGCTTCAAGAGGCACCAAGGAGGAGACGGCAGCATTTCCTCTGCCTTTATCCCCTGCTTGGGCTTAAATCTAAGCCTGGGGATTTCAAAGGGGTTTACAATCTAAGGGGTGGGATGTGTTTTTCTCCTTCTATTATGTGCTGGGTGGTTTACAATCTGTGATTTGGGGGGGGGGGGGGGGGGGGGGGTTAAAAAAAACAATTTTTAAAAAAAGTTTTTTTTTAAATTCCCCATGATTTTTCTGTGACTTTCTCATTCCTGCCATAACCAACTCATGACTTAAGAAAATTTCCATGACAAATTTGTAGCCCTAGTTATGATATTAGCAACAAGCTATGTTTATTGGCTGATAAACCTTTTGGCAAAAGCTGTAACATACACTTCTACGGAGGCTTTCCACTTGGCAATTTAAACCATGATTAAAAACATAAATTAAGAATTAGCTTGATTTACGTTAAATTTCCCTTCTGCCCTGTACTCTTCTTATTTCCTAGTGACCTGTCTACTTGTATCTACCTATTGTCTTTTCTCTTATCCATCTGTATTATAAATTGTACAAGCTGTTAGGGGCAAAAACCATTGTTCCTACAACTGCCAAGCACCATGGGGCCCTGCTCCATGACTGGGAACTATAGGCAGTGCTACAGTAGAAATATTAAAACCAACGCACATTATATACAAAACTAGATGAACGTTTCCCAGCTATCCAAATCCCCCAATTAATTTTGATTCCTCCTGGATTTTGGATCTCATTGGGGTCTGCTAAGATGAAGGGTAAAGTTAGTGGGGATGGAAGAGGAAAAAGAAGTCCATGATTAAGGGCAGAAGTTATGCAAGTTTAATGAGGAAGTTTGCTGGAGTACGTGTTCTTCCAATCCATCTATTTGTTCTTAATGGACCTAGATAAAAGAAAAATAACCATCCTACAAGCTCAAATAATATTTCTCCCTCCCCTTTGGCATTCTTTAAGACCGCACCGCTGCTCTGCTAATGTTTGTAATTGTGAACAGCAGTCAGGTCACCATCTTCCCCTTCATGAGACTGTCATAATAGAACTTTAAAATGGCTTTACAGGCAAATTTAGAACTGCTGCACTAAATTTAAATCCCTGAAATTTGCAAAAATACAGCACAAAAAGGTATCTTTAGGCCTTCTTACCTGCATACCACAATAATACACTGCACCCCACAATAATACACTAAAACAATAAATATACCTTTAGTTGTGTCAATTGGGCATGAAAGGAACTTGGATAACAACGTACCAATTTCTTTGCTTCAGCTCCACTCTTTATTTTTGTTGGATACTTGGATATTACAGAAGCTGCTTTCCTGCATAAAAACAGTAAAAAAAAAAAAAAGTCCACTCACTTTCATCTTGGCTAAAAAGGATCAGCAACAAGGCCATTCTGTGTATTGCATGTGTTTACACATTGGGATTTTATCCTTATGCAGTGGCCTTTTTGTAATAGCATCCTATTTCACATGTGCTGGAAGTAAAAAGTTCTCAAAGGGAAAACATGAAAAAGCAAGCCAACTACTGCTTTTCTCAAAGCAATTTACTATAAAATATCACATATTGTAATCAAACAGACTGCATGTCAATTTATAAAAAAGGGAAACAGTACCACTACCTTAAATTCATATCGTTTTTATTCTAGAACACTTTATTAGACTCAGAGGAATCTTCTTAGTCATATCTGAAGAGCAGCTACTATTGGAGCAGCAAGCCACAACTCTTTAGCAGTGTACAAACCCATTTTGAGAAATGAATGCATAAAATCTTTTAGATCTTGAAACAATGAAAGTTACAGTTTTGAAATCAGTAAGGTACTTAAACCAGAAGTCTAGCTGTAAGCACAAGTAGTCTCTTGCTTGCTTATTTCAAACCAGGCCCGTGATTAAGTAGCTTACTGAGCTGGGATCTTAGGATGCAGAAGGCAATTAACGAAATCATGGTCTTGAGAACACTTGCAAAAAAATATTCAAGTACTGAGATTATTAAGGAGACTAAGGGTGCCTCTTTTTGAAGGGAAGCTTTATCTTTCACTTAAAAATAAGACTGCATTTTTACTTGCTTTGAAAGTTCTATCAGTACTTTATTTTGTCGTCTGCTCTCCGTTTAAGGAGAAATTTACTGTACTGTGGGGTATTTTTATTATGTTTTGTATTTACTTTTATGGTTTATTTCATGATATCATGGTGAACAGCTGTAAATAAATTTGAATTGAACCAAAGGTGCAGCCCTCCACCACTGCCCGAATTACAAGGGGGCCAGGGGGCCCCTGCATCCCGACCTTTTTTGTTGTTGCTGTTCCAATTAATAACCAACTTTATTTGAACTTGGTGCAGCTTACATGGATAGTTTTTACAATATAATTCTTATTTTTTTTTTCCAAGCTAGATTTATTGCAGCACCCATCACATTACCACCTCAGGCTCTCTTCATCCTATCAACAACTTATCACTTCCATCAGACTGGTGTTAAGCTCTTTTGTGTCAAGGTGCCATCATTTATATCAACCTCTCGGCTCTGCCTTACAATCATGAAACCATAGTTTGATGTGCAGCGTCTCCACTCATTACCACCCCTCCAATGCCTTAGCTTGTGCTATCTGTTCAGCTCCACTAAGGAAAATTTGTCTAACCCCTCTGCTTGTGTATGTTTTATAACTTTGCAGCATGGGCACCCTGTCTCATAGAAAGCTTGCAAATGGACCATGGCCTCTGCTATGGTTTTTTCCATTGTTGCAATAAACCACAGTTCGTTTAGCCATTCAATCTCTGTTGGACCTTGTTCATTTCACCAATTTTTTTGCAATATTTGCTCCTGCCAGAAACATTTGAGCGCATGTCTTTTTATGTGTTCTAATTGGGGCCATATTGGGAAAGATTCCTAGCAGTGCAATGCTGGGGTTCTGGCCAGTTACTAACTTGATATAACGCCATATCATTGACCAAAAGGGGATAATAATCATACAGGACCAAAAACAATGTATTAGCGTTCCCTCTTCCCCATAATTTCTCCAGCAACGATCTGAGAGACCTTTTTCATTTTAGCCAGATGTGTCGGGGTGAGGTACCACCTTGTTGATGATTTAATCTAGGTGTCTCTCACCTGTAGAGATTTGGAGCACTGAGTCATATGTTTCCAACAGGTCACACCTTTTTTTTCCTCTAGTTTTCTTGCTAAGTGGCATTCCCATAATCCGATGTATGCGACTTCTTCGGTCATCCATACTTTGGAGAGAATTGTGTAAGTTCTCGAAAGTAGCCTTTTGTTGCTTGAAGGGAGAAACATCAATTGCTCCAGTGGCTTCTCCTTTCTACAGAATTTCTTTTTAATTTTTGAGGAATTAAAGCAGCTTTGCAGCTGTGTTGTCCAGGGTGAAGAAAAGGCTCCAGCTCCAGGTTTGAGCTTTCCCCCTTTAAATAGTTGTTTGGTCCATATTATCCCCCTTTGTCTCATTGGCTTTACAAGCCCCTGAGAAATCCCTTTATTATTAAGAACATTTTCCTCTAGCAGGAAAAATGGGGTAGCATAGGGATGCATTTCCAATTTTGTAGGCATTTAAACCAGATAAACATAGCAAAATCGCACAAAGGGATGGTCGTCTAATTCTACCACCACCACCTGGGTTTGTAATACCAAGACTTAAGATTAATTTTTTCCAGCAGGTCTTTTTCGAGCTGTACCCAATCTACTCCCGGTGGGTCCTTGTACCAATATTTTACTGCCCACAAACCAGAAGCCCAGGGATCTTTTAAGATCGGGCAGACTCATACCCACTTCGTCGCTGTTTTTCATTAGTGTTTCTTGTCTGACTCACACCCTTTTGTGCTGTCAAATAAGTCTGTACAGCCCTAGCCTCATCTTTTTGAAAACTTTTCTGGTATTTTAGTGGGCAGCAATAGTGATTTATAAGTAATTTTTGAAAGAATAACCATTTTGAAAATGTTTACCCTCCCTAACCACAAACAGGCTAGGTCTCCCCATCTCTCAAAGTCCATTTTTGCCTCTTCTAGAAATCCAGCAAAGTTGTCTTTATATAGCAAAATTGGGTCTTTACTCAGAAATATCCCCAGGTATTTGACACCCATTTTTTCCACCCTGAAGGGCAACACCCTTGAGACAATCTCATACGATATCCGTTCCTTGCTAAAAAGTAGCCCTGATGATTTCTGCACATTTTATACCCTGATATAGCGCTAAAGGATTCAAATAAGAAAGTCAGGTGAGGTACTGATACAAGGGGGTTGCTCAGAAAAAAACAACAACAGCATATCATCTGCATAAGGCAGGATCTTGTATTCCCCACCCCCTACCTTTTTTGATGGCCCCTTTAGCTACTGGCTTTAGAAGGCTATGGGGAGGGGCATGATTTCATTGAGGGGCCCCCTAGCTTTTTCTTTATAATTCAAGTCTTGCCATCCACCCATTAAAGTCAATAGGAAAACTCCCATTTACTTGAATGGTGGAGGATTGTCCTGCCAGTCTCATTTCCAAAAGAGGCATGTACCCTGAGGTTCACTTTAGCAGCCGATATACCTTGGGGATTAGAGAATTTGGTACTTACCATGTGAATCCTCTTTCTATCCAGGATGCCTGACAGTCCTCACTTTGGGGTCATTCCCACACTAAACAAGCAAGAGGCAGAACATCTTTTCTGGAGCACGTGCACGGAGACAATCCTCCCTTCTCTCCAATAAATCCAATAGTCAAAAGGACCCTTTGTATAAGGATACTACATAACTAATTAAACCAAAGTCAAGCATCATAACAGTCAGCGGAAAAACCCTGAAAACAGAGGAACAAACGCCCTCCAAAAGGCGTAACTGAAACATCCAGATACAATCCCCAAGACCCTCCTCAGGATTTATACCGATTCCCGTTTGCTACAAGGGCAGGTCAGAGGACTGTCAGGCATCCTAGACAGAAAGAGAATTCACATGGTAAGTACAAAATTCTCTATTCTCATCCTGGAATGCCCGAGTCCTCACTTTGGGGATGTACCAAAGCAGTAACGATAGTCGATAGAATGGGCAAACAGAGTTAATCCAACACTGCCTGCAATACTCTCCTCCCAAATGCCACCTCAGCAAACTGATAAGTGTGGATCTTATAGTGTTTTACAAAACTGTGCAAGGAAGTCCAAGTAGTTTCCTTGCACACCTCCTCGTAGGAAGCCCTGGAATGGAAAGCAGTAGAAATCGCCATTCCGTGCATAGAATGAACCCAGATATTCCCTAGCGGGGCTTTGCCCTTAGCCCTATATGGTTCTACTATGCATTGAATGACCCACTTGGAAATTACTGACTTGGAAGTCTTAAGACCCTTCCAACCTACCCTGATATTAACAAACAAGGCCGAAGATTTCCTAAAGCCCAAAGTCCTCTTAAAGAAGGGAACTGGGGCTCTTACCTGTGAGTCCCTGTTGTGCTCAGGCTAAGCCAGTCAGCTCATGGGTGACACTGCGCTTGTCCAGCAGGAGGCAGGAATCAAAGAAACTGACTGCGCAGCCGTTGGGTCACCCTCTTGCGCAACTCAGTTGTCAACGATCTGCAATGCACTCAAGACATGGTTGATGCACTCCCAAGAATCTGCTGCACTATTGGAAGACCCCCGCTGTCGGGAGGGCCGTTGGACTGGCCTAGCCCAAGCAGAACAGGGACTCACAGGTAAGAGCGCCAGTTCCCTTTTCTGCTCAGGGCTTCGGCCAGTCCAGCTCACAGGATGTACCCAAGCGGTACCACTGGAATAGGGAGGGAGACAGCGGCCCTATGCCAGACCAGACTGAAGGACCCGCCTGCCGAAGGAGGCGTCAGGTGACTGGAACATGTTCAGTTTGTAGTGCCTGGTGAAGGTGTGCAGGGAGGCCCAGGTGGCAGCCCTGCACACCTCCTTGTAGGGAGCTCTGGCCGCAAAGGCGGCCGAAGTGGCAGCTCCCTGGGTGGAGTGTGGCCAGATCTTTTGTGGGGGAACCTTCCCCTTCACCATATAGGCTTCTGTGATGCAAGCCACCACCCACCTGGAAATGACAGCTTTTGAAGCCTTCGAACCCTTCATCCCTGGCCGTATGTTGACGAATAGGGCCAAGGATGAACGGAATGTGGCCGTGCGCTTTAAGTAAATGTGCAGAGCCTGTCTGACATCCAGAGAATTCCAGTTCTTTTCCCTTGGGTGAGTGGGGTGCGAGCAGAAGGAGGAGAGAATGATCTCCTGACTTCTGTGGAACAGGGAGTTGACCTTTGGGAGAAAGGCCTGGTCCAAACAAAGCACCACCGTATGCCGATTAAACTGGCAGAAACTGCCCTCTATGGAGCGAGCCCCCAACTCGGACATCCGCCTAGCGGATGTGATGGCGACCAGGAAGGCGACCTTAATGGACAAACAATAGCGAGGCCCTCCTGAGAGGTTCGAAAGGGTGGGACTGTAGCGCCCCGAGGACGAGGTTGAGGCTCCAAGAGGGGAACCTGTGGACCACTGGAGGGGAAATTGCCCTGGCTCCCCTCATGAAACTCCGGATCAATGGGTGCCTTGCTATCTTGATCCCCTTGGCTGGGAGAAACACGGAGTCCAGGGCGGAGACCTGCCTGGACAGGGTATTGGGTCTGAGGCCGCTGTTCAAGCCCTCTTGCAGGAACTCCAGGATTTGGGGGATCTGGGCCTGCTCAGGATCGAGTGACTTTTTCTGACACCATCCCCTGAAGGCCCTCCACGTGGATTGGTAAATCCGGCGTGTGGAGGGTCTTCTGGAAGCTAGGAGGGTGCTCAAAGCCTCCGAGAAACCCTGTTCCCTTAGCGCTGTGCATTCAATGTCCATGCAGCTAGTCTCAGGTGGACCAAACCCTCGAATTGGAATGGACCCTGTGTCAAGAGTTTCGGTGTTTGTGGAAGGAACAAGGGCGAAGATACCGCTAGCTCCACAATGTCCGAGAACCATGGCCTTCTTGGCCAGAACGGAGCCACTAGGATGAGGAGGGCTCCCTCTGCCCTGGCTTTTGCCAGGGTCCTTCCGATCAGTAGGAATGGAGGGAAGGCATACAGGAGTGCCATGGGCCAGGGAGCACTGAGAGCATCCACACCCTGTGATCCCTGCGCCCTTGCCCGGGAGAAGAACAGCGTGGTCTTCGCGTTCGTAGGCAATGTGACTAGGTCCCACTGGGGATGCCCCAGCTTGGTGCATATCAGGCAGAAGGCCTGAGGGCATAGGGATCACTCCCCCGGATCGAGGAATTGTCTGCTGAGCCAGTCTGCCTCGGTGTTGTCCTCTCCTCTGATGTGCAGAGCCCTGAGGGACAGTAGGTGTTGTTCTGCCCAGGATAGGAGTGTGCAGGCCTCTGCGTGTAGCGTCCGGCTCCTTGATCCGCCCTGGTTGTTCATGTACGCCTTTGCTGTTGTACTGTCCGTGAACACTATGACATGGGAGTTACGTGCATGCGGGAAACTGAGTACGACGAGCCTGATCGTCCTGAGCTCAAGCAGGTTGATGCTGCTGCTCACCTCGGTGCATGACGATTCCCCCTGGGTCGTGATGGTCTGGGAATGGGCTCCCCATCCTGTTAGGCTTGCGTCTGTTGTGATCGTGACCCTTGCGGGTTCTGAGAGGGGAGAGTCCTCTCGGAATGACTTGTCTGTTAGCCACCAGCGCATGTGTGTTGCCAGTGTGCGTGGCACCCGTATCCAGGGGTTGCTGCCTGAGATGGTGTGTGTCTGCCATGGTCTGAGAAGGCGTTGGAGAGGGCGCAGGTGGAAGCGCGCCCACGCTACTGCTGGGTGCAGGACACGAGAAGGCCCAGGAGGCTTGCCAAGGCCTTTAGCCAAAAGGTTGTTGTGTTGATGAGGGAAGAGTACTCCCCTTCTGATCTTTTCCTGTCGCTAGTGCGTGATGAAGATCCTGTCCTTTTCTGTGTCCAGAATCACTCGTAGGTGCTCTAGCCTCTGTGAGGGTGTTAGGTGACTTCTGCTCGTTGATCAGAAAACCGTGATCGTGCAGATACTCAACCGTCCTCTGGACGTCCCTCACTGCTTTCTCCCTGGAGGCCGAGCAGGTCGTCCAGGTACGGGTGTACATGGACCCCCTGTAGGCGGAGGTTTGCCACCAATGGCACCAGGATTTTCATGAAGGTGCGTGGTGCTGAGGCCAGGCCGAACGGGAGAGCTGTGTACTGCCAGTGCCCCCCGTGGTATGCAAATCTGAGCCACTTTCGGTGGCTGTGGACTATTGGTATGTGTAGGTAGGCCTCCCTGAGGTCAAGGGAGGCCATCCAGTCACCCCCCGATTGCCTGGCAGATTGTCCTCAGGGTCTCCATGCGGAACCGGCGTTTCCTTATGCGTCAGTTGAGTCGTTTGAGGTCCAACACTGCTCTCCATTCTCCCGACTTTTTTGGCATGAGGAATAGTATGGAATAGAGCCCCATGCCCTGTTGTTCCGGGGGTATTGGTTCTATGGCTCCGATGTCGTGTAACCGGTGGATCTCCTGGATCATGGCCCGGTGTTTCTGTGGTCTGGACAAAGATGGAGAGGGGAGGAACTTGCTTGGGGGAGGGGAAGAAAGTTCTATTGAGTAACCCTGTGCTATGCACTCCCTTACCCACGCATCAGAGACTGAAGCTTCCCAGGCCGGAGAGAAATCCCGTAGCCTGCCTCCGATGCGGATGGGCTGGTCAGTCTTGTTTTCTCTGGTTGGTGCCCCCTTGTGGTCTGTTGCAAGGGGGTGGCTGATACTTCCTCTTTCCTTGCCAACCAGACTTGTTCTTGGGTTGTTGTCTGTGAAAAACTCTTCTGATTTCCCCTTCTGAGCCCTGCTGAGTCTCCTGTGAAGCACGTCTGGCAAAAGGAAGACTTCTTGTTACCCACCTGTTGGAGGATCGTACGCTTCTCCTTGCTGTTGTGGTCCTCCAGTACCTTCTCAAGGTATGTGTCGAAGAGCTTTTGGCCGCTGTAGGGCCTATCCACTAGTAGGTTCTTCGCTGCATGGTCCCCACCCCAGGACCTGAGCCAGAGACATCTGCGGGCTGCGATGCTTGAGGCTGCTGCTCTGGCAAAGGCTTTCAGCGTGTCTGTGGATGCATCAGCGATGTATGCTATCCCTAGCATTATTCGCGATGTGAGGGCTTTCACCTTTCTCTCTGAAATACCCTCATCCTGCACCTCCTGGAACCAAGAGATGAGGGCTTGTGCAACATATGTGGTGGCCATGCTTATTCTCATGGCTGTGATGATAGCGTCAAACCCCTTGAGTAATGCCCCCTCGATAGCCTTGTCCGTGGAGTCTTTGGGGTACAAGTCTCCCTCGGTTAGGAAGAGGGTTTGTCGGGCCAGGGAGGCTGCCTCTGCATGCACCTTTGGTTGGTGGAGGAGGGATCCCCTACGCTGAGAGAAGTCGTACAGCTGCTGTTGTTGCTTGGGCAGCCTGTACGAGCGAGTGGGCTGCTTCCACTCGTTCAAGACTAGCCTCTCGAAGGCTTTATCTAAGAGTAGGCCCTTGTCTGGCCTGTGGACCTTAGGTATGTGGGCCCTGACCTCCTGTTCATCCTCTGACTCCAACGGTTGGTCCTTTGTGCCCTCTCCTTTAGTTGGAGGGTGCAGGCTACATACGTCTTGAGCTCCTCCAAGTATTGGGCTGGGAATTCCCTCCCATGGTCGGGGGCTGTGGGAAGTATGTCCTGGCTCTGGGCCTAGGACCCCTCCCCTTCTGAATCTCCCAGTTCTCCCTCCTCCTCTGAGAGGGAGTTGTCACTGTCCCCTTCCCGTGGGCCTTGTGGGCTGAGGGAGCGTGACTGGGGTCTGATGGAGCCGGCCCGGATCGGGGCGGAGTGCTCCTCCTCCAATTCCAACCCCAAGTCGGACAGCCTGGCGACCCTGGCTGTGGATGTCTCCCTGGCTCTGCTTTGAGGCCGCTTGCCGGGAGGGATCCCTGCAGCTTCTCTGGGCCTCTTGCCTCCCTCTAGGGCGAGGGGGTTCTCCAGCCTGTCGAGGCGGGCCATAATTTCTTGGAAGGCCTCCACTATAACAGCGTTCATGGCCTGGTCCTCCTGGGGAGGGGCTGCGGGGGATGGAACTGGGTTTGGTTTTACCGGGTTCCCTTCCCTTGTGAGGACGGGTGGGAGGGGATCCCTAGACTGGCCCTGTGGCACTTTCGAGCCCCCTGCCTCCTCAGGGGTCGCTTTCTTCTTTTGCCCCCCCCCCCATCCCTGTACCTGTGACCCCACAGGGTCGAAGAGGTGGAGAGAAGAGGCTCCCAGCTGTTCCCGGAGCGGGGGTTGACTGGCTTGTCCCAGCGGAGGCGGTGAGACATAGCCGGGCTGCCGCGTGGAGGTTGGGCCTGCCGGCTAGGAAGGCAGCGGCGGCAGCTCCGGGGTTGAGGCGGCGGAGGCTGTGGAGGCTGTGGCTGGAGGCGGCGGCTCCGGGAAGTGGCCGGATCCAGAGGCTTGCGTGGATCCTCCTCTCGCCTTGTGTTCAAGATGGCGGGCATCCCGGACGCCGTGGGAGGTGCCAATTCCTCCGGCGATCTGGCTTCCCCCTGGATGCCGCCCTCCTGAGCCATCGGCCTTTTCATCTGCTGGAGCCCTGGTGCCGCTGGGGCTCTGGATCCGCTGGAGCCCTGGTGCCGCTGGGGCTCTCGCAGGACCCACGGCTCTAGAGGAAGGAGGAGAGAGTGCCGAGCGCGGTCAGGGAGTCCTGAGCGAACGCAGGGTCCTGCCGCGCTATGGCGCCGTTGTGCGCCTCTCTCCGGGGCTGTTCTCCTTGCCCCCTTTTCCTCTCTTTCCTTCTTTTTTCTTGGATTTCTTTTTTTTTTTTTTTTTTAAATCCAAGTCCTGCTCTATGGAGCAGAGTAAGACTGCTCCTGCTAGCACAGAGGCAGAAAGGAAACTGAGTTGCGCAAGAGGGTGACCCAACGCATGCGCAGTCAGTTTCTCCGATTCCTGCCTCCTGCTGGACAAGCGCAGTGTCACCCATGAGCTGGACTGGCCGAAGCCCTGAGCAGAATAGCCCTGCGCACATCCAGGCAATGCCACAATTTTTCTTTCAAATTAACATGATGAGGACAGAATGAAGGGAGCACCACTCCGACAAGTGGTGAAAGGCCAAATTAACTTTGGGAACAAAGGCCTGGTCCCATCTCAGGACCATAGCCTCCTTTTGAAAAAACGCAGAAATTGGGCTAGAGAAAGCCCCCTAACACCAGATTTAGATTCCATGTTGGATATCTATGCACAACAGGAAGGAACAATACTTTAGTAGCAGTCAAAAACCTCCTGATATGAAAATGTCCCAAAATCTTAAGTCCCTTGGCTGCCAAAAAAACCCGAATCAATAGCAGCTGCCTGCCTGGCTAGAGTGTTTGGCTTTAGGCTCTTGTCCAATCCGGATTGAAGAAATTCTAAAATTTCTGGGATTCCTGCCTCCCTAGGATCTAGAGCCACACCATTCCCTGAAAACCCTCCAGGTGGACTGATATACTGTACACATAGTTCCTCACCTAGAGGACAGGAGGGTGCTGAATACACATCCGAATATCCCAGATCTTTTAGGGTCTGACGTTCAATCGCCATGCAATCAGCTTGATTAGGTCCAACCCCTTGTAAAGGCTTGGCCCCTGACTCATTAGATTTGGAAATTTTGGGAGCCTCAGAGGTTCTGAGAACTAAGGTCTCCTTGGCCGAAAAAGGACCATGAGGATTATGTGAGCTCACTCCCTGCGAATTTTCACTAAAGTCCTGCCTATTAGAGGGAATGGAGGGAACGCATAGAGCAGGGTTGCCAGCCAGGTTTGATTGAGGGCATCTATGGACAGCGTGTCTTGAGGACTGAACCTCGACATGTAGCGGGACACTTTTTCCATTTCCAGGGACTGTAAATAGATCGATTTGCAGCACACCGAACTCACGCACTATCAGGCAGAATGCTTCCTCATATAGCGTCCATTCCCCTGGATCGATCTGGCATCTGCTGAGCCAATCCACTGTTATATTGTCCATAACCTTGATGTGTAGAGCCTTCAGAAACGCTATCCGAGGCTCTGCCCACGTGAGGAGTCTCGATGCCTCTGCATGGAGTTTTTGACATTTGGACCACCCCTTGATTGCTCACATAAGCCAGGGGTGGGAAACCTTTTCTGTCCCAGGGGCCTCACTGAAAATGAGTACGAGCTCCGAGGACTGCATAGAGGTTGGGGCAGGGGTGCTTAACAGGTGTATTCAAGAAAAAGAAAAAAAAAAAAGGGCCCAGATCATGGATCTGGGTCATGGATCTGTCCCCTACCTGTGTGTGCATGCCCTCCTCTCTGCTCCATTATGATGAGCTCAGTTTTTCAGTGCTTGGGGGGTAGAGACTGGATTCAGGAGCCAGATTCAGGCACTAGAAAGGGGCCACATAAAAACTTGCTGAGGACCACATTTGGCCCCCGGGCCCGAGGTTCCCCACCCGACATAAGCCTTTGGCGTTGTGTTGTCGGTATACATAAAAACATGCTGACCCAGGATCTGGCACATAAAGCGTAATAGAGCTAACCTCACTGTCCTTAGTTCTAGCCAGTTGATGCTCTGTCGACTTTCTTGCTCTGACCACTGGCCCTGCACTGCTGATGTGCCCATGTGTGCCCCCCAACCTGTCAGGCTGGTATTTGTAGTGATGGTCACCCTGCTTGGGTCAGAGGGGAACCCCGAGCATGAACCTGTGCTGTTGTAGCCACCAGGACATGGCGGTATAGAGGGATTGCTGAACTTTAGACAGCTTGGAGAACTTAGTGGGCTGCTTCCATTGGGCCCTAATTATTTAGAGGAACAGCCCCTCGAGTTAGAATCTGAAGTGCCAGAGGAGGAGCGGGAGATACAGGATGAGGAGGAGGCAGCCACTTCTGCCTCCTCACAAGTAAAGGGGACCCCACACACACAGACTCGTTCCAGCAACTCCAGCTGCACGCTTTAAGATCTATGATGGGCGCTCTAGCCCGTATAGAAGGGAACCAAAAGAGGGCTCGAAAGCATAAACGAGCCCCCCCCCCCAAAAGTCTCTAAGGGTTCCTCGCGGGTGGCTGGTAAGGACAAGCATAAAAACACCCGCAAGCCCCCTCGTAAGCATTCTCTCAGGGACCTGCTCGGCTCCTCCTCGGATGACGAGTGCCAGGGATCCCTGATGGAGGAGGGGGAACTGTTGGACTCGGGATCAGATACTGATACCACCCCTCGACCCCCCTCAAAACGACACAAGGCCGCACGTGCTAAAGCCCCACAACCTATGGCCTCTTCCTCCTCCGACGCTTCAGATTCTAACTCAGGGGGCTGCTCCTCTGGGGATTCCGATACCCCCAAATGGGAGGGCTATGCTTTCTAGAGGACCCAAGGAGATGGGCAGAGAGCTTCCCTCAGAACAGGGCCCCAAGTTCCTAAAGAGAGCACAGAGGGTGCTGAACATTACTTTTAGTACCCCCCAAAAAGGGGACTTGGACTCTACCTCGGATGATGAGGTTTCAGACAAGGACTATCTCCCCAAACTCCATAGCAGATCCAAAGGGGTGATCCTGGATAGGTCCTTTGAAAAAATTAGGGCCCAATGGAAGCAGCCCACTTAGTTCTCCAAGCTGTCTAAAGTTCAGCAATCTCTCTACACCTTCACTAAACTAAGCAGAACGACCCTATATTAAGGTGGACACGGCAGCTTCTTCTCTAGCCCGCCAGTCCGTATTCCCCTCAGAAGGGAACCTACTCCCTAGGGACGCCACAGATAAGGGAATAGATATAGGGCTTCGCAAAAATTACGAGACACTGTCAAACACACTACAAATGGCTACGGCCGCCTCGTACACCTCCAGAGCCATCATGAAGTGGTTCAAGCTAGCTAAGGACCCAAAAATATCTGCCCCCCTGTCCTGCAAGCTGGCCACTAATGTCACCTTGGCCCACGCATTCTTAAATCGATGCATCTATGGACATCGTCACCTGGGCTGCCAGAGGCATGGCGGCGAATGTGGCAGCCAGGCTCCGCTTATGGCTGCGTTTCTGGTGCGCAGACTCCCATGCCAAGAACCTCCTAGTAAACAGCAGGTTCAGAGGCCGCAAGCTATTCGGCCCCGCCTTGGACAAGGCACTGACCAAGGCCTCCAACAAAGACAAGAAACATTCTCTCAATCAGGTGCAGACATTTAAAACCTTTTTTCACCCATTCCAGCACCCCCAGCAGGGGCTTCAAAGGAACTTTCCCTCTTACAACTCCTGGAACACACAGCCTTGTGGCAGAAGGCACAGGGGACGTGAAGCCAAGACCAACAGGCCTGCACCCCACTCTAATTACACCAGATGGAACGGGTCACCGTCACACAAGCAGGACTCCTGACTGCTCTGCACCCTCCTCCCCCATCTCCGCCCGCCTCGGAGGAAGGCTCCTACACTTTGCCCATCGGTGGGACCAAGCCACCCTGGACCACTGTTAAGACAAACCGTTACACGGGGATACTCCATTGAACTAAAGTGCAGGCCAAGGGAGTTCTTTCGCATATCCCCTCTCTCTCGCATCACCGCCAAACGCTCAGCTATGCGCCGCAAAATCAACAGACTACATCACATATGAGTCATAGAAAGGGTGCCATGGAACGAAAAGGGAAAGGGACTCTATTCAATTCTCTTCTTAGTACAGAAGAAAAAAACAACGGAGAATGGAGAGCAGTCCTAGACCTCAAATGTCTCAACAAATCCATCCGGTTACAAAGATTCAAGATGGAAACTCTGGCCTCCATCTCCCTAGCCATCTCAAAAAACAACTGACTCACCTCATTGGATCTCAAAGACGCTTACCTCCATATTCCCTTCCTCTGACCCCACCGCCAATGGCTAAGATTTGCTTACAACAATCAGCACTTCGGATTGGCAACTGCCCTCGAATATTCACCAAGGTCCTAATCCCAATCGTGGCGAACCTGCGACTAGAGGGCATAGCCATATTCCCCTACCTGGACGACCGGCTTATCCGGTCCCCACCCAGGAAGCTTGCTCATGCTCATCTCCAACGCTCCATCTTCTATCTAAAGTATCACGGCTTTCAAGTCAATCAAGACGAGCCATCTCTCACCAACTTAGCGTCCAGAGCACCTAGGGGTGATATTCCACACCTCACTAGACAGGCTGGGGATCAACATCGCTCAGGGCTACTGGACAGTCACAGACACCAGCCACAGCATCAATTGGCTGGAGCTCAAGGCCATTCGCCTGGCCCTCCAACACTTCCTCCCCCACCTGAAGGGGCACCATGTGCTGGTCTGCACAGACACCACCACAGCAATGGCCTATATCAACAATCAAGGGGGCTCAGTCTCGTTCGCTCCAAAAGAAAGCACTGCGACTCTTTCGTTGGACACAGCCTCACCTACTCTCTCTCACTGCCCTTCACATAAAAGGCGTAGACAACATGGAGGTGGACTGGCTGAGTTGTCAAACAACAGAACCCGGGGAATGGACCCTCAAGTGCCTCAGCATTCCAGTGCACAGTGCAGAGATTCGGCAGCCCTTTGGAATGATTCATACCCACAGGTTCAGACCTCTCATCATCTCCAACTGCAGTGGTCTTAGCAGCTGTTGCATGCAGGATACTAGTAAACTAAGAAGGCTGGCCAGGGTCTTTAGTCTCAGTTGACTGCTCACCTGGAGCATTTGTACCATGGACTGAATCTTCTCCTGCCTGCTGGGAGGAATATAAACAGCATTTGCGAGGGTATCTATGATGACCCCTAGACATTCCAGTCACCATACAGGGGTCAACTGGCTCTTTTTGCGGTTTATCACAAACCCGTGGTGTTCCAGATACGCCACTACTCTCTGTAAATCCCTTTTTGCTTGGATGGAGACCCTGAGGAGTAGGTCGCCCAAGTAGGGGTGGAAATTAATGCCCTCTAGTCTTAAGTTTGCGATTAGGGGTATCAGAACCTTTGTAAACGTACGGGGGGAGGGGTATGATGCTAGACCAAAAGGGAGTGCTCGGTATTGCCAGTGTTGTTGGGCATAGGCAAACATAGCCACTTCCTGTGTGCCCGCCTGATAGGTTCATGCATGTATGCTTCTTTCAAGTCCAGGGAAGTCAGCCCATCTCCCTTGGAGATGGCCTGGCAAACGGAGTTCAGGTTTTTCATCCAAAACTTCCTGGTCCTCACTCTCTCGTTCAGTCATTTCAGATCTAGCACTGCCTTCCACTATCCCAACTTTTTGGCACAAGAAAAAGGACTGAGTGCAACCTTGCCCCGATCGTCTAGTGGCACTGTTTCTATCGCTCCTATGAAGCGGAGTCTGTTGACTTCTGCTAGCATGGCTTGGTGCTTGACCTGCTTGGAAGACACGGGAGAGTAGAGAAAGAAGCTTGGAGGGAGGCTCACTTCGCAGTTCTATTAGATACCCTTATGATATTACTTCTAGTACCCAGGCATCTGAGGTTGAATATGCCCACACCTGAAAGCAGCCTTGCAGCCTGCCTCCTATGCCTGAATTTGTTAACTAATCAGTCCTGTTTAGATTGGTTGGAGTCATTCTGGTTTCTAGGAAGGCTCGAGTTGGAAATTCTTTTCTTCCCTTGCCACTTGGGGGTGAATTTCTCCTCCCTAGAGAACTGGGTACGATTATATCCCTTTCTAAAGGCAGTTGAATTCACTGCGCAATTGGGGGGGGGGGGTGGAAGGAAGAGAACAAAAAAAATCTCTTTTTTTGTCCCAAATTGCTGTAGGGTCTGCCTTTTAGCCTTGTCATGGACATCTGCCATGACCTTATCTAGGCATATGCCAAACAACTTTGATCCTTGGTAGGGACCAGAGATCAGTAGATTTTTGGCAACTGAATCCCCATGCCAGGATCTGAGCCCCTGGCATCTTCTAGCAGTTACGCTAGTAGCCACAGCTCTGGAAGCCCATGAGAGAGTGTCAGTAGAGGAATCTGCCATGAAGGCTATGGCTAAAAGAATTGGAGATGTCATTATCTTGGACCGCTTCACAAATATTGTGGTCATGTATGTCCTGGAACCAGCTGATGAGGGCTCGGGATACATACGAGGCGATAGTGACCATGCGTAGCACCGTGGCTGAAATGTTTCAAATTCCCTTCTCAGGGTGGATTCAATTCTCTTGTCCGTGGCATCTTTAGAGAAGCAGTCTCCCTCCATGAGGAAAACTGGCTGCCGTACCAGGGAGGCCACCACTGCATCCACTTTGGGTGTGCAGAATAGCACTTCCTTACACCTAGAGAACACATACAATGCTCTTGTGTTTTCGTCATTCTGAATGGAAACAACCTCGGAGGGCCTATAGAGATAATTAGTTTTCTGAATGCCCTGTCCAGGGCCAACCCTTTGTCCTTTCTGTGGACTTGGGAGATACCAGCTCTGGGAGCTTCCTCCTCTGAGTAATCCTCCTTTTGTATTTTCTCTCTTAGTCGCAGTGTTTTTATCACTTGCTTCATGAGCTCATCCCTATACTGTAGAGGGAATTCCCCGTCTTGGGAGCGTGAAGGGCTGCTCATTAGAGATCTGTCCTTCCTCCAGGGAGGATTCGGAGGCCCATTGTGAGTAGTCTTCTCCAGACTCCCCCAGCCATTCTTCCTTCTCAGAGGAATCTCTTATTTTGGGGGGGGGGGGGGGAAGGTGTCTCTTGCTTAACATGGGCCTCTCTTGGGACAGGAGATAACACAACCCGCAACTGCCCCTTCCTCCCCTGTCTTGTCTGAGGAGCGCTCCACTTCCAATTGGAAGCGATCCTCTGGGATGTCTAGCAGCATTTTTTATTTTTTTGTTATTTTAAAAAACTTATTACCCCACCCCTCCTCCCACAGGCAGCTCATAGTCAAATAAAATCCATAACAATAAAACTAAGAACAACGCGAGGAAAAAAAAATCCCACCCCCCCTCAACCCAATCTCCCCACCCACTTACCCAACTCCCCCACCAAATGCCTGGCGGAACAGCCAGGTCTTACAGCTTCTTTGAAAAGAGGGGAGATCTGGAGCCAACTAAGTCTCTACCGGAAGGGAGTTCCACAGGCGGGGTGCGGCCACCGAGAACGCCCTCCCCTGTGTAGCTCCTCCCCCCCCGAGAAACCTGGGGAACCTCGAGCTGGGTGCCCCCGGATGACTGCAGAGGCCGCTCCAGAGTCCGGGGGATGAGGCAGTCTTGCAGATAGGTAGGGTCTAGGTCATTTAGGGCTTTATAGGCCAGAATCAACACCTTGAATCGGGCCCAGAAAACTATCAGCAGCCAGCGCAGAGAATGGAGCACCAGAGTAATATGTTCCCGGCGGCTCAGTCCCACCAGGAGATGAGCCGCCGCTTCTGCAGCAGCTGCTGCTTCCAAGCCATCACCATGAGTAGCCCCGCATACAGCGCGTTACAGTAGTCCAATCTGGAGGTGATGAAAGCATGGATGACGGTGGCCAGGTCCGAGTCTGAAACATACGGCTGAAGCCGACGCACCAGATGTAACTGGCAAAAGGCACTCCTTGCCACAGCCTCTACCTGGACATCCAGGCGGAGCTGTGAGTCGAGGAGCACCTCCAGACTCTGCAGCTGGGAGATTAATGGGGGGCAAACCCCATCAATGACAGGAGCGGCCATCTCCATCGCTCTCCCCACCAGCATCACCTCTGTCTTGTCAAGATTCAGCCTCAGTTGATAAGCCCTCATCCAGTCCCCCACAGCCATCAGACACCGAGTAGCCACCAAGACGGTCGGTCCTGGATCTGTAGAAAAGGAGAGAGAAAGCTGGGTGTCATCAGCATATTGATGACACCGCATGCCAAACCCCCTGATCACCTCGCTGAGCGGCTGCATATACACGTTGAACAGGAGAGGGGACAAACAGAACCCTGCGGGACTCCGCACAAGAGGTCCCAGTATAATGAAAAATAATCCCCAAGCACCACTCACTGAGTTCTCCCGGTCAGGAATGAGCGTAACCACTCAAGAGCAGTCCCACCCATCCCTACACAATCCCGCAGGCGCGTCACCAACATCTCATGGTCAATGGTATCAAACGCAGCCGACAGATCTAATCGAATCAACAGGGTCGAATGACCCTGATCCCATTCACGATGTAGATCATCAACCAAGGTCACAAGCGCAGCCTCGGTGCCATACCCCAACCGAAATCCCGACAGAGGGATCCAGAAAACCAACATGATCAAGATGTCCCTGGAGCTGCCGAGCCAACACCCATTCAATAACCTTCCCTAAAAAAGGGAAGGTTATTGGAGACAGGACAATAACCGGTGAGGGAGTCGACGTCAAGCAATGGTTTCTTTAGCAGAGGCCGCACCACCACCTCCTTGAGACAGCCCGGCACTCTGCCCTCCTGAACAGAGGCACTGATCACCCCAGCCAGCAGCGGCCCCAATATCTCCCAGCAAGACTTAACTAGCCAGGATGGACAAGGATCTAATTCACAAGAGGTGGCTCTGACCAGCCCAAGAACATCCACCACATCGGCAGGTGTCATGTATTTCCTATTATAAGCATATATTTTTTTGGCCATCTGTGTTCCTAATGTATTGATTTTGAGTTTCAATATATTAACTTTCTGTTTCAATGTATTGAACTTGTGTTTTACTGCATTGATTTTTAAAATCAGTTTCTATATGTACCTTGGTTCAGGCTGAGGCCTCCTCAGCTGTGTTCCAATGAACTTTTTTTAAACTTCTCAGTGAACTTTTCACCGTATCCAAGGAAACAGGGAAAAAAATGACTAAAGTTGGAGGCCAGACCAAAGGCCTTATCAGTCTATATGTCTAAATGACAAATGGTACCAGCCATGAACATCTCCAAAGTGAGAACTTTTAAGTCTTAACTTTTCCTAGCTAGCACAGCTGCGTCAGTTCTCTCTATAATCTGATAATTAATTTTGATGGAAATATGAGGTTTTGGTCAAACTTTGAAGGAAATCTGATTCTTTGTTCAGTCTCTTTACTTGCTCAGAATTAAGAGAGCCAATTAGAATCCTGTGTATTTCCATGCTAACTGATGTCATCAGCATCACTGCTCAGGAGTGTCAGCTTCTGGCAAACTTTGCTTTAAGAAGGGAGACACTAGCTTTGCTTTTTCAGATTGAAATCCTACACTATGTTGGGGTTTCTCTCTCACCATCATGGCAGAAAAAGGGAAGAACTGGGAAGAATGTAATGTATTATTCTTGATATCTTTGAGCCAATGAATTGAGCATATGTTAAGCTTTTAGAAGCTATTTTCTTAAAATAGAAATGTTTTTTAGATCATGTAACTTTGATTGGCTATCAATACCATTCTATGTAAGCTACTGATATTTTCTATTTAAATTTAAGTAAACTATGCCTATTTTTTATATTCTAAAGTCTCATGTTCCATTTATTTATAAATATATTGTCATTTTACAATACTTGCTTTGCTAGCTTGGCATCAAAGTAAAGTGTAAACTCATTTTATACAACCTGGAAAGAGTGGCCCAATCCAGTTAGATCTTGTCTGCTGGAACACATAGTTCTCTTTCCTTTTGTAAAAAAAAGACACGCAACACGACAACCGACTGAAACGGATCCCATAAAACTGGACAAGGCTGAGCTTCCATAACCTCCAGTTCCCCCTCTGTAATAAGTGTGGCGTCGAAGTCGTGGTGAATACAAGCAATTTTATCCACAAAATAATGCACAAACATGTCACAGCGTGCTACAGATGACTCCACTTCAAGGTGGAGGGAGGCCGGACTGACCAACCCCCGCACTACCTGGAAAAGCTCAACTAGATGAGATTTTGCAGATGCTATGAGAGCAGCAAAAAAATCCTTTTTTGCTGCCCACATAGCCATGGCATAGGCTCGTAAACTGGCTCTATGACTCAATCTGTCAGCTGCAGCACGAGAACACCACCACCGTCACTCCAACCGCTGCCCTTCTCGCTTCAGCAACTGCAGTTCCTCAGAGAGCCAAGGGGGCCTGCGATGCTGTCACCTTGGCAGAAAATGCCTAGGAGCCGTTTGATTGATGGCCTCCATCAGCAAGGTGTTTCATGGCACAACGAAGTCATCGACGAGACGGTCATCAAGGTCAAAGGGAAACTCCCCCAGAGCAGTCCAGAACAGTTCTGGTTGCATCAACCTCTGGGGGCGAACCATTCGAACTGGTTCCATGCCCCTCTGGGGGCAGACATGCACCGGGAGAGAAGCCTGCAGGAGATAATGGTCCGTCCACAAAAGGGAACAGCTGATATCTCCCCCACCAATGGAACCCCCCCGCCCCCCGCCTCAAGGCCAGTGTAAAACACAAGGTCTAAGGTATGTCCCCCTTGATGCGTCGGGCCACTAACCATCGGCCATGAACTCATGCTCCGCACCCCTAAGATCGGCATCAGCGTGAATGTTGAAGTCCCACAAGACTATCGTCTTCAGGGATCGCAACACTACCTCCGACACCAAATCTGCTAGAGCATGTAGGGAGGCCGCCGTACAGGGAGGCGCACGGTATATGAGCAGCACTCCCAAACTGTCCCCTGCCAAATCCAACACCGAATGAATACCCTCAATACCCAATGTGGTTTGCACCGGGTACCTCCGAACAGCCTAACACCAAAATCATGGCTACACTGCCCCCTCCCCCCCGCCCCAACTGTATGGAATACCCAGCCAGGACAGGCCCCGTCCAGCCAGGTTTCTGGGATACAGATGAGGTCGGCTGCATGGTCCAGGATCAACTCCTAGACCGTTGTTGCTTTATTTGCTACCGACCGCGTATTTACCAGCATCAGAACATGGTATGGGGCCCTCTGATCTGAAACCACCCACCCAGCTGCTAGGGGGATAGTGAGTGGGAAAGATACCAAGCATCTGTCCCGTTTCACAGCTGTCATCTTCCCCCAACAGGGACCATATTTCCCCTATCCCATCACAACCCCAATGACTGTCACACACACACACATCCCAGCTCCCCTCTGGCTGTCCCAACGGGGGGTGGGGGAGGAGGTCCCTTCCCTCAAAACCCCCCAAATCTCCCCCACCCCCTTTCATATCCCTCCGTATCCTCCTACCAACATAAACACACACCGCACAATTAAAAGCGCTTCATGCTCCAGCCCCCCCACGGGCCACACAGCACAGCCCTTAGATGCGTGCCTGTGGCGCACACCGCTTTCTACCCCCTCGGGCCACAGCCCGACCAGAAGCCTCCGGAAGGGTGTCCTTCACCCCTCCCCCCTCTCCTGCTGCCACCAGGAGGGGGGAAACAAACACAGGGGTCCAGGGAGCATTGTGGGTCTGGACTTCGCTGACTGTTTGCCTTTTCCCACTGCTTTTTTATAAAAGCCCTTAAAAGTGGAGGGAGATCACCTCCTCTTAGCTCTTGGGCGCCTTCTGCCTTCCTCACACAGGTAGTTCAGGGAGGACATTATTCTCCTTAGGACTTCGCCTAAGCCCTGGAGATTGTCCCTGAGGGAGGCGGAGGCCTGTTCCTCTGCCTTGTCCACTCTTTCATTGGGCTGCTCTCTGGCAGGCGCCCTGGGTTGATCATGGGGTTTCTCCCTGGGTTGGTCGGGGGTAGTACGAGACTTATCCAGTGCCATCTTGTTTGTCTGGTTCCTCGGCCAAAGTGCAGGAAGCATCTCACCGACCTGGGGCAGGAGCTGCGGGACCGGGGCTGCAGTGCGGGTCTGAGCTCGGTCGGCTGGAAGGCAAGGGAGGGGGGAGCGGGCTGATTTTGTGGCCCTCAACCCGTGTCGTGCAGTCGCTGCTCTGCTGGGCCCATGGGCAGCGGAGAGCTGCCGTGTGGGCTCTGATCTGCTGCTAGATGTGGCCCGCCCTATGTGTCGGGTTGCTGCTGGCCAACTACATCCCTCTCCTGAAGGAAATTGTTTCCCTGGAACAGAGAAAGGCTTCTCTGCGGGGAGCTGCTGAATCTGCTTCTGCTTGGTCTGGAGGCAAAAACAAAACTGGAGAAAAGGGGGCGGGGGGGGATTGTCCCTGTGCGCACGCTCCAGAAAAGATGTTCTGCCTCCTGCTGGTTGAGTGGGGGAATGACCCAAAAGTGAGGACTGTCAGGCATTCCAGGATAAGAATAATGTACATTCAAAAAAAGTGCATCTTCAGTGAGGAGTCATTGGGTGTTTACTTTTGCATCTTTTTCAAATGGTGGCACATCCAACAACCACCAGGATAAAGTTCTGAGAGAGACCTTCCAAACCAATGGTTCACACATTTTTGGTTCTCTCAATAAGTGTTTTTAGACAGATGTGGAGCCTGGCTGCCTCTGGAGTTGCTCCGCGGGTGCACCCCAGTGTCTGCCTGCTTCCAGCCCTGCCTCGGTCCCCAACAGATGGACCAATGGTTTTACCGGGCCGCAGGGCACTCATGCAGCACCGCCACTGCCGAGTTGCAGGCACTTGCCCAACGCTCTAGACTGGCACGTGCAACTTCATGGTGTTGAATGGGGCAAAGTACAGCTGGGTGTGGAGTTGCACTGTGGGTCCAACCAGCAGACAGACAGCAGCTCCACATTTGCCTGTTGCCCTGGGTTTGGCCGGCCCACTCCGCATAGCACGCTCTGGGGATGTTCTGGAGTGCTGCCGGCAGGGCTGCACCAAAGCAGTCACAGTCTGCTCCATTTGAACATCTGTGTGGTCATCAAGACTTAACACACTGTTAATACTAGCAGTAAACGGTTTAGAGAATGTTTGGGACCAACAGGACAACCACACAAGAGATGGAGACCAATAATTCAGATATTTTACTGGACCAACTGCTGTTGGTTGGAGTATGAAAGCTTTCAGACTACAAAGAGTCCTTCCTTAGGCATGTGAAGATCATCATAATCTTTATTTTTTTTATATTGCACCCCCGTCATGGCACTCGAAGCACTTTACATTCAACAATTTAACACAACTTTTTAAAAAAACCTCAGAACAACCCTGTGAGGTAGGTTAAGCTGAGAGAATCATGCGGCTGGCTCAAGGTCACCCAGTGAGTTTCTAGCTAAAGCAAGACTAGAAGCAGGGTACCCCACTATCTTCCAGTCCAAGTACTGTGCACTTAGCCATTACACCACACTGGCTCATTACACCACACTGGCCCTCATCTTGAAAAGACAGGGGTGGGAATTAAATTCATAGCTTTATTGGACAGTGAATTTGAGCTTCATTAGCTACTACAAAAATGTGCACCAGGTAGCCTGCTGTTTACACTTATACCATTCATTGCATTTGTTTTAAAATACTACCTTTCTTCCTAAAGCTTTTCCCCCACTACACCTACATCCCAAATGCTCACTATATACACATACATTTTATACTATATTTTATATATATATCACGTATGTGCATACATACGTACACACACAGAAAGTATTTAGTGCATGCCTGATGGTTCCATTCTCTCTCTTATTCCACTACATTTGGGACCAACACAGCAACCACACTGCACCTTATTTATATAGTTTGATTATTTTTTTTCCTCTCGTATTTAAATGTTTGAACCGTTAGTGGGAGAGAGCTATTAAGAAAGAAGTCATTAACATTTCACATATGTACCAGTCCTGAATTTACACAGTCCTGACTTTTTACATACCTAAGCAAGAGTACTATGCGGTCTGAAAGCTTGCATACTCCAGCCAAGAGTAGATGGCTCAATAAAGACAAAGTAGGTCAAATTGTATTCTTCATCTCTTACAAACTGGACACAAATGAATACTCTACACGATATTTTTGTATTGCTATGCAGACAGGAAAGCTTCAGAGTGTATCTGCAGTTAAAAAATTCTGCACAATTCCAAATTAATGTTAATATAGTTTTAACTGGTCTGCAATGACAACACAAAAACCCATGGGTGAACATGCTTGGAAAAATGCTGGAACAAGCATCTGTTATCGTTTCCTACAGAACTGTAGGTTTCGATCTGCGCATGCGGCAAAGTGGTTAGCTGGGACTCGTCTGAGCTCCGTTCCCCCCAGCTCTGAAATGGATCGGTAAAAGTTTTTTTAAA
This sequence comes from Sphenodon punctatus, assembly GCA_003113815.1. Lineage (NCBI taxonomy): Eukaryota > Metazoa > Chordata > Lepidosauria > Sphenodontia > Sphenodontidae > Sphenodon > Sphenodon punctatus. Next base: position 258,801 of record QEPC01009300.1, read on the forward strand.
AAAGGAAAACCTCCGTGATTGAGAACAATGGCAGGGAAAGGCAAAAAACAAAAGCTCTCTCAAAGCAACGCGCTGGAGCGTTTGTGTCAGAAGAAGGTCAGTGCGGCCCCCAGAAGCTCAGAAAGCAGGAATAGCAGCCTGCAAATGGCAGCGGCAGAGCGCGAGACTGAAGAGGAGCAGGGCTCAATTGATACTGACCAGGAGGAGGGCGAGCTTAAATCCCTGCACAAATCGCTGCATAAAACCTTGCTGGGGATGAAACAAGAGTTAAAGTTAGAAATGAGGAAGATCAGGAGCTCGGTGGAGGAAGGGAATAAAAAAAATGGAGCAGTTTGTCAAGAGAATGAAGGTGGCTGAGGGCAGGATTTCCTCCCTTGAAGATCAATCCAGCACTGTGCTGGAGCAGCTTGGAACCCTTAAAAGGGAAAATATTTTCCTGCAAGAGAAATGCGAGGACCTGGCGAACAGGTCTCGTAGGGGTAATCTGAGAATTAATGGAGTTAAAGAACTGATTGGGGCAGAAAAAATAGAAGAGACAATATGGGAGGTACTGAAAGAAAATATCCCAGATGATATTGACATGCATAAGGCTGAAATTGTCAGGGCTCACAGAATTGGGCTCCAGAGACAAAATGGCAATGAAATTTGCTAAATTCCAAATGAAAGAAGAAATCTTAAAGGAGGCCAGGCTCAAAAAGAATTTAACATACAAGCAGCAAGTGGTGAAAGTATTTCCTGACTACGCAGCAGAAACTATTAAGAAAAGAATGAAGTGGAACAAACACTTTGGAACTCTGCTGGAAAGGAATCTAAAGTCCCAGCTAATATTCTCAGCTAGAATGATGATTGTGAGCAGAGGAAACAGAAAGATTTTTGAGAGCAGAGGACTTGGAGGCTTTTCTGCTGACCATCCCTGCAGTACCTAGAGCACAGGCTGAGATGTAAAGGATCATTGGGACAGGCAATAACGGAGGCATATCTGAAGAAGAAGAGACATGGTGGAAGTGAATGTTATACAAAAAGAAGCCGAAGAACACTGTGCATTTATGGCTTTTTGAAGTTATTTGATCGTTAACCAGTTTAAACAAAAGTTATTACATGATAGAAAATTGCATAGAGAATTCTATGCAACATGCTGGGGGGGGGGGGGGGGGGGG
>QEPC01009300.1:291782-318355 GCA_003113815.1 Sphenodon punctatus
TTGTCTCTCCCTCTGTTCCCCTTCCTATGTCTCTCCCCCAGCTCCTGTCTCTCAGATTGTAAGCCCTAGGGGTAGGGACCATGTCTATTTTATTACTTTGTAAAGTGCCAGGTACACTGCTGGCGCTATATAAATGTTTGTTAATAATAATAATAACTGGCACTTTACAATTGTAAGAAAAAGACACAGTCCCTGCCCCAGTGGGCTTAAAATCTAAGAGAGACAAAGGCGTGTGGGAGAATAGGGGAAGAGAAAAGAATACATACATGAACTCATGAGGTCTCAGGTGCACGTGCTTGGCTTAGTTACAAAGGTGTAGTTACTCATTTAATGTTACACTCATTTAATGTATATAATCACTGCTTTGGGGAGTGCTTATTTTTCATTTGTGCACAGGTTTGCAAGTGAGACACTCTGCAATGATTTCTATTATAATACTTTATTCCTTGTAATAACCTTTCACATTTCTTCCTTTTTTCTCTTTGTGAGAACAAAGTTCTGTTCTGTTTAGTGTTTATACTCTAAAATCTAGATAAAGTTACCAGTTCTCTCGCAGTGTTTTCTCTTAATAAGAGGAAACTGCATTCTGTTATTTCCTTACCAAGTGGAACTCCAAGGTATTTATTATCCTGTCCTAGTTTACAAAACCCTCATTCGTTCAGCCACTCCCGGTGGCCTCTTGTGTGTCATTCCACCCAGCTGCCCTTCATTTTAGTTGCTCCTGATATCATCACTTTCAAAGCTGGGGCTGAAAGGGAAACTCACTGGTAGAAGGGATGGTGTGAGGAGAGAGACTGTATGTGGTTACGTGCATTGAGGAATTGTATGTGAGTTAGATAGAATTCCTTCTAGCACGTAACAACGTTTGGAAATGCAAAGGAAATGCTCTCATGAGGAGGGATCTACAAAGCAAAGCAAAGTCTACAAAGACTGACTTTTACAGTCCCTCCTACCCCTGCTGGTGAAAGTGATTAGGTTGATCCTAGGTGTAAAACAATCCCACTGGTAACACTGACAAAGTTTGGACTGAAGGGGAAACTCAGTGGCCTGTTGCCAAGGTTGATGCTGCAGCAGCAGGGGAGGAAAGAGGAAAATTCTTTGATCAAAAAACCTTTGGTTTAAGAGAGGAGTTAAGGCTCTTACAAATTCACTCATGCTCCAAAAAGCATGAAAATTGTAAGTTAAGGCTTCTGCCTTAACTTGCACACCATGTAAACAGCAAAGATGTTGTACTGTATCACATATTGTTTAGGCTCCAGGCACCCATAGTATGCCTTGGTATTTCAGCCCCAATCCTCTTTTCTCTGCAGGTTTGGAGCAACACTGAAGCTGGGGAGAGCAGGGGGAAACTCCCTGCATGCTTTCATTTGTGTTGGGGAGAATGGGAAGAATGTGTATAGCAGGGACTACTGGCTGTTTGCACCCAGATTATATCCACAGAGTTCAGACTCAGTTAAATACTGGGATTAGAAACATTTGGGATGTAGGGCTAACCTTGCTGTTTCCTTCCTTGGTAATGTCCCTAGTCTGGAAGGCTGAGGATGTGCTGTGGGTGGGTAATATTTGAGCAGTACTCCTCCACAAAGATGTGTGGAGGTACTACGCACAGCACTGATGTTAACATGTTTAAGAGTCTTGCAGCAAGAGGGCAGATGCAGGTGTCTGAAATGCAGATCGAGAAGGTTTGCTACAGTGTTGCAGTACACACACCGTATGTCCTGAGGGGGTGGGGAGAGACAAAAAGACAAAACAGTGTTAGCCAGAGATGTGTCCTTTCCAGAACTTCAGGTCAGGGAGTAGGGACCAAAGGAGTGTAGGAGTACTCAAAATATCCTGTGTCCACAATTATTTCTCCAGAGTGAACACTTACCTTTATTCTTGCTGGAAAAGCAGATCTTCTGAGGTGAGAGTTTGCTAAATTGTACAATGGTACACTAAAATGTGTGGCAAGAAAGAACGTTCCAAAAATAAACAGCCGTACTGTGTCCAAGGGAATATTTTTGTGAGTACTGAGCAAGGAGGAGTATGGAATGAAGGAAAATTAGTGAAGGAGAAACTGTAATCACCAGCATTCTATCAGTTCTCCCACACCTACAATATAGTATAGTACCTCATTGCATGACATAAGAGGGCAAATATTCCTCCTTCTCCCCTGCCTCCCTTGAGGAAATCTGCTCTCCTCCTCCAACCCTTCCACTTGCCCCCTTGATCCCATTCCTTCCCACCTCCTCACCTCCATTACTCCCACTGTCGGCCCCTCCTTCCTGCACAACATCAACCTCTCCCTCTCTACTGGCTCTTTCCCTTCTGCCTTCAAACATGCCAGTCTCTCCTATTCTCAAAAAGTCCACTCTTGACCTCTCGACCCTTCTAGCTATCTTCCTGTCTCACTCCTTCCTTTTGCTTCCAAACTGCTTGAACGTGTTGTCTACTCCCGCTGCCTTGACTTCCTATCCTCCAACTCCTCCCTTGACCCCCTCCAATCTGGCTTCTGCCCCCTTCACTCTACTAAAACTGCTCTCGCCAAGATCACCAATGATCTTCTGGTGGCTAAATCTAAACGTCTTTATTCCATTCTTGTCCTCCTTGATCTCTCTGCTGCCTTCAATACTTGCTGGATTCCCTTCACTCCCTTGGCTTTTGTGGCTCTGTTCATAACTGGTTCTCCTCCTACCTCTCTGACTGGTCCTTTAATGTGTCTCTCTCCAACTCTGCCTCCTCCTCCTTCCCCCTCTCAGTTGGTGTTCCTCAAGGCTCTGTTCTTGGCCCTCTCCTCTTCTCGATCTATACCTCATCCTTAGGCAAACTCATTGCCTCCCATGGCTTCCAATACCACCTCTATGCTGATGACACTCAACTCTATCTCTCTACTCCCTCTCTCTCTCCCTCTGTTCAAGCTCGTCTCATCAACTGTCTCTCTGACATCTCTACCTGGATGTCTCAACGTCAACTCAAACTCAACATGGCTAAAACTGAACTCCTTATCTTCCCCCCTCATCCTTCCTCTCCTTCCTCACTGTCAATAACTATTGATGGAGTCACCATCCTGCCTGTCCCCCAAGCCCGTAGCCTAGGCTTCATCTTTGACTCAGCCCTTTCTTTTAAACCCTACATTGACTCTGTTGCTAAATCCTGTCGCTTCTCCCTCCATAACATTGCTAAGATTCGCCCTTTTCTCTCTGTCTCGTCTGCCAAAACTCTTGTTCATGCTCTGGTCATCTCTCGCCTCGATTACTGTAACCTCCTTCTCACTGGCCTTCCCCGGTCTCACCTTTCTCCCCTCATCTCTGTCCAAAACTCTGCTGCCAGGGTCATCTACCTCGCCAGTCGCTTCGACCATGTGCAGCCCCTCCTCTCTTCGCTTCACTGGCTTCCCCTTCCTGAACGAATCCTGCACAAGCTCCTAGTCTTCACCTATAAAGCTCTTCACAACCTTGCTCCCCCCTACCTCTCTGCACTTATCGCCCTCCATACTCCAGCCCGTGCACTTCGCTCCTCCTCTGTCCCTTCTCTCACCCTTCCACGCCTTCCCTGCTCCCCTAAGCGCCTTCGTCCCTTCTCACTTGCTGCCCCCCATGCCTGGAACTCCCTCCCTGTCCACATCCGCCTTGCCCCCTCCCTTCATACCTTCAAATCTCTCCTTAAAACTCACCTCTTTCGCTCTGCTCTGTCTGACTCTTTATCCTGCTGAGCCACTATTTCCTATACCTACGGTCTGTTTACCCTTATCCTTGCCACATGGACCTGCCTGCTGTCATTCTCATCGTAACCAAGCCAAGTACGTGCACCTGAGACCTCGCATCTTCATGAATGTTAGACCCCTTGTCTCTCCCTCTGTTCCCCTTCCTATGTCTCTCCCCCAGCTCCTGTCTCTCAGATTGTAAGCCCTAGGGGAAGGGACCGTGTCTATTTTATTACTTTGTAAAGTGCCAGGTACACTGCTGGTGCTATATAAATGTTTGTTAATAATAAATAATAATATTCCCATTACCTTAATCACCTGTGCAGTGAGCAGATGCACCTGAGCTGCTGCCTGAGAAAAGAGCTATACAATGAGGGAAAAGTTGTGGCTACAGTGAAGACAGAGTCATAAGAACATAAGTAGTGCCATACTGGGGCAGACTAATGGTCCATCGAGCCCAGCATTTTGTCTCCAACAGTGGCCAATCTCATTTGTGTGATGAATACCTCTACAGGTCCTAATGGACAATCCATTCCCCATTGTTCACTCCCAACCCCTGGCAGTAAGAAGTTATATCCCCTAAACCTACTTTGCTAATATCTGCTAATGAACCTACTCTCCAAGAACATATCCAGTCCTTTTTTAAAACCCAGCTATACTACTGGCCTTGACCACATCCTCTGGGAATAAATTCCACAAATTAATTGTGTGCTGAGTAAAAAAAATACTTGTATTTGTTTTAAATCTGCTACCCGTTAGTTTTATCGAGTGTCCCTTAGTTCTAGTACCTTTTGAGATGGCAAATAACCATTCCTTATTTTCTTGTTCCACACCATTCATAATTTTATAAACTCACCCTTATCCACATGCTTATCCAAGCTGAAGAGCCATAACCTATCAAGACTCTCTAGGTATGGGTGCCATTCCATCCCCTTTATAATTTGTTGCTCTTCTCTGTACCTTGAAATGGGGCAACTAGAACTGCATGCAATAGTCAAAGTGTGGTCACACCATAGATTTATGTAGAGTCAACATATATTTTCTGTTTTATTCTCTACCCCTTTCTGGATAATTCCTAACATCCTGTTTGCTTTTTTGGCCTCTGCCACACATTGAGCTGAAGATTTCAATATATTCTCCACAGTGACTCCAAGATCCTTTTCCTGAGTGGTAATCCCTAATTTAGAACCCAGCATTGTATACATATAGTTTGGATTATTTTCCCTATGTGCATCACTTTTGCTTCTCAACATTAAATTTCATCTTCCATTTAGCTGCCCAGTCACCTAGTCTTGCAAGATCCTCCTGCAATCCTTCACAGGGTGATTTCAGACGTGACGCGGTTAAATTCACCACAGTGAATCCCACCCCGGTGTGAATGGCTTCACCACAGGCTGTGGTGAGACACGTGGCCCCAACAGACGTGACAGGCAGCACCACCGTCCTGGGCCAACCGGAGAGAACACAGCCCGGGGGAACCCAACAAATGCTCCCCTGCCTTGGTGGCCCTCGACCGTGGCCCGAGCTTCAATCGTCCCCCTCGCTGCCTTGGAGAGTGTGACTGGGGGCCCCCCATGCCCTTCCTCCCCCATGCGGGAGATGGAACCCAACGGTGGCGAGAACCATGGTGGGAGCCTCACCAGGCACCGGGGTCATGAGGATGCAAACATGGACGCCTGAGGGCAAATGAAGCCAAAGATGGCGGAGGGCCCCGCCCAGGGAAGGGAAACAAGAAGGGAGGGGTCGAGGGAGCTGCAGCGCGAGCAAACAGCAGCCGCATGGAAGGCGCGCGGACTTCAAAACGGGAAGCGCACACCCACAAATGAAGCACCACACCCACGCAACAAGGGAGTGGAGCACGGGGGCAGAGGGAGGCACACACCAGGAGGGAACAGGGAACCCCCCTGGCTGGTCGGATGCATGGGAGGAGGGGGGTGGCGAGGAAGGCAGGCATGGGGAAGGGGGACTCAGGGTCCTATGGAGAAGCACATCCAGTGCGCGAGGGGAGGCACCGGACAAAGACGCGGAAAGCTCCCCCGCCCACACGGGAGGAAGGGAATGGGGGGGCCCTAGTCACACTCTCCAAGGCAGCCAGGGGGACGATTGAAGGCCGGGCCACCAAGGCAGGGGAGCAGCCCCAGCCCCGCAGAATGGGGCCCCCCAGGCCAGGTGCAGGACAGTGGGGTGCAGGGGTGGGGGAGGCAGCTCATGGAGAGAGAGGGCTGTCAGCGACACATTCACAGGAGGCCACAGTGGTTCAGGGCCGGCGGCCACAGGTCCCAGGTGAGAGGGCAGGAGGAGGCGGGTCACAGGGGGTCCAGCAGTCCCAAGAAGGCAGCAAGCATTGGCACGAGCACCCAGGCCACAGGTGAAAGGAAGGCGCTGAGGAGGCAGCCGGATGTCAGATGGGCCCAGCACGCCCTACACCCAGCTGCAGCGGCTCCCATCGGGTGGAGGGGGCGGTAAAGACAGCAGGTGCACATAGTGGGGCCATTGTCACAGTCCACGGCAGAAGCCTCGTCCAGCCATGTGGAAGCAGATCAGGTAGAAGACCTCGAAGGGATCTGTAGAGCCCATCCCGATTTGCACATCAGAGTGGCTGCACACCTCTGACAGGGCCGCCAGCTCCAGCCCAGAGGGGAGGGGCAAGCCATAATCATCTGCAGGGGGCCAGGGCAGGTGGGAAAGCTCCAGCAGATGGTAGTAGGCAGCCCTGCAGGAGTGTGGATACCCATGGGCACCCTGCACGCTGATGAAGTAGGACACGGCCAGGGCAGGGCCACCCTCACACAGGCAGGTCACATATTCTGGGAAGGCACACACACAGAGCGGAGGCTGTCTCAGCAGTACTCCATGCCACAAGGCCCCCCATCATGTCCGGTACGTGCCCCTCAGGGAAGGGGACGAGCCCCAGCTCCTGACAGTGCATGCGGCAGTCGCCAGCGGTCATGACATAGCCAAAGCACAGCATACCAAAGCTTAGGCACCGATAGGTATCCGGCCAGGTGGGCAAGGAGTGCAGGCAGCGCTGAACGATGGGCGAACACCACAGGTCACAAAGGGCCATTCTCTTGCGGGCAGTCCAGGCTTGGGCAGAGCCCCCAGAGCCTATGAGTGGGACCTCGGGCTGAGATGCAGCTGCCATGGTACAGTTCTCAGAGGGACTGAGCCGCAGCGGCCATGGGGGCAGCATGGGATGTGTGGCTGGGGGGCCAGACAGGCTGACGGGCTGCCAAGGCTGATGGATAATGGCAAGACGGGAGCAGTGGGGCCGCTGTGGAGGGATGCAAAGGGAGTGGGCAGCACACAGCTGCCGGCATGCAAGGCCGGACAGCCCCACGTATACACATCTGCAAGAGGAGATCGAAATGACAGCACGCGAACGCACAGGGTGAAGCAGCGGCCCGGGGGCCAATGCCCCAGGCCCGGGGGCTGCACAAGGTTCCCCCTATGAGGGACCAAAGTCAGCACCAGAGGGAGCGCAGCGGGGCCCCAGGGAACACACACACCCCTTGCCACCACCACTGGCTGACACTCCATGCAGGTGATGGTGCTCCCGGGCTGATAGCTCAACGGATGGGGGGGTGCGGCCACCGCTGCTCACCCTTAGGCCAATGGGGGAGGGGAAGGGTGCACATATGTGGCACAGGTGCGTGTTCAGGGGCGGAAGCAAGCACACATTTCCACAGCCACGACCCTGACCAATGGAACGGCCACACCCACAGGGATGGATCGTGTCCAGCTGGGAGCTGGCATAGCCCTGCTACAGGTGGTTGCAGAGTAGTTCCGGGAGCACTTGACGCTGCTGAGCCTCATCACAGAGGAGCTGGACGGGATGCACGCGGAGCAGTGGTACATGGCCAGGGTGGGGGCACACACCCATCACACAGCTAGCAGGGCCCGATGGCTCCTAGTCCTGGGGACAGGACGGCAGCTCGGACTGGCCTACAGCAGGCCACTGCTACGAGCCAACAACCTACCAGACGGTATCAGGAGTCTGCTGTCCAGGAGTGCATGGAAGAGGGCTGCCAGGTACCTAGCGCTGCAGCTTGCCATGCCCATCCAGAGGCGCACGTGGGCTGTGCTGAGGGCTCATCAGTGGTGGCAGAGGGTGCTGGCATGGTGGGACAATGTCACCTGGGTCAGACACTTCCGAATGGACAGGCGCACCCTCATGCGCCTGGCAGAGTGGCTGCGGGAGTGGCTCGAACCCCTGAGGACCGATATGAGGGAACCCATCCCTGTGTCACAGCAGGTCGCCATTACTGTGTGGCCCTTGGCCACCCCAGACTTTTGCCGGTCCATTGCCCAGCACTTTGGTGTGAGGCTCACAACTGTGGTGTTCCTGGTGCGGGACTTCTGTGAGGCTGTGGAGGGGGTGCTCATGGAGCGCGTTATCCAGCTGGTTGATCAGGACACCATTATGGCGGGTTTCCAGGACCTGAGCTTTCCCAATTGCCTGGGGGTGATCAATGGCACCCATATAGCGATCCTGCGGCCCCCAGACGAAGATGCGACCGAGTACATAAACCGGCACGGTTACCACTCGCTGCAGCTCTAGGGCCTGGTGGACCATCGGGGGCGCTTCACAGACATATTCACCTGTCACTCGGGCTGCAGCCAGGATGCACGCATCCTCACCATCTCCCCGCTGTTTGCCCACATGTACAGGGGGGACTGCGCAGACATGCAAATGACCCGGATAGAGGGGATGATGATGCCCCCATGCATCATTGGCGACCCAGCATATCCCCTGAAGCGATGGCTGATGAAGGCATTCCCAGTGCCCGTCACTCCAGCTCAGCAGTGGTACAACACCTGCCTCAGCACAGCTAGCACTGTGGTCGAGAGGTCCTTCGGTGTCCTTAAGCAGCATTGGCAATGTCTAGCCGACCGGCTGGAGTATACAGTAGAGACCTCCTCCCTTGTCATTGGGGCCTGCTGTGTCCTCCACAACATATGCGAGTCTGATGGGGCCGCTCTGGAGAACCCCCGCCGCCTGCCTGGCCCGGTACCGCTGTATGCTGACGTGCCCAACCCCCATGAGTACTGCTATGCCAAGCGCATCAGGGCAGCGCTGGCTCATCACATTGTGCACCTGGTCCATCCCTGAGGCCCCTGTCACCTGGACCGTCCCAACCAGACCTGCACCATGACTGCAGCCACACCGATGCTGTGGTAGCCCTGTACCAGCATGAAATAAAGCACTTGGATGGATTTAGGTGTGCCACCGACTATTTATTGTGCTCCCCCATTCCTGCCCACTACCCCGTTACACCCGTGTGCCCTTGTGCCCATCCCCCCTCCCACCCCCTCAGTGGTGCCGGGCGCCCCCTCCCTTTTCCATCCCCTATGCTGCCCACCCCCTTCCCCTGGTGCCCCTTAGCCGGCCCCTCCCCCGGGCAACCGGGATGACCGCAGCTACCAACCCCCCCCTCGTCCGAGGTGGTGGAGGAGGTGCTGTCAGTCACCTGGGCAGGGAGGCCTGTCCCTACCCCCTGTACAACGTCCCTGAGGGGCCCCAGCCCCTCCCTCCCCACGCTGCCTGCTGCCATATCGAGGCCTGGCGTACCTGCTGCTAGCATCTCAGATGTGGGGGAACTGGTCCCCGGATCCGCAGTCCCTGATGCTGTTGGGGTGGCGGGGGTGGCAGCGCGGGCAGGGTCTGTGGTGTGGCCGGTGGGGTTGGAGGGGGCACTGTTCCAGGTGATGGCACAGCACCCGGCGGGGCTGCTGCCATGATGAAGGCACTCAGGGCCCCTGCCTGCAGGAGGAGGGATGTGCCCTGCTTGAGTGAGCAGTCCAGCTTCCATCCGAGCTCCTCGACCCAGCAGTCCTGCCAGTCCGAGTGGGCCTGGAGTGCCTCTAGTTGCCGGTTCATGTCCCGCCTCAGCAGCTGCCGGTCCTTCCTCATCTCCACCAACAGCGCCCGGTCCCTCCCCTCCACCTGTTGCAGTGATCTCATTGTCCCCTTTTACAGCCGGTTGACAGCCGCCAGCATCTCCTCCGTCTGGCATGTGCTGGTCGCCACTAGCTCCTGCGTGAGGTCTTCCCTCCACCTGCGCACCCGCGCTCGGTGCTCCCGCATCCTCTGGACCGGCGGAACCGGGCGGCCCCCAGCCATGGCCCTCCCATGCTCGATGTGGCTCTGACGACGTGGAGCGATATAGGGGTCAGTTCATCATGTGGGGTGCCGTTCCCCAGCCCCCCTCCTGTCTCCATGCTCTGCACGCTCCTCCCGCCTCCTGTGCCGCTCCCTCTGCCTGTGCCCCATCCCTGCCTTTGGGGCTGTGGGGGACGGATTGCTCCCATCCCCTTCCATCACCTTGGTCCCCCCTCCCCTTGGGGTCCGTGCATCTGCCCTGCCCTGCCCTTACCTGCTCCCTCTGAGGCTGGGCGGTTGCTGGGGCTGGTCAGGGTGACAGTCTCCTCTTCCCCCTCCACCCTCCACCTCCTCGGAGTCTGCTGGGGCATGTGTGCCCTCGCTGGAGGTAGGGCTGGGAGTGCGTCGGCCGTGTGTGCCCGAAGTCCTTGGCATCTCCTCTGTGTTCTCCGTGCCCTGTGCCGGGGCTTGCTCGAGGATCTCCACCTGCAAGGGGGGGCTCCTCCTCCATAGGCTGCTCCTCCCAGGCGCCCCCTCCTACTGGGTGCCGGGGCATTATGGAGCCGTTGCGGTGCAGCACCCGGCTCAGCGTGTCCATGTAGGGGGAGGCATGTGTCGCCTGCCCAGAGCACCGGTTGTTGTCCACTGTGTCCTTGAACCCCATTTTCAGTTCTTTTATTTTTGTCCGGCACTGTGTGGGCGTTCTGTCATATCCGGCCTCCCCCATCTCCATGGCTATCTGGGCGAACACCTTTTCGTTCCTGACTTTGACTGCCAGCTCGCCCTGCATCTCGGCTGTCGCCCAGATGGCAATGAGGTTGTGGGTCTCCTGGAGCCCCCACTGACCCTCCCTTTGGTACTGCCTCCTGGGTTCCAGCCCCTCCGCTGCCTCTTCCTCCTCCATGGCCGCCCCCGCCTGGCTCTGGCTCCCTCCGGCCTCGACTTCCTCTGGGGCATGTACCCTCTTGCTGGTCTGTTTGGGGGAACAATGGGGGCCATTGGGCGTGCTCCTGGCGGCTGTGGTCCCTCTCTCCCAGGCCCCTCCTCTCCCCTGCTCCAACCCACCCGCTCCCAGATGCCCCCCTACCTTCTTCCGGGGTGGGCCCATGTGCTTCTGGGTGTCCCCTGCTGAGCCGGGTTCCCCCTCCTGCTGCTGCTGTGCCTCCTCCTCGCCCTCTCACTCCATAATCCACTCGTTTTCCCCCCCTCCTCTCCATCGACTGCTCCGCCATGTTCCCCTACTACTGCCTGCCCTTTAAATCTTCCTCTGTGTGCCGCTTGTTGTCAGTTGCCTAGCAGCGACGCTGCGTGCCATCACCATGGCCTGTGGTCATTTCCTTCCTCCACGGCCGGGGTTTTCCCTTCAGATGTTACTTTTCATTCACCCATGCCGTGGTGGGCATTCACCACACTTCTCGACCTCCTCCTGCCCCAACCTCACGAAGTGTGGTTAGGTTCACCCCGGCCCGTGTTTGACTGTGGTGAACATCTGGATGCGGGCCAACAGACGTGCACGGCTCTTTCACCACCAGCCACGTTTGACTGAGGTTGACTGTGATGAATGCCAGAAATGTAACATCTGAAATCACCCACAGTCTGCTTGTAGTTACCTTGAATAATTTTGTGTCATCTGCAAATTTTATCACCACACTTTTTACTTGCTTTTCCAGATCATTAATAAATATATTAAACAACACTGGTCCTAGTTCAGATCCTGGGGCACTCCACTATTTACTTTTCTCCGTTGCAAAAACTGGCCATTTAATCCTACTCTTTGCTTCCTATTCTTTAACCAGCTACTGAGCCACGATAGGACCCTGCCTTCTATTCCATGACTATTTAATTTCCTTAAACGTCTCTCATGAGGGACTTTATCAAATGCCTTCTGAAAATTCAGATACACTATGTTGACCGGCTCATCCATATCCAAACACTTATTTTACACCTTAAAAACATTCCAATAGATTAGTGAGGCACAACTTCCCTTTGCTAAATCCATGTTGACTCTTCCTCATTATGCCGTATTTATCAGTATGCTTGGTAATCAACAGTTGTTTCCACCAGTTTGCCTGGCTCTGACATCAGTAGTAGTAGGTTTATTTACGCATGTAGCCAAAAAAATTGTTAAATACAATCAATTGTATGATTTATATGCTGTGAGGAGTTTGTAAACTACTTCGCAGATAAGATTGCTTGAATCCAGCATGATTTCGGGGCTGGGATTGATGCAGAAGCAGGATAAGTGAGGGTTATGGATGCCCCATCTGGTCCATTTTTGTGGGATCAGTTTTAGGAAGTGACACTGACCGATGCTGAGGGGGTTCTGGGGTCTGTTAGGGCTACTTTTTGTGAACTAGATCCATGCCCATCCTGGTTAGTGAAAGCTTCCAGGGAGACTTTGGGACCGGTGCTGGTGAGAGTGGTCAGTGCCCCCTTTTGGGAGGGCAGGGTGCTGGACTGCCACAAGGAGGCGGTGGTGTGGCCCCTGCTCAAAAAACCATCATTGGACGTTGATTCCCTTGCCAGCTACTGACCTGTCTCTAACCTTCCCTTTTTAGGGAAGGTTATTGAATGGGTGGTGGCCCAGCAGCTCCAGGGCCATCTGGATAGCATCAGTTTTCTGGACCCTTTTCAATCAGGTTTTCATCCAGGATATGGCACTGAGACTGCGTTGGTGGCCTTGGTAGATGGCCTCCGCTAAGAGATGGATTTAGGACATTCCGCACTCTTGGTCCTCTTAGATCTCTCGGCAACGTTTGATACGGTGGACCATGGGTTGCTTTTGAGAAGGTTGTGGACTCTGGGGGGTGGATGGGACTGTCTTAGGATGGCTCCTTTCATTCCTCTCAGGAGGAAGCCAGCAGGTGGTGCTGGGGGAAGAAACATCTGGCCTCCAGGATCTCGCTTGCAATGTACCACAAGGTTCTATTCTGTCTCCACTTTTATTTAATATCTGTATGCAACCTCTGGGTGAGGTCGTGAGACTGTTTGGTGTGCATTGCCACCAGTACGCTGATGACACCCAGCTTTTCCTCTCTATTTCAACGAACTCAGGTCCTTCAGTCTCGGTGTTTTCCCAGTGCTTGCTAGCAGTAAGTGACTGGATGAGGCAGAGCAGACTTAAGCTGAATCCTGATAAGACGGAGGTGGTGTTGATGGGTAGGGCAGCGGAGGTGATGGCTCCCCTTGTGGAGGGGATCCAACCCCTGCTGGCCCCACAGGTGCAGAGTTTGGGGGTTCTGTTGAACCCTGGCCTCTGCCTGGGTTGTCAGGTGGAAGTGGTGGCAAAGGGAGCCTTCCGCCAATTACATCTTGTGTGGAGGATCCAGCCATATGTTTCAAGCTCTGACCTGGCCACCCTCATCCATGCATTCATCACCTCAAGGTTGAATTACTGCAACGCGCTCTATGTGGGGCTGCCCTTGGTGGCGACTCTGAGGCTGCAGCTAGTGCAGAATGCTGCGGCCCGTCTCCTAATGGGGACGGGACATAGGGAACACATTACACCAGTGCTCCGGGCTCTGCACTGGCTGCCTATAGCGATCCAGGCCTGATTCAGGGTGCTGGTTTTGACCTTTAAAGCCCTACACGGTCTGGGCCCCTCCTATCTGAGAGACTCACTCACTCCCCGGGCCATGGGGAGACCTCTATGGGTGCCTTCCTGGAGGTCCCTCGCGTAAGCCGGGAGGCCACGATGGAGAGGGCGTTCTCAGTGGTTGCACCACGGCTGTGGAATTCCCTCCCAGAGGAAACTCATCTGGCTCCCAGCTTGTTTGCCTTTCGTCAGGCCTGTAAGACCTGGCTGTTCGTCTGGGCCTTTGGGGGAGGGGGGGGAATGAGGATCAGGGGGCTGTCCATTGTTTTACCTCTTGGACAGGAGGGGCGGGGTAAAAATTGATAAAATAAATAAATAAATAAATAAATAAATAAAATAAAATAAATGTTAGTAACCCTTTTATGTATTTTTAATATATTGTTTATAAATGTTTTGTGAGTGACCCCAAGCTGCTGTAAGGCTGGAGAGAGCAGGATAGAAGTTCTTAAATAAATAAATAAATAAATTAAATTAAATTAAATTGTTACAGTAAAAACAAAAAAACAACACCGTATGACATTTCATAATAATTAAATTTTAACAAAGATTTCTCCCATATTGTTTTAATTGCCTATAAAAACATTTCCTGCTCCTCTGAGGAGCTTATCGGAGGCTAGGGCCTTGCCCCTGAGAGTGTTGCTCTTCCGGCGACTACAGCTTATCCCTAGATGTCTCGCTCTTCTTGGAGCTTACTGGCAGGTACAGCTTAACTCCTGAGTGCCTCGCTCTTCTCGAAGTTTGCTGACAGCTACCACTTCGCCCCCGAATGCCTTACTCTTCTCAGAGCTTGCTGGCAGCTACAGCTTGGCCCCTGGTTGCCAAGCTCTTAACCCCTGATCTCAATCTAATACATCAATTCTACTATGTTCTTTCTGTGATGCAAACGTCAGTTGTGCTGTTGCATTTAATATGTTCAAAGACATCTTTTGGAGAAGCCAGATTGGTTTTTCAAAGTTATTAAAACAGCTCACCTCCTGAATAAGGGATATAAAAACGTTTCCCGCCGTGTCTTATAATGTGGGCAAACCCACAGTACAGTATCTTCCATTTCACTGAGAGAACAAGAGTAGAACCTCCTACTGTACGGGGTCTTAGACCACTTTACTTTCTGTACTTCTGTCCCATACTGATCGAATCTAAGCCTTTTCAAAATATCTCTGTGTCGGGCATACTCGACGTGAGTCAGATAGGGAGCTTGGCTCCCATCAGTCTTAATATAGTGATACAAAGGAGCACACCTGACTGCTCTTATTGCAGCCATATCCTGTTGTATATATATGTCCATAAATCTATTGTCTATAATAAATTCATCATCTGCCTGGGGTAGTGGGTCACCACTCATCCATCTATCTCCTAACCCAGAATAAAAGAAGAACCTTTGTAATTCATCCAACCAAGGAAATCTTATTTCCTCTGTCACATCTAATAATACCTGCTTCAGAAATCTTGCTGAATAGCTCCTAATTTTGAGCTAATAGTATATTTGACGTAAATAGTGAGCAAATTTTGAGACAATAGTGTATTTCCATCCTTGCCATTGGAGCTGGAGTACTTTTAGAGACTGCAAGCAATTGTTTGAGAAAGGCACTTTGACTTTTTTCTATAATAGAAACTGCCTTCTCATCCTGTTCCGACATTGGGCTCACCGGTCTGTAGTTTCCAGGATCACTTCTGGAGCCCTTTTTAAATATCAGTGTTATATTCATTACCCTCCAATCCTTAGGTACAGTGGCAGATTTTAGCCATAGGTTACAAATTACCAATAACAGACCTGCAACTTCATACTTGAGTTCCTTCAGAACTCTGGAGTGAATACCATCTGGTCCTGGTGATTTTTGTTACTATTTAGTTTGTCAGTTTGCTCTAGAACCTCTTGCATAGTCAAATTGATTTATGACAATTCTTCAGATTCAGCACCTACAAAAATAGTTCTGGGGTAGGTATCTCCCCAGCATCCGCTGCAGTGAAGACCAAAGCAAATAATTCATTCAGCTTCTCTGCAATGTCCCTGAGTGCCCCTATCACCTCCAGTCATCTAATGGCCCAGCTGACTCTCTAGCAGGATTCTCACTTCTGATGTACTTGAAAAAAGTGTCTGCGTGGCCTGATGTCTCATCCTAGGCCTCCCTGTCTGTGTCCTCCTATTTGCCATTTTACAGTTGCCCCCATGTACCAGATTGTCAGCACCCCCTTCTGGGGTGCTATCGGCGCCCCCTACCGTGGTCACCTCCGGCGGGGCCGTGGTCTCTGGACTTGACCCGCGGGCCCGTCTCTCCCCCTTGAGTCTCAGCCACCTGCGGGGCTGGCAGGGTTGGGTGTCGAGGCGGGACCATCTGACACACCAGGAGATGCCGCTCACTCTGTGCGCCGCTCAGCACGCCTTTGGGCACACGCAGGGTGGCGGGGTCTCGGAGATAAATGCCAGCGCCATGGTTTAGTCGGTGCTGGTGATTGTAGCAGAGAGACTGGCCAATTGAGAGCTAAGTACTGTTGTTGTGATTATGTGTGTATTACAGATTATTGCCTAGCGTGCCCATTGATTGTGAGAGAGTGTTGGTGCCCTTCCCTCCCTCCCCCCGTTTCCCTTAAGTGAGTGTGGAGTGTGATAGATTGTGCAAGTGTGTGTGTAAGCCCTTCCCTGGTTCCTTCTCTTTCTCACTGTGCTAGCCCCTGTGCCCTTGAACCTGGGTCCCCCTCCCTGGTTAACCCCCACAAGTGTCACGTGGCCCTCCCCATTCCCACTGTTGGTGTGTGTTATAAGAGGAGTGCGCTTGGGACTGAACTGGGCTCCCATCAACCGCTTGGCGCCCTATGATGAAAAGGATCTTGCCTCCTTGAGGCCAAGTGATCCACACAATATCCTGATGGGCATTTATTCCCAGATAGAGTCCTCCCAAGCCAGGGGCTCAGGCCAGAGTGTGAGTGTTGTGAACATGTTAGAGCTGGCAGGGTGTAGCCCGTTTCCGTCCTCCTCCCCCCTAGACTACCCCCTCCCAGTTACAGAGACCTGTTCCTTCACAGGTCCTACATATTCTGGGTGTTGCAACTCCTTGTCCCCTAATTTCATACCTAAACTGATCACCATACATTATTCTCCTCTGTCCTCTTAGTGTCTGTGTAGAGAAAGTAGGGTTTTTCTTGTATAGTCTATGAAGGGGCACCATTGTCATGACCCCATTCATGACCATCCCAGGACTATTCATGACCCCATCATCTACAATTATAGCATTGTCTTGGGGTTCCATTCCCATAGTCACCCCAGTACCCTTGTTCCCTCTGGCTTTCCAGAGTCCATTCCTTCTTCCCCCTTTCGCTGGAGGGTCAATTCCTCCATAGGAGCCCCATCCATCCACAATTATAACATTGCTTTGGGGCACCCCATCCATAGACACCTCTGTTCCAGTACTAATTGTCTCAGACTCTCCTTGGTCTGCATCTATTCCTCTGGTGGTTCCATACCTCGCTGCCATAACTCAGCCTCAACTCAGCTCCACAGGTTTGTCAGGTTTCTCAAGCTTGGTGCAATCTTCCCCGTGGCATCTTACTTCTACTTCTGCTCACAGCTTTCCTCCCCTCACTAAGCTATGACTCAGGTCTTTCTCCTGGACTCAGGGGCGGATTGGCCATTGAACCCACCGGGAGGATTCCCGGTGGGCCGGGCTGGACTGGAGGGCCGGTCCCGCTGTGACTGTCTTTTTTAAAAAAATTATTTTAAAAAATAAATAAAATTGTTGGTCCCGACCCCTGTCGGGCCGAGTGGGTGGGGAGGCCTCACCTGCCTCTCCCTCCTAGGAGCACTGCAGCAGCTGCAGCAGCAGCGGGGACTCGATCAGGCTGGGAGATAAGGCTGTTTGTTTGCAATGCAAACACAGCTCCTCCTCTCCATGTGCTGATCAGAAGGTTGCTACCTTGTAAAGAAGGTTCTTCGAGATGGCTCCTGTGCTCTGCACACACAGAGCACTTGTGGAGCAGGCGGGGAAGCAGGTAGGGTCTGATTGGGGGGACTTGGGCCTCTTTGGGGGAGCCAGGGGGGCTTGGGCCTGGGCTGGGGATGGGGCCTGACCTGGGGGGCTGGCCTGGGGGGCTGGGAGGGGAGGGGGGAGGCTGGAAGGGGAGTGGGGGCTAGCCCCCCCTGCTCTAACCCACTAGCCTAACCCAGGTAGGGGACAGGCAGAGGGACAAGGGGGGCAGTGAGGTATGGAATCCTGCGCATGCCTGAATTGGTTGCCTGGGCAACCGAAGAAGTGTGTGGTGCCGGGGGTGAGTTCTGCTGCGGGGGAGGCCCTGAGCCAGAAGCGGTGCCGGCGGGGGCCGCGGGCACCCCCACTGCCTCATTTTCCTTGCCTTGCCCCCAACCCTAACAGTACCCCCCCCCGCTGAGCCCCCCGGGGAAGGGTCCAGGAAGGTCGGGGCTTGCCAGGATGCCACAGGTGGAACAAATGCACTAGCCGGGGGGCCGAGATCATCGTGGCGGGCTCCCATGAGCGGTCCCCAGGGCCATAGTCCCGCCAATCCACGAGGTAGTGGAGGCGGCCACGGATGTACTTTGAGTCTAGAAGGGCCCGTACTTCATATGCCCGCTCAGTGTCCGTAGGGGCCAGGCTCGCCATGGAGGGGTGAGCTGGAGGGGTGCCTATGAAGGGCTTGAGAAGGGAGACATGAAAGGTAGGGTGGATTTTCCAGCGAACTGGTAGTTGCAGGGTATAGCTGACTTCATTTACCTTTTGTCGTATGGGGAATGGGCCAATAAATCGATCGTCTAATTTCCGAGACGGGCGTGTTGAAGGGTAATGCCATCGGTCCAACCATACATAATCCCCGGGGTTCAAGGAGGGTGCGGCGTGGCGCCGTTTGTCAGTATATTGCTTATATTTCTGTCGTGCTTGGGTTAGGGTACATTGGGCCACGCGTTGAGCTTCCTGAATACACAGGGCTAAGGCTCCTGCAGCAGGTACTTGGGTCATAGCTACATCGACGTTGTTCATTAGGGGGTGAATCCCATAGGTTACGTAAAACAGAGAGGTTCCCAGGAAGGCGTTTGCCACATTATTATAAGCAAATTCTGCCAACGGGAGCCAGGCATACCAATCGTCCTGAAGGTAGTTGGTATACAAGTGCAAATATTGTTCACGTCTGATTAACGCATTCCACCTGTCCATTAGCCTGTGGGTGGTATGCTGTAGAAGGTTTCAAAGCCACTTGCACGGCCTTGCACAAGGCCTTCCAGAAACGAGACACGAACTGGGCTCCCCGGTCGCTGATGATTTCTTTGGGCCAACCATGCAAGCGCACTATGTGTCGAATAAAGAGGCGGGCGGTGCATTGAGCAGTAGGGAGCCCCGTACAGGCTACAAAATGTCCAAGTTTGGTAAAGTGGTCAATAACCACAAGGATAGTGGTGTACCCTCGGTTGGGGGGTAGTTCCACAATAAAGTCCATTCCAATTCGTTGCCATGGGCCACTGGGAAGGGGAAGGAGTTGTAAAAGGCCAGCCAGGGCTAACCACGGTATCTTTGTTCATGCACATGGGAGACAGCGTTGGATATATTGTTGCACATCTCGTGCAAGGTGTGGCCACCAAAAGGTTCTTTGAACAAGTTCTTGAGTTCGGCTAGGCCCTGGGTGGCCTGCTAGAGGGGCATCATCGTGGGACCACAAAACATGCTTCCGGCAAGAAGGCGGAACCACTATTCGATCCTACTTGAAATACAACCCATCTCGTGCCTCATATGAAGGGTCGACTTCCCTACTTAATTCCGTTGCAGTAGCTTGTTGCAGTTGGCCTGGAGAGAGATAGGTGCCCGCAAACACCTTGGGATCCAGAATAGGTCCCTGCGGGGGCCATACATCATTGTGATTCTCTCGATAGCGTGACAGGGCATCTGCAAGAATGTTCAATTTTCCAGGGCGATACTGAATTACGAATGAAAACCGGGCAAAGAACAACGCCCAGTGGGCATGGCGGGCATTCGTAATCTGGGCGCCTTGTAGAAAGGTCAGGCTTTTGTGGTCCGTAATGATGGTAACCACATGCTGTGCTCCTTCCAGGTAGTGCCGCCAGGCTTCAAAGGCGGCTTTAATTGCCAATAGTTCGCGGTCATATATAGCGTAGTTCTGTTCAGCGCTGGTTAGCTGCCGTGAGTAGTAGGCACACAGATGCTGGGCATTATCTGTTCTTGCTACTTGAAGCAGGACCGCCCTGATGGCCACCCAAGAGGCATCCGCCTCCACAAAAAAGGTTAGGGTGGCATCGGGATGTTGCAGAAGCGGGGCTGCCTGGAAGGCCTTTTTCAGGTGCGCAAAGCTGTGTGCTTGTTCAGGCCCCCACTGGTATTCTTGATTCTTTTTAAGGAGCGTAGTAAGGGGTTTGGTAACCTCGGCATAATTGGGGATGTACTGCCAATAATAATTGGCACTCCCCAAAAAGCGCTGGAGGGGTTTTACTGCCGCAGAAGCGGGCTATTGTTGAATGGCCTCCACCTTTCGGTTGTCCATCGCTATGCCTTCAGGGCTCACTACGAATCCTAAAAACTCGACAGTAGTAAGATGAAAAGCACACTTTTCTTGTTTACAGTACAACTTCTGTTGTCTGAGTCGCTGCAAGACTACTCGAATGTGGTGAATGTGTTGTGGCAGCGAGGTTGAGTAAATTAAAATGTCGTCCAGGTAGGCGATCACGAACAAGTCTAAAATATCATGAAAGATGTCGTTTATGAAATGCTGAAACGTTGCCGGACCGTTGGCTAGTCCGAACGGCATTACCAGGTACTCAAAATGCCCGTAGCATGTGCGAAAGGCTGTCTTCCATTCATCTCCTTCTCGGACTCGCACCAAGTTATAGGCGCCTCTAAGATCCAGCTTGGTGAAGATGCGGGCCCCCTGTAGTCGATTCATAAATTCCGGGATTAAGGAAAGGGGGTAATGATTTTTGACTGTCACTGCATTCAACCCTCTGTAGTCGATGCAGGGGCGAAGTCCTCCATCTTTTTTGGGGACAAAAAAGATGGGGGCCCCTGCTGGGGAGGTAGAAGGTTGGATAAAGCCATTCCAGAGACTCTCGTCGAGGTAGGTATGAAGGGCTTCGAGCTCTGGGCCTGCAAGTGCGTATATCCTCCCGAAAGGTGGTTCTGTTCCGGGGAGAAGGTCAATGGGACAGTCATAGGTTCGGTGGGGTGGTAACTCGGTGGCTTGGGTAGGGCTAAAGACATTGGTATAATCTCGATAAGTTATGGGGAGTTCTTTCTCGGGGGGGGGGCATGGTGCCCCCAAGGATGGCGGGCTTCCCTGGAGGAGGAACTAAACACCCTTGTTTGCACTAGGGTGAAGAAAAGGAAAGGGTCTTTGGATTCCATGTTATCTGGGAATCATGCTGATGTAACCAGGGTAATCCCAGCACTATGGGAAAGATAGGGGTACATACTACGCTGTCATGTTTCACATTCCTTTTAAGGGCTCCCGGGTGGGTGATCGGCATCTCCCCAGGTGTGTCTGCATGGGGGCCCCTGCGTGGCCTCTCTAGCCATCTCTCTGTGGTCTTGGAGGACCCATTCCTGTGGGTGTGGATGTTTGGGTTTTTACATGGACGGTTGGGTGTTGAACACCCATCTCCACCCACGGAGCATGCTGGCTCCTTTCCAGCTGCTCCGTGGGTGTCGGTGGGTGGGTCGTGAACACGTACCCACCCACTTGTGGACATTTACACGGACGATCTCACACCCATCCGATGGGTGTTCATGGGTGGGTGCCGTCCGTGTAAAAGTGGCCATACTTGCTGTGGGATTCACCTGAGCTGAAGAGGTCCAATGTTCAACATCCAGAAGAGATGTGACCAGACTTCAGCCAAATCATGAGGAAGGAGATGCTAGGTATTGATGCCTTAATGGCACTGATGCCTGTCTCTGTGGTTTCAAATAACTGGTGGTTGTAAGCCTAGACACAGATGTCCTTGTACTTCTTATCTAGTTTGCTAGACAACTTTCCAAAGAAATTTGGTTAAAGACTGGCACATCATTTCAGTGCTGCTTTGTTGCAGTCCACAGCATAGCAATGCCAGACCTTGTTCGAAGAAACATAGCTGCTTTCCATGTAATCACTGACCGTGATACTGTTAGCCAGTTTTATGGGATTGGCAAGAGAAGTGCCTGAAAAGTATTTGAGTGCCCTGATATCCTTGATAATGTAGGAAAAGGTTATCTGACAGAAGAAACTCTGTGCAAAGCAGAAGAGTTTGTGTGCCGTCTGTACCTACCCAGGTCACCAGTTGTGCTCATCCATGATGATAGAAATCAGCTGTTCCAGAAAGGTACAAAGGACCTTGAAAATCTACCATTGCTCTTATTTTTTGTGTGAGATTTGTGACTTCCGCCCCCCTGTAACTGTATACATATTATTTTACTAATGTTTGAATAATTTCCTGGGACTGTATATTAATTATGTTGAAACATGCAGAGAATAAAGCACTATTTAGCAAGCTGTTCCTCGCAGGTGCTAGAAATAAAAACTTTCATAAACATAGCCTGTTAAAACCTTTTTTCCTGAAATTCCATGTTTAACAGGTCTTAGTTAAGGTGACTGGTTTTATGTCCTTATAAATAACATTGAAAAGTGACAACAACACTTTTTGTTGTCCTTATGAAGCAATAAAACAAAATATAATTTTTGTCAGCTTCTAACAAGTGCCCCCCCATCCCCCAAAGTTATGTTAGTTGATTTTGCCACCAGACTATGCAATAGGACTTGGAATCAGGTGCACCATTCCAAGGATACATACATAAGATTCAGGAATGACAACAACACTTTCTGTGATCCTTATGTGAGCCATTAAGACAAAATATACTTGTTCTCAGCTTCTAACATATGCCCTCCCCCCCCGATGTTAGTCAATTTTGCCACCAGACTCTCACACCTGCACTTTGGCATGACTGGGTCAGCCCAAAGCCTAAAGAGCCCAAGCAAGGTTTGGTCTGGGGAGAGTGTCTGCTGAGAAGTCTGTGCAGAAGACATGGAGAGAGTTGTTGAGAATTGAGAAGGTAAGACTGTGAGGGGACACGGGGTTGTTGCGGGAAGGGCCCACAGACCTGGCACTACCCACATGTCCAACACCCACTCTGTGAGTACTCCCAGGAGGGAGAGATGCCCACGCAGTTGCTCATGTGGAAAAAGTACCCCTCAGGTTGTAAGGTGGCCAAATGTCCTAACAAGGACGAAGCCATGTCATCACAGGGGCGCGGCACTCAGCAAGTGGCGTGTGCAAGCTCCCCCATGCTCCACAGGGGGATGAATCCCTGCTCACACCACTCTCACCCCCACTCATGCCGTGAAGGGTTAGTTCCTCAAGTGTCAGGAATATCTGTGTGGGAAGGGAAGTAGCTGGGAGGGGGAGAGGGAAGAAGGGGCAGAGCCCCCACACCTTGGAATAGGGAAGGGATGAAGGGACAAGGGAGACCACGAGGCAGACAGGTTAGTGCTCGCCCTAACTTCTCTTACACAATAATCCTGTATCTTCCACTTATGCAAGCACTCACAATTCTCTCACCGTTCACTCCAACGCTCTCACCCTCAGCTTAGTTTCTAGTCGCCCAAACAGTTCACCAGAATCGCAATGGCCAGCTTCACAGTTTCGCTGATCGCCAGCACTGGAGAGACTGGGGCTTTCCTTTAAATCCCCTTAGCTCTGCCCCCCATGTGTCTGCAGGCGCGCGGAGCAGCGCAACATCGGTCCTGGCTCCACCCCTTTGCTCCGTGATGGTGTCGGGGCTACAGCTGGTGCCTGGCCTGAAGTCTCTGTGTGGAGGGGGAGGGACCCATCTCCTGCATCCCCTGGTGGCGCGTCTCTGTTTCCCTCCCTGCTGCCTGGAGGGGGCATTCCTGGTATGCGCCTTTGGCTTGTCCCAGCCTGGGGCCCCTTCCTACCCCCTGCCCTAGGGAAGCGCAGGCGTGCATGCCCTGTTCGTCGCTGCGCCCTGACCCTGGCAAAGGCAGGAGCTGGGGAAAGCTCTGCTTGAGAGAGCCTACCAAGGTGATAGGCAGGAGCTGGGGGTAAAGTCCTGCCTTTGAGGGGCTAAGCCTGCCTATAGCTGGAAGGCTACCCCAGCAGAACAGGCACCTGAGCCAGAGGGATTGTGACTGATAAGGGCCTATAGAAGGGAGATGAAGGGGTTAGCAGAGCCCAGCAGCTAGCAGGGCTGCATACTAGATTGTATCCGGGTCAAAGGGTTGGTGCTTGACCAAGAGTCTTTGTAGACTGTGAGTATTGGACACAATGGTGGTGGTAAACTCTTTGTGCTAATAGATACACTGTGGGTGAGAAGGAATCCAGTGTAGTGTGACTGGCGGCATCCTGCCAGTACTCACCCATGGAAACGCAGTAACACTGTTACAATGTCTCTAACAAGAGCCTTTTGAGGAAATAGTCATGGGATAGAAGGCAGTGACCTATCATGGATTGGCAACTGGTTAAGGAATAGGAAACACAGGGTAGGACCAAATGGTCAGTTTTTGTAATGGAGAGAAGTAAATAGTAGTACCCCAGGGATCTGTACTGGGACTGGTTTTTAATAATTGTTAATGATCTGGAAAAATGTGTAAAAAGTGAGGTGATCAAATCGGTAGATGACACAAAGTTATCCAAGGTAGTTAAAACCTGAATGGACTGTGAGGAATTGCAGGAGGATCTTGCAAAACTGAGGGACTGGGCAACTAACTGATAGATGAAATTTAATGTTGACAAATGCAGAGCAGTGCACATAGGGAAAAATAATCCAAACTACATGTACACAATGCTAGATTCTCAATTAGGGGTTGCCACTCAGGAAAAGGATCTCTGATTCATTGTTGACAATACACTGAAATCTTCAGCTCCTCAGCAGTCAAAAAAGCAAACACTATTAAGAATTATTCTTAGATAAAAAAATCTTCAGTTTAAGAGAGGAGTTAATTTTATTTACTTATTTA
Organism: Sphenodon punctatus; assembly: GCA_003113815.1. NCBI lineage: Eukaryota > Metazoa > Chordata > Lepidosauria > Sphenodontia > Sphenodontidae > Sphenodon > Sphenodon punctatus. The sequence continues at coordinate 316,116 of QEPC01009300.1, forward strand.
TTTAAATTTATATGCTGCCCTTCCCAGAGGCTCAGGGCAGCTTACAATACATAAAAACATTTAAAACGAATAGAAAAAACCCTAACCCTCCCACAAAACTCACCCAATACCACCTGTCCACCCAACTCCTCTTGTACCCATATCCCCAAACCACCCAACACCTCATCCCAAACCCCCTATCCCCGCCTGCTGAATGCCTTTTCAAATAAAAAGGTCTTATGCTGTCTCTGGAAGACGCTCAGGATCTGGCTCAAATGAACCTCCAGGGGAACGGAATTCTAAAGCACTGGGGCAGCAACCGAGAATGCCCACCTGCGAGCTCTTATTGTATGAGCAAAGCTAACGGGTGGTACCCAAAGGGAGGCACTTCCAGCCAACCGCAGGGGCCACAATGGGGCATGGAAGGATAGGCGGTCTTTCAGATATGTCACGCCCAGATCGTTTACGGCTGTAAAGGTCAAAACCAGCACCTTGAATTGTGCCTGGAAAGCTATAGGAAAGCTTTGGAGCACCGGTGTAATGTGCTCCTGGCGGCTCGTCCCCGAAAGGAGGCAAACCGTCACATTCTGCACCAGCTGCATCTTCTGAACAGTCATCCAGGGCAATCCCACGTAGAATGCATTACAGTAACCTAGGCTTGAAGTGATGAAACCATAGATACTGGTGGCCAAATCTGAATCAGAAAGAAAAGGCTGCAGCCTCCTCACCAGATGGAGTTGCTGAACAGTGCTTCTGGTCACTGCCGTGACTTGACAATCTAGGCGCAGCAAGGGGTCCAGAAGCACTTCAAGGCTCCAAACCTGGTTGAACCTAGAGGGGGCCAGACTCCGTCAATAACACAAGTCCCAATCCCATCCCTCCCTGGTCACAAGACCAGCCAACCATCATCACCTCAGTCTTGTCTGGATTCAGTTTCAATTGGTTCATCCTCATCCAGTCCCCAACAGCAACTAGGCATCAGGTAAGCCCAGAGACTGCAGGGCCTGAGTTGGATGAAAAAGAGAGGTAGAGCAGCTTACCAATGGCATTTCACCACAAACCTCCAGATGACCTCACTCTAATCCCCTATCCCCACCTGCTGAATGCCTTTTTGAATAAGAGTTAAGGCTCTTATAAATTCACTCATGTTCTAAAAAGCATGGAAATTGTAAATTAAGGCTCCTCTCTTAACTTGCGTGCCATGTAAGCAGTACAGTCTCACATAACATACTCGCTCACAACTTAGGCTCCATGCACCCACACTTTGCCTTGGTCTGTAAGCCCCAATCCTCTTTTTCTTCAGATGGGGGACAACACTGAAGTTGGGGACATCAAGGTCCTCCCTGCCCTAATATTATGTGATTAACCACCAAGGGTTATCTGTGGTGGAGCCGCTTGACAACAGTGATAATATTATTATAAAATCTGACATACTTACAGGAGGGAGAATGACAAATAAAACTACCTCAGTCAGTTTTAACTTTAAAAAGGGGAACATGCAAAAAATGGGTAAGCTAGTTAGAGGAAACTAAAAAGAACAGTGTAGCAGGGCAGAGACCCTGTGCGTCACGGGCTCTTTAAGAGAAACAGCTAGCGTGAGCTGGTTGCAGGCACTGGTGGGGCTGCCCACTCTCCAACAGAGAGGGGATAGCACCCGATTGGAACGCGGCTGGACTTAGTGGTAACAGCCAGCCCAGGCAGGGGTGGATTGGGAAAACAAAGTGGCCAGGGAAAATATAGTCTTAGTGGCTCTGTGCCGGTGGCAAAGCCGCCAGCGGGCCGGAAACGGGTGAAGGGGGCGTGGCTTGGGGCGGGCAGAGTGTACCAGATTTGGGGCCTAGCAGAGCTGAGACCCCAGACTCAGATCCTCAGCAGCCTGGCAGGGGTGAGTGGGAGGTTATGGGGGGCAGGGGGGAGACTACCACTGGTGGGGGTACTGGCCCTCATTTCAGTGCTCTGGCTCCCCAAATCACTCCATTTTAGTGCTCAATGCCCCCCAACCCAAAATCACTCTGTCCCTTGCTATGCATCCTACAGTAAGGCTTCTTCATTCCTACAGCAGCTGCACTAGTAATCCACAGGCCCTGTGTTTAGCTTAGCAAAGTGAAGACTAAGGGCAGAATTGATGATACCAAACTTCAAATATCTACATTATATCCTACATTAAAGCATCATTCCTTGCTGCTGAGTAAAACTCTGCTACTTGGAGACTGAGAGAACCCTCCTACAATAGCATCTGGTCCAGTAAGTGGATGGGACTC
>QEPC01009300.1:336306-348150 GCA_003113815.1 Sphenodon punctatus
CCCCCCCCCTCCACAAACTGGTAAATGAACTGACCCAGTAGTGGTGGCAGCGGCGGCCACTCCTTTCACCACACTCATCCCCATCCAGCTCCTGGCCTCTTCCTGGCCCCTCCCAACAGGACCTCTCAGGACAACACAGCCACATGTCATCTGGCTGCACTGCTCTGGGAGACCCCATTGGGAGGAACCAGGAAGAGGCCAGGATCCAGATGGGAATGAGCATGCTGAAAGGAGCGACTGCTGCTGCCACTGCCAGGTCAGTTCATTTACCAGTCTGTGAAGGGAGGGGGGGGAGTCGAGTCCCCACCCCCACCCACCACAGCTGTGTCCAGCATAGTTAGGGTGCAGATTTGGGCCCTGGGATGTCCTGACTCCTGCGGAATTTAAAAAAAAAATTCCATAGGAGAATCGGGGCCCTGCCCATGGGCCACTGACAATGGCTTTTGGTTTTCAGAAAAGAATATGATCTGCATGCACTTTTGCCTTTTGCAAGGCCTCCACCCACCCTCCTGTTATCGCTGAACCCAAGTTTCTTAGCTTGCTGCTGAACAGGAAGCTGACATTTCTCCTCCATTGCATCAGCTATGGTTAAGTGTGAGAAGGCACTGAACGTTCTGTAGGTTGTCTCTTCTTCCTCTTTGGGTGCTGACTGTCAGTCTCTGCTGCAGCTGTACCAGGCTCTTGTGTGCTCCAAATTGGATTATGCCTCCATTGTTTACAGCTCTGTCAGGCCCTCCAGCTCTGCAGAGGCTGGATGCCGTCCATCACCGTGGTCTCTGTTTGTGCACAGGAGCATTTTGCACCTCACCCATGCATAGTTTGTACGTTGGAGTCTTTGAACCTCTACTCAGCATACACCACATGCAGCTGTCTGGGCATCCCATGTGGGACTCCATGTTTCAGCCCAGAATGAGACCCTGTATGAGGTTGGGGGGACCTCACAAGGGAATAAGGGGAGCCAAAAGAGGGGGAGCACCAGGGAACCAAACACCCAGAAACTGAAGGTTGCAAGGCAGTGCCTAGTAAAACTACCCTCACGATCGAATGGGGCTTTAGAAACATAGGATTCCCAGCCTAGATCATCATCGGGTATCTGGGGTAGTGTAAGCCTTGAACCGCTCCCACTTATGCAATCACCCAAGGAGTAAGGGTAGGGGCGGAAGTTGTGGGAAGGGAGCATGGGCGGAGGGGGTGAGAAGTCCAGGACAGGAATAAAGGGTAGGAAAGGGCTAACACACGGGGCTCTGGGGCACACCACCGTGCAAGGAGGAAGGAAGTTCACTTACCTGAATCTCTCCAGTCACACGTACCCACTCACACACCTTTCACTCTGCCCAGTCACTCACACTCTCGTAATCACAGGATTTTTAGGGAAGTCACAAGCACAAGGGGCCGGTCTCACAGGCAGAGCACTGTTCACCAGCAATGCAAGTCCTGCCATGAACTGCTTATGTGCTCCGCAGGGGAGGGGGGGCAGAGCCGGAGACGCTCAGAGTGGCGTGGCAGTGTCAGCTGGGTCATGCGAGGCACTGCAGCTGTGGGTGCCTTTGAAGCTCCACTTCCTGATCCGTCAGACGTGGCGGGGGGTTTGAGTCCGTAACATGCTGTCAGTGCAAGCCCATCCCGCACTTCCGGGTAGCGGCAGCGCTGCTGGAGGGGGACTGGAGGGGCATTCTTGTGACCCATGAGTTGGAGGTGACCCTGCAGTAGGTGGGGGTTCTAGGGGCTTGCCTCCCTTGCCCTCGACGGTGGAGCCTGACAGCACACACACACCCCTCCAAGGGCGGTGCTATACAGTAGGTCGAGGTTTTAGGGGGTACCAGGCATGGAAGAGTCGAAGAAGTTGAGGTGCAGGGACATCGGCTGCCTTTTCCAAGACCGATCGGCAGGACCATACCCTTTCCAATCAATGAGATAGTATAAGTGTCCATGGACTCGCCGTGAGTCCAAAATGTGCTGAACTTTGTATTCTGGAATATTACCCAGAGGGAGTGTAGCAGGCTGTATTGGAGTCCGGGGTGCTGTTGCAGGCTTGAGAAGGGACACATGGAATGCAGGGTGAATATGTAGGTGGTGGTGGTAACCGGACTCTGTACATGGCTTCGTTCACCTTACAAGAGATCTGGAAGGATCCCATATAGCGGTGGTCGAGTTTGGTTGATGGCCTCTGCGAGGCATAATGTTGGTGGTCCACCCAGACCCAGTCATCTGATTGGTATGTCGGGGCAGGACGTCAGTGTTTGTTGCTTGAGCCTGATATCGTTGTCGGGCTTGTAATGCGGTGGCAGCAGCTGCGTGTGCTTGTTTGATTCATTGGATTAGGGTCCTAGCCACAGGAAGGGTCAAGGGGGCGATCTCGGGTAAACAAATATGGGGGTGATAGCTATATGTGATATGAAAAGGGGAGGTGCCAATAGATGCATGCAAGGCATTATTATAAACAAATTCTGCTAAGGGAAGAAGGTTGAACCAATCATCCATTGCTAATCTGTGTAGCATCATAAATACTGTTCTAACGTTTGGTTGGTCCTTTCAACTTGTCCGTTTGCCTGGGGATGATAGGCAGAGGTTAGATTACCTTTCACTTGAATACAGGACAACAATCATTTCCAGAAATGGGAGGTAAATTGTGTTCCCCTGTTGTAATTATTTCCTAGGGAATACCGTGAAGTCGCACAATATGGTGCAGGAAGAGCTTGGCAGTTTGTAGGGAAGTTGGAAGGTTGGGGCAGGCTATAAAATGTCCCATCTTCATGAAGTGGTCTACTATTACTAGAATGGTAGTACACTCATGGGAGGGGGAAAGATCAACAATAAAATCCATTCCCACTCGTTGCCAGGGACCTTCCGGTTGTGGCATTAGTTGGAGGAGCCCCTGGGGTCGTGGTACCTTTGTACGGGTGCAGATCTCACACTTCTCCACGTACTGGGTAACGTCCTTCTTTAAGGAGGGCCACCAAAAATGTTGCTGGAGCAAGTGCAAAGTTCGTTTACAACCGGGATGTCCAGCCAGCAGGGCATCATGGTGTCCCCACAGGATAGCTGTTTGTGCTGCTTGGGGGACAAGAATCTTTCCCTCGTGATAGTACAGTCTGGTAATGGCATTACGTGTAGCTTTGAGGTTGTTCACCTCCTGGCTTTTGGATGCTTCTTTTAGTTGTTTTAGTGATGGTAAGGTTGCAAGGAAGGACTTCTGATTTGGTAAGAGGTCTCCTCTGTTTTCCGGAGGGTCGCCTTCTTCAATGCATCTAGATAGGGCGTCTGCCAGGACATTTTGATGGCTGGGGTGGTAGAGAATATGAAAGTTAAAAGGGGCAAAAAACAATGCCCATCATCCATGGCATGCATTGGATATACGAGCTGTTTGTAAATAGGTTAAGTTGCAATGATTGGTGAGAACTGTAACGGGGTACTTTGCCCCTTCTAAGTAGTACCTCCAAGTGGTACTACTTTAATTGCGAGTAATTCACGGTCAAAGATGGTATAATTTTTTTCCATGCTGGAGAGCTGTTGGGAGTAATATGCACATGGCATTTGCTGCGGGCCTTGGGCCCCTGGTTGCAGGAGAACAGCCCCAGGGCGACACTTGAGGCGTCTGTTTCAATAGAGAAAGGTTGCTCGAAATTGGGGTACTGAAGAATAGGGGCTCGCCTGAAGGTTTCCTTTAGATGTTCAAATGAGGTTTTCTGTAAGGGAGTCCAAAGGGAGCCCCTTTCTTGAGAAGGCGCGTAAGAGGTTCTGTTAGCCTGGAGTAGTTCAGGATATACTGGTGGTAGTAATTTGTAGTTCCTAAAAACTGCTGCAGGGCTTTTACAGAGGAGGGAGGAATCCAATTGACTATGGCAGTGACCTTCTCGGGTTCCATCTTAATTCCCTGCGGGGAAATAACAAACCCTAGAAAATTAACAGTTTTTTGATGAAATACACATTTCTCAAGTTTCCAAAACAGGCTGTACTGTAGTAAGCGATTCAGGACTGCTCGAACATGTTGCACATGTTCCTCCAGTGAGGTGGAAAAGATAAGAATGTCGTCCAAGTATGCCACTATGAATTTATCTAACATATCTTGAAGGACATCGTTGATCAGATATTGGAAAGTTGCCAGTGCATTGGCTATCCCAAACGGCATGACTCGATATTTGTAGTGGCCATACCACGTTCAAAATGTGGTTTTCCACTTGTCCCCCTTACGAACACGTAGGAGGTTGTGGGCCCCATGGAGGTCGAGCTTGGTGAAAATGGCGGCACCCTGAAGACGATCAAGAAGTTCTGATATCAATGGGAGAGGATATCAATTTTTAACTGTGAGGGCATTGAGGCCCCGGTAATCAATACAGGGTCATAATCCTCCGTTCTTTTTTTGGCACAAAAAATAGTGGTGCCCCTGCAGGGGAGGAAGAATGGCAGAAGGTTATCATCAATGTATTGCTTCAACATGTTTAACTCGGGTTCAGAAAGCGCATAAATCCGGCCATAGGGGGGTTCTGCTCTGGGAACGAGGTCGATGGGGCAGCCATAGGGCTGATGGGGCGGAAGAGTCTCTGCTTCCTTTTTGTCAAATACCTCTTGTAAATCTGCATAAGGGGCTGGAATGGAGTTACTAGTACTTGTCATCACGCCCTCCATTGAGGAAAGAGCCTTGGCAGGAGGGGGAATTAGGCATGATAGATTACAGTGGGGGGTCAAACTTCAGAGTGCATTGTTCCCAATCAATTAAGGGATTATGTTGTTGCAACCATGGCAAGCCCAAGATGACGGGAAACATGGGCGGTGCAACAAAATCAAATTGGAGCTGTTCCATATGGTTGCCATAGGTCATGGTCAGAGGTTGGGTCTGGAAGACAATAGGTCCAGAAACCAAGGGTGACCCATCAATGGAGTAGATTGGTTCAGGTGGTACATGGGGCTGTCTCGCAATATCCCATCACTGCCATCCATAAAGTTTCCTGAGGCCCCTGAATCCACAATGACCCACACTACGCAACTACCTTGGGGCCCCATGGTCAACATGACAGGGATACATAGGTGGGCACAAGAGGAATTCAGTGGAACGTTCCCCAGCGTAGCCGGCCATAGGGCTTGTTATGTTTCCTCAAGGATCCCCCCTACAACTTCCGAGGTCTGGCTTTTCCCGGTCCCCGTTGGGGGCCTGTCAGGGCCAGACAGACAGTTTCGGGCAAAATGGGAAGGATCCCCACAATAGTAACACTGGCGGAGGATCCGGTGGCTCTCTCTTTTGTCAGGGGTCAGTGGGCTTCTAGAGGCCCCCACTTGCATGGGTTCCGCCTCATCTCCCTTTGGGGGCTCTGTTTTCTGGACAAATAGGGGGCTACTCGTGGTGTCAGACCACAGAACGTCTCCTGTCTTTGTTCCCTTCTTCGTTCTGCCAGATGTTGGTCTATTTGTACCATTAAATTAACCAAGGCCCCCCAAGTATCAGGGAGAGTTACTAGGACTAGCTGATCTTTCAACTCTTCACTTAAACCCTTGTGAAATAATACATGTAGGATGTGATCTGACCAATTTAGTTCAACCACCAGCTGCTGGAACCTCGTGACATAATCAATAACAGAACCCTTATCTTGTTTTAATTCCATGATAGCTGTTTCAGCCTCCTGCACCCGATGGGGATCGTCAAACAGGAAGGCCAGTTCTCGAAGAAAGCCTACATAATCTTTTAGCAGAGGGCTGGCTTTGGTCAATAAGAGGGTAGTCCACTCCAGTTCAGTGCCCTCCAATAGTCCAATAATGAAGGTCACTTTTCGCTCATCTGTATTATATGTGAGGGGTTGAATAGAGAAAGTCAGCTTACATAAAGCAATAAACCCTGCTAAACAATGCCAATCCCCAGAAAGTTTGGAAATCACTGAACCCTTGGGTTCCCTAGTGGGAGGTATTTGAGGCTCCACGGGGGCAGGTGCGGGCGGAAGCAAGGGAACCATCGGTGGCGTCGCTGCAGGGTTCTGCTGATGTTCCTTAATATTCTTTACTTTCATGGCGAGTGCCTGCACCGCACAAGTAAGTTCCTGAACATCAGCCATTAATTGCTCCATAAGTATTTGCTGGTGAAACTGTGAGGTTGGGGGGACCTCACAAGGAAAAAAGGGGAGCCAAAAGATGGGGAGCACCAGGGAACCAAACACCCAGAAGCTGAAGATTGCAAGGCAGTGCCTAGGAAAACTACCCTCAGGATCGAATAGGGCTTTAGAACCATAGGATTCCCAGCCTAGCTCATCATCGGGTATCTGGGGTAGTGTAAGCCTTGAACTGCTCCCACTTACGCAATAACCCAAGGAGTAAAGGTAGGAGCAGAAGTTGTGGGAAGGGAGCATGGGCGGAGGGGGTGAGAAGTCCAGGACAGGAATCAAGGGTAGGAAACACATAGGGCTCTGGGGCACACCACCGTGCAAGGAGGAAGGAAGTTCACTTACCTGAATCTCTCCAGTCACACACACCCACTCACACACCTTTCACTCTGCCCCGTCACTTACACTCTCGTAATCACAGGATTTTTAGGGAAGTCACAAGCACAAGGCGCCAGTCTCACAGGCAAAGCACTGTTCACCAGCAATGCAAGTCCTGCCGTAAACTGCTTATGTGCTCCGGAGGGGAGGGGGGTCGGAGCCGGAGACGCTCAGAGCGGTGTGGCAGTGTCAGCTGGGTCATGCGAGGCGCCGCAGCTATGGGTGCTTTGGAAGCCCCACTTCCTGATCCGTCAGACGTGGCAGAGGACATGGTTTGAGTCCGTAGCGTGCTGTCAGTGGAAGTAGCGGTGGCGACGCTGCTACACGGGGACTGGAGGGGTGTTTTTGTGACCTGTGAGTTGGGGGTGACCCTGCGGTAGATGGGGGTTCAAGGTTCCAGGGGGGCTTGCCTCCCTTGCCCTCGAGGGCGGAGCCTGACACCCTGGTCATGGTCCGAAGCTCTGTCGTTCTGCCCTGTGGCTCCTCTTGCAGAAGTTGGACCTGTCTTTGGATGGCATTGCTCCTAGAGCATCTGCCCCTCCCCCCCCCCTTCTGCCTTGGGCCATGAGTTTGCTTTCCTGCTACTCACTGGTCTCCATGCTCTGTGACACCACCAGAGTGGTACCATCAGCTTTATTGTGAGCATCGTTCCTGCCACTTTGGCTTTGCAGCCCTCTTTATGGATAACTCCAAGTCTGGGGATTTTGGGGAGTGTGTGTGTGCATCTATGGTCTGCACTGGCCATTGCATTGCCTATCAACCTCCACTGGAGTGTTCCATACCACAGAGCTCTTTGCTATTTTCCTTGCTTTACAATTTGTGCTGGCTGTGCAGCTGGTGTGGCCCATGATCTGTTTGGACTCGGAGTTCCTTGAAGGCCCTGGACTCCCTCTGTTTTAACCTACCCCTGTTGATTACTGTAATTTGATTACAGCTGCATTGGCTGTGGTCCCAGTGCATCCGTGTGCTCTTTTACTTGATTCCCAGGCATATGGGAATCAGGGGCAACAAACAGGTTGATGTGGCTGCTCAGTCGGCTGACCATCCAACTTGTGACCTTGCAGTAGTTCCCTTTAGTGATTTTATTCCCATTTTTAAGTCCTGCCTCATGGTGTGCTGGCAGCCCATTTGGGATGAGTGTCAGATGACTAAGCTGCAAGATCAGCCAGCCAGCCACCCACCCTGCTCTCATTCTAGCCACTACTGGGGTGGGGAGTGTTCCTCGTCATTCCACACAGCCACCTGTTATTCCCAGCCCCTTCCAGGGGCCTCCTCCTTGTCGCTGCATGTTTAAAGGTCATTCCAGCCACTCCCACTAACCTGCTCCCTGCCATTCCCAGCCCCAGGATGTTCAAGCCACTCACGTTCAAGCCTGTGATCCAGCTATGGCAGAGTTCTTACTATCAAAACCATCGGAAGGAAGTGGTCCTAGCCATGGGCTTCCCACTCATTGACACCTGCTTCTGTGGGAGGCTGCACCTCTGTGTGGCCCATGCAATGTGCTTTTATGGTCAGACAGGTTCTGCTCATCTGCCATCGTTTTGCTGTGCATGCCATGTATTTTTATGGAGCCAACTGCACCCAGCTGACCCTGTATGCCTTGCCCTGTTTCTGGGTGATGAAACTGGTTTGACTGCACTTTTTAATTTTTTGAAGGCTACTAAGGGGTTCCAACGTTTTTAGCTTTTCTTTTGAGATGCATCTAGTTTTTGCATGTTTTTAGACATTATGGGTTTTAGCTTTTTATTTTTGCTCCTCACTCAGTGTTTGACACAATTTTGCCCGATGGCTGCTTTGCCATTAACCCCAGATCAGCCACCCACTCACCCTGCCCTCATTCTAGCCACTACTGGGGTGGGGTGGGGGGGTGTTCCTAGTCATTCCACACAATCACCTGTTATTCCCAGCCCCTTCCAGGGGCATCCTCCCTGTCACTGCATGTTTAAATACGTCATTCCAGCCGCTCCTGCTAACCTGCTCCCTGTCATTTCTCCTAGCCCCGTGACATTCAAGCCACTCCTGGCAGGTTCTTTGCTGTCAATTTGACCCAATCCCCCCTCATTTCAGCAATCCCAGGCAGCCTCCCTGTCATTCCACCCAATTCTCTTCATTCCTGGTCCTCCCAGTGGTCTACTCTGAGTCACTCCACCCAATTCATTCCATCTGCTTGTGATGACCTTCCCCCTGTCATTCTAGCACTCCCAGTGGGCTACTCCCCATCATTCCAAGTGGGCTTCTCCCCATCGAGTGTAATTATTGTTATACGCCACCCCAAGCTGCTCTTTTGCAAGAGGGTGCGGGATAAAATATTTTGAAATAAAATTTAAAAATAGTCTTCCATCATTTTAGCTGCTTAGGACAAGCTTTTTCCATCATTTCATCCAAACTTCCAGAATTCCAGCTACTCCAGGTTGCTCCAGCTGCTCCTGTCATTCCACCCAATAACACCCCCCCATCAGAGCAGCCAACCCCAGTGACCGGTCATTCCACACAGAGCCCTATCATTACAGGTGCTCCCAGTAGCTTCCTCCCCAGCATTTCACCCAGTTCCTTGTCATTTCTGCTACTCCCAGGAGCCTTCTTCTCTATCATTCCACCCAACCCCAGCTTCATAGAACCTTAGTGTTGGAAGGTACCTCAGAGGTCATCTAGTCAAACCCCTGTTCAGCACAGGAAATTCAAAGCTACAGCATCCCTGACAGTTGGTCACCTAGCCTCTGTTTGAAAACCTCTACCGAAGGAGAGCCTAATGGTTGGACTCTTACCATTAGGAAATTCTTCCAAATGTTTTACCGAAATCTGCTTCCTTGTCATTTGAGCCCATTGGTTCTAGTCTTGCCCTCAGGAGCAACCGAGAACAAGTCTGCTCCATCTTCTGTGACAGCCCTTCAAACATACCCAGCTCCTTCAACCTTTCCTCATAGAACTCGGTTTCCAGACCCCTGACCATCTTTGTTACTCTCCTCTGAACCCGTTCCAGTTTGTCAATGTCCCCTTGTCATTCCAGTTGCTCATGGATGCCCTCTCATCATTCCTTCCAGTCTCCTGTCATGCCAGACTCCTCCCCATCATGCCAACTGCTCCTGGTGGCCATCTCCCTGTCATTCCACCCAACACGGTCATTCCACACACTCCCCATGGTCATCTTCCCATCTTTTCCCAGCCCAGCTATCATATCAGCTGCTCAGGATGAGCTCTTCAGTCATTCCATCTAGATCCTCATCATTCCAGCAGTTCTAGGTAGCCTCCTTGTTGTGATTGCACCCAGCCTTCCATCATTTCAGCCACTCTGGGCAGCCTCCTATCCATCTTTCTACCTAGTCTCTTGTCATTCCTGCAGCTCCCAGCAACCTCCTACCATCATTCCACCCAGCCCCCTGCCATTCTGGGGGCACCTAAACAGCCTCCTCTGTGTCATTCCACCTAGTCCCTCATCATTACAATTGCCCCTGGCAGCCTCCATTCTGTAATTCTAGCTGCCCCCAACAGCATGCTCCTTGCCATTCTACCTAGTCTCACATCATTTCTGCTGCTCTTGGAGGCCCCCTACCTGTTCTACCCAACCCCTGCAGGCAGCCTCTTGCCTGTCGTTCCATGTTGTCCCTCATCATTCCATCCACGCCTAATGATCCTCTTCTCTTGGTTGTCATACTCAGATCATTACCTCCTGAAGACCCAAATCCTTGCCCTTCTTTGCCTTTTTCTAGGTGGTGGACCAGTTAGGTTGGTTTGTGCCTGGAAGACTACTTAATCTAATGGGATTCCAGAATTCTCTGGGAGATATGCCCACTGACTTTGGCTACTCTGTTGATGACTTGGTCAGTTTATGGAACAGAATGTTGACCATGGCCATTGATGCAACTATTAATATAATTTTATTTCTATAGCCCCGCCTCATGATACTCAAACACTTCACAATAGGATAAAGCAATATAAAATCCATTTAAAATAGGAACAATTTAATATGGGGAAAGTAAAGAGGAAGGAGAAAACACATTTAATGTATTTATTTATATAAAGACTTGTACCGTACCCCACCCCTCCTGCCACACAGCTCGGGGCGGCTTACATCACCATAAAACACATAATAGAAAACAGTAAAGAAACAATATATCAGTAAATATAATCTACAGTAATATAAAACAAAACTACCAGTCCAATGAGTCCTAAAAACAGAATTTTCAACCAACCCCAACCACCCACCCTAACCCGTCTTCCCTGCCAAAAGTCTAGTGGAACAGCCAGGTCTTACAATGCCTCCTAAAGGAGGAGAGAGTCAGGGCTGTCCGGACCTTCGCAGGGAGGGCATTCCGTGGCCGCGACATGACCACCGAGAACACCCTCTCCATTGTGACCCCCTGATATACATAGGGGACCTTGAGCAGAGTGCTCCTGACAGACTTCAGGGGCCACTCTAGGGCCCAGAGAGTAAGGCAGTCCCACAGATACATGGGGCCCAGGCCATTTAGGACTTTATAGATAAGCACCAACACCTTGAATTGGGCCTGGAAGACTATAGGCAGCCAGTACAGAGAATGGAGCACAGGTGTAATGTGTTCCTGCCAGCCCGTCCCCATAAGAAGATGGGCCACCACATTCTGCACCAGCTGCAGTCTCCAAGCCATAACCATGGTTAGCCCCACGTAGAGCATATTACAATAGTCCAGTCTTGTGATGATGAAAGCATGGGTGAAAGTGGTCAGGTCTGAGCCTGAGACATATGGCTAAAGCCACCACACCTGATGCAACTGGTGAAAAGCCCTCCTCACCACAGGCCCAACCTGAGCATCCAGGTGGCACTGCGAATCAAGGAGCACCCCCAGGATACAAACCTGGGGAACCAATGAGGGACAAACCCCATCAATGATGGCAGATGTCACACCCACCATCGTATCACCTCCATCTTGTCAGGATGCAGTTTCAGTCAGCTCACCCTCATCCAGTCCCCCAGCGACATCAGACACTGGGTAAGCACCGAGACTGCGGGGCCTGGGTCAGATGAAAAAGAAAGGTAGAGTTGGGTGTCATCAGCGTACGACTGTCCATCCTCTGTTTGAAAGCCTCCAGCGAAGGAGAGCCCACCATCTCCATAGGTAATTTGTTCCACTGTCGAACAGCTCTTACCATTAGGAAGTTCTTACTGTTTAACTGAAATTTGCTTTGTCATTTAAGCCCATTATTTCTAGTAGGGGTGGGACTTCCGGATCTTCCGGTATCCGATACTGCCCAGTATTTGGTGTACAGGAAGTATCTGATTAAACCCGGTAATCCAGGTAATTTGCCGGATTCCCCCCGTACCGGATTTTTTACATTGAGACCATTCAAATGAATGGCCGCAATGTAAAAAAAAAAAAAAAAAAAAACCCCAACCCCCCCCCCC
>QEPC01009300.1:349417-362980 GCA_003113815.1 Sphenodon punctatus
CGCTCCAGGCGGTGGTGGTGGTCCGACTCCGGTGGCTTCAGCGCTGGCTGTGGCTGCTGGCTTCAGTGCTACTAGGCCTTCCGGTGAACTTCCGGGTTTCCCTGGAAAGCCTAGTAGTGCTGAAGCCGGCAGCCACAGCCAGTGCTGAAGCCGCCGGAGTTGGACCGCCGCCACCCTGAGCGCAAGGTAGGGTGATCTGATCCCTGGGGTGGGGGTGTGTTAAACCACCCCCCATCCCAGGGATCGTACCTGCTGGTGCGAGCTCCGGGTCGCTGGCGGCGGCCTGGAGCCCGCACTACTAGGGACTTAGGGTTTAAAAAAAATATTTTTTTAATCCAGGCTGGGCAGGGTGGGTGGGGGGTGGTGCCCCCCCTTCCACCCACACAGTCTGGGAGGGGGAGGGGAGAGATTTTTTATTTTTTTTTCCCCATTGATTTCAATGGGGACAGTTCCCCATTGAAATCAATGGAACAAATCCGGTACCGGTAAACCAGTACAAATCTAGCAGTCTGGGTTTTTTTAAATCTGGTAAATCCGGTAGCCGGTAATTGCCCTGATGTCCCACCCCTAATTTCTAGTCTTGCCTTCAGGGGCAAGAGAGAACATGTCTTTGCCATCTTCTCTGTGACAGCCCTTCAGGCAGCGGAAGACAGCTATCATGTTTCCCTTTACTGATGACACCGAACATCAAACTGTCTCACAACCTCACCAAGCAGCTGCATATACACATTGAACAGGAGAGGGGACAGAATAGAACCTTGTGGGACTCCACACAAGAGGTTTCAGGAAGATGAAGAATAATCACCGAGCACAACTTGCTGGGCTCTCCCGGCCAGAAAGGAGCAGAACCAATCAAGGGTAATTCCACCCGCTCTGGCCTGCAGGTGAGTCACCAACATCTCATGGTGAACAGCGGTATCAAAGGCAGCTGACAGATCTAATAGAAATAGCAGAGTTGAATGACCCAGATCTAATTTGCGGCAGAGGTTGTCAACCAATGCCACAAGTGCAGTCTCAGTGCTGTAACCTGGGTGAAAGCCGGACTACGAGGGATCAAGGAAGCCAACATGGTCCACATGCCCCTGTAGCTGCCAAGTCACAACTCGCTCGACAACCTTCCCTAAAAAGGGAATGTTAGAGACTGGCCAGTAGTTGCCGAGGGAGTTAGCATCAAGAGATGGTTTCTTGAGCAGGGGCCCCACCACCGCCTCTGAGGCAGCTCAGCACCTTGCCCTCCCGAAGGCACTGATCACCTCCACCAGCACCAACTCCAACGTCTCCCAGCTGGCCTTAACCAGCCAGGAGGGGCAATGGTCTAGTTTGCAAAAGGAGGCCCTGACAGCCTCAAGGACATCCTCTGCATCGGCGGGAGATACCCACTGGAACTGATCCCATGAAATCGGACAAAGCAGGGCTTCCATAACCTCTGGTTCTCCTATTTGAATAACTGCAGCGTCAAAGTCATGGTGAATCTGAATGATTTTATCCACGAAATAAAGCGGGCCATTAAGGGGAACAAGCAGTGGGTCCTAAAGGCACCTAAAAAATATTTTGGTGCTTTTTAAAAAAGGTACAGTGGAAGAAACTGAAGGACATCTGCAGAGATCGAGTTCCATCCTGAAGTGCCTGCTACAGTAAAGTCCCAATTGTACGCTTAAGGGACTTAAGTGACTTAAGGAACAATAGTGGGATCCCCAAACAGCGGGTGGTATCTGAATGCAGATAGCTATCAGCGAAGAGTTCCAAGAGCCGGTCTCAAATATAGTGAGGGCCTATACCATTGGGGCTCTAAAAATCAACAGCACAGTCTTAAATTCAGTCTATCGCTCTACAGGGAGTCAGTGCAGAGAACACAGGGTGGGCATAATATCATAGAATCAGAGTTGGTAGGGATCTCTGAGGTCATCTAGTCCAAACCCCCTACTCAGTGCAGGAAATCCACACCTACAGCATCTCCGACAGATGGCTGCCCAGTCTGTTTGAAAACCTCCAGCGAAGGAGAGCCCACCACCTACCTAGGTAATTTGTTCCACTGTCAAACAGCTCTTACCATTAAGAAGTTCTTCTTACTGTTTAACTGAAATCTGCTTTCTTGTAGCTTGAGCGCATTATTTCTAGTCTTGCCTTCAGGGCCAAGAGAGAACAAGTCTTTTCCATCCTCTCTGTGACAGCCCTTCAGTTAGTGGAAGACTGCTGTCATGTTTCCCTTTAGTCGTCTCTTTTCCAGGTTAAACATACCCAGTTCCTTCAACCTGTCTGCATAGGACTTGGTTTCTAGACCCCTGTCTTTGTTGCCCTCCTCTAAACCCATTCCAGTTTGTCAGTGTCCTTCCTAAAGTGAGGTGCCCAAAACTGGATGCAGTACTTCAGATGAGGTCTGACCAGCACAGAATAGAGTGGAACTATTGCTTCTCATGACTTGGAAAAGAGGCTTCTATTAATGCAGCCTAAAATTGCATTAGGCTATCCTTCTTCTTAGCTAATGTAGCATCTGCAAAATCTCATCCAGCAGAGCTGTTCCAAGTGATTAATCTGGCTTGTCTCCACCTAGAATTAAACTCATCTATTGCCCACTGTGATGGGTTTGCTCCTTTGTTTATGGACAAAATTTGAATAAGTTTTAAGCTGGTTATGTTTAGCCTTGAATAAATAAGATTGCTCATATTCATTGCTCATAAAATTGCTCAACTGCTGCTACTTCAACTGCCGAGTCAGAGTTTGGGGTTGTAGAAGCTCATATTTGTCATACTTAGATCTGTTTCAACTGGTGCCACCCACTGATGCAGAGGATGTGCTTGGAGGAATGTGGGTGACCCGTTGTAAATTATATCCTTGCCCATTCTGGCTGGTGAAAGCCAACTGGAAGATGTTGGAGACATTGCTGGCTGGGGTTGTCAATGCCTCCCTGTAACAGAGTGAAGCCTAGTAGGGCTGCTAGCCCTTTAGGACAATCTGGAAGTGGCCAACAAGCTACTACTGAGAGTTGACAGGTTAATGGGACTCAGCTGGAAGCGGAAGTAACTGAGCAGAGCTTCCAAGCTATAGAATGGATCTGAGGCAGCCAAGCGTCAGTCTGTTGTTGGACTCTTGAAAGAGAAGGAGCTTGGTGCAAAGCTGCCTGAAGGAAAAGAGGCTTGAGGACAAGTCTGGTAAAGATGGTTACTGAAAGCAAGCCAGTGGACTGATACCTGGTTGTGCTTGGGGCTAGCTAAGCTAAAGGAGGAATTGAATACCCGGCATAGATAGTGATAAAGTGGAGAACTTTAACTGGTAATAAACGTTTATGCTAATTCTCTACATAACTGTATACTTTTGGGCCTCGATCCTGACGAGTCTCCATACAATCACCATGAGCTGTTACACTCCCTTTGGGACACCATCAAAACTGCGGTTATCCAGCCCCTTCTCTGAAAACATCTCTTGATGAGGACTCCCCAGTATTACTGAAATGAGATCTCTCACAAATGAGACATCTCATCAAAATCCCTCTCAATGCCTGATAAATTGTTGGGCAGAATTTTTTTTAAAATAAAATAAATGAATACATGTGTAAAATGGCCACCATCCTTAACCAAAACTGACGGTTATGCTATTGCTGCCATTTTGGTTAAGGGTGGTGGCGAGAGGAGGTTAGAGACAGGGTGATAGCTGGCTAGGAGTAGGGCTGAATGGGTACCATTTTTCCCCCCCTCACAAGCAATCTTGCGAGTTCAAAAACCAAGATCGATTTCCCAGTCTGTCCAGAAAAAAAAAGCATTGGTACCCATTCAGCCCCACTCCCAACCAGCTATCACCCTGTCTCTAACCTCCCCTTTTTAGGGAAGGCTATTGAACAGGCAGTTGCCCAGAAGTTTTGGGCAAATCTCAATGCTACTGGATTTCAGGACCCATATCAGTCTGGTTTTCATCCTGTGTTACTGAATCTGCACTTATGCCTTGGCCAACAACCTACACCTGGAGATCAACAGAGGAAATTGTACCCTATTAGCATCCTTGATGCAGTGTTGTCATCCACACTTGCGATCAACTGTTCTTGGGTGTTTCCATTTGTTCCTGTTGGAAGGTTCTTGTGGGTGGTGATGGGTGACAATAGGAAAAAGCTGAATGATCCTTGTGCACAGAAAAATCCTCCTTCTCTAAGGACAACCATCCAATACCAAAGAGGAGTAGGGAAATAGATGTGACCATTCACCATAAAATGTTTATTAATACACCATGTATATGTAATGTTATAAACAATAGAATGAGTAAAATACAATAAGCTATAAAAGTGACCAAAAAGGATTACATACACCCAAATTCACATAAACCCAAACACGTTTTGTAAGTAAACAGGCCTCCTTTTTTAATGGATAAATGTATATACTCTCATTGGCCACTTAAGTTTAAAACAAAAAGGCAAATGTTGGCTGCAAGACAGAAGAAGAAGAGGTGGGGGTGGGAGGGGAAACATTAATAACTTTAGAGTTGGCAATATCAACCAATATCTAGAATACCAAATTAAAATTCATATAACAAAAAGTATCAATTAATCAATTCTCTTGCAGCAGTAGCTGCAAGAAAGTTAAAGGCACAACTGCTCTCCACTATAAACAGGGAACTGCTGAATCCCCAATTTTGAGGAAACCACTTGAGCTACATTTCTAAAGATTTATCCATGGCTAAAATTTGTGGGGACTGTCATACGTGCAGAGTTTGAAGAAGATCCATCCAGTAAATAAAAAGTTATGAGTATGACTGTTTAAAAGTTAATTGGTTGTGGTCAAAATGCACAGCATCCTGATGATTTTGAATCATCAATATCTCCTCCCACCTGGACCAGTTGAGCCCCCAAACTTCACAGGCTTGGAGCATAATATCTCAAGCCCGATTCTAGAGCCAAAGCAGTTCCGCTGCCACCCAGCCAGGAGGGACCACCCAGAGTATGCAGAGCCTCCCGGTCTGCAGCCACTCCAGCCTGTCACCCTGCAGGCTCCCGGACAGAGCCTGGTGCCCCAGTGGGTAGATGCTTCAGATGACTAGTGTCCCCCCTATCACAGAAAGCCTCTCCCCTCCCCATCCCACAAGATTCTCTCCCTTCTCTTCGCTCGTCTCGGCAGGTTTGACACCTCAGAATCAGCTGTTGCTGCTTCTCTTTTCTTGCCCCCTGTGAAACTTTCCCAGCCCCCACTTAGACCCCTCTCCTACTCCCCCCCCCAACTTCCCAGTTCCTCCCAGAGAATAGGTGGGCAGCTGCTGGAGCGGCAAACAGCTTGATCAACGTGCACAGAGAAGGGGACCGGCCCTCCTTCGGGAAAAAAACAGCAAAATCCATGGGGGGGGCAGAACCCTGCACCCTTAGCCCAGCAGCAAGTGGCCCAAAGCAAAGCCAATGAGGGGGGGAGCCCCCTGAAAGGATAGTGTAGCAGGGGGGTTCCCCAGGGCACTGGGGTGTCACTTAGGGGAATTAGCTCACCCCCTGCTACGCCATGTCTGCCTTGAGCATAGGCAGAACCCCCTCCTTCCTGGCAGGGGGTACCCTCTCAGGACACACCACACACAGTCCAGAGGGTCTTTCAGTTCTCAGTCCTTTATTTGGACCTATCCAGTCCAGCGTACCTGGGGCTGCCGGCTCATCCACCTTCACCCTACGGAGCCAGGTCCATCTTGCCAGTCCCAGGAGCAACTCAATAACCAACCCCCCAAAGTCCATACAGCCAGGCCTTCAACCCCAGGCCCTGGCCAAGCCTTCCCCAGGTAAGAGGCTCCCTCCTGGGCATAGCCTCTTCCCTATACCTGGGTCCTGCTAGTTCTCCAGTCCTGCAGCACCTTGGACAGTGTAGACAGCAAGGCTTTCAGTGAGATGTTGTTCCTTTGCCTCCCTGACAGAGGCTCTCTTGGCTTCACGCAGCCTTCCTCTTATATAGACAGAGTGGGCGTGGCCAGGCTCCAACTCTTTACAGCCTTAAAGGGCCACTACCCTGCCCAATCTGTCCCCGGGGTTTCTCAGCCTGTTCACCCCACAGGCTTGGCTCTGCCACACCCCTAGGCAGGTTCAGTCCTCTGCCTGACCCCTGCCACCTTTTCTTAAAGGGGTGGGAGCCCCCGAGGACTGCTCCCTGCTACAGATAGGATCCCCAGCTACTACCCAAATTAGGCTGGTGGGAAGAGGGGATCAGAGACCCCTGCTGCCAGCCCAGCCAGAGCACTGGGAGAGGATTAGGGCAGACACGATCAGGATCCAAGCACCACAGAGCACCTCCTCCCCAGTGGAGACGTGTGGCTGGGAGGAAGAGCACAGAGGGTCCCCGGGCAGATGGTAGGGAGAAAAGGGAGCTCTGTTTACCTTTCCCTTGCCTGCTTCTAGCCAGCACACCCAAGCCACTGCAAGGGGATATAGCCTGCTGCGGAGGAGCCTGCCCAAGCTCTAGCAAAGAGCCTCCTGGTTCCTCAATGGGAGAGGAGGGGTGTGGGCTCCTACACTCAGGGCTGAGGGGCAGAAGTGGAATTGGGGGTCTCCTAGGGCTTTGGGGATGCAGGGGACAGGCTGGGGCAGCACATTGTGCTTTTGTGGAGGGACGACACCAATGGACTCATATGGGGACTGGAGCAGCCAGGGATGCATAGGGTCCTGAGGCAGCCAAGTTACAAGACTCCTCACTCGAGTCTGTTACTTCTTTATTTATTCATTTTTAAAATTTTGCTACCCCGCCCCTCGTGCCACAGGCAGCTTGGGGCGACTTACAATTCACAAAACCTTAAAACAACAATTTAAAACAACTAAAAGGAAGACAAAGAAAGTTAGCCCCTACCCAACAACCCACCCCCTCACCCATCTCTCCCACCAAATGCCTGGCGGAACAGCCAGGTCTTAGAACTTCTCCAAAAGGAGGGGAGATCCGGGGTCACCCAGGCCTCCACCAGAACGGAGTTCCACAGTCGTGGAGTGGACACCAAGAATACCCTCCCCTGCATGGCCCCTGGAAGACTCAGGGGACCTTGAGCAGGGCGCCCCCTGATGACTGCAGGGGTCGGTCCAACCACCCAGGGAATGAGGCAGTCCCGCAGATAGGTAGGGTCTAGGTAATTTAAGGCTTTATAGGCCAAAGCCAACACCTTGAATCAGGTCCAGAAAACCACCAGCAGCCAGTGCAGAGAGCGGAGCACTGGTGTAATGTGCTCCCGGCAGCCCAGTCCTACCAGAAGATGGGCCGCCGCATTCTGCACCAGCTGCAGTTTCTGGGTCATCACCATGGGTAGCCCCACGTAGAGCAATAGTCCAATCTAGAGGTGATGAAAGCATGGATGATGGTGGCCAGGTCAGAGCCTGAAACAAACTTCCGAAGCCATCGCACCAGATATAATTTGCAAAAGGCACACCTTGCCACAGCCTCCACCTGGACATCCAGGTGGAGCTGCGTGTCGAGGAACACCCCCAGACTCCGTACCTGGGATACCAATGGAGGGCAGACCCTGCCAATAACAGAGGCCACCATCTCCAGTGCCTTACCCACCAACATCACCTCTGTCTTGTCAAGATTCAGCCTCAGTCAATTAATCCTCATCCAGTCCCCCACAGCCATCAAACACCAAGTAAGCACTGAGACTGCAGGGTCTGAGTCTGTTGAAAAAGAGAGATACAGCTAGGTGTCATCAGCATATTGATGACACCGCACGCCGAACCTCCTGATCACATCACCAAGTGGCTGCATGTATACGTTGAACAGGAGACAGAACAAAACCGAACCCTGAGGGACTCCACACAAGAGGTCTCCGTATGATGAAAAAAACTCCCCAAGAACCACTTGCTGTGTTCTACCTGTCAGGAAAGAACAGACCCATTAAAGAACAGTCCCGCCCACCCCTGCACAGTCCCACAGGCGCGTCACCAACATCTCGTGATCAACTGTATCAAATGCAGCTGAAAGATCTAGATGGTTTCTTGAGCAGAGGCCAAACCACTGCTTCTTTGGCCACTTTTACATGGACGTCACCCACTCACCAACACCCGGAAACACCCATCGGATGGGTGGGAGAGCGTCTGTGTACATGTCGATGAGTGGGTGAGGGCACGTGCCCGACTCACCTGCCAACACCCGCCAACACCCACAGCGCAACCGCGAGGGAGCAGGCACTCTCTGTGGGTGGAGATGGGTGTACAACACCCGAGTGCCCATGTAAAAGTGAAAACACCCACACCCACATGGACCGGACTGGCGGAGCCCCACTGCACCAGCGCCATGGGGCACGCATGTGTCGCCATGCAGACACGCCCACGGGGGGGATGCTTGATGTCCGGCCGGGAGTCCGTAAAGGAGGGCAGAACCATGGCACATGTGCATGGGCTCCCATGATGGTGGCCAGGAAGACCTACGAGAAGGCCACGGGAGTCAACATCACCCCACGCACAGGAAGGGGCCAGGTGAGCACGGGGACCCAGGATTCCCTGGAGGGGAAGAGCCCGGGCAAGGCAGTGCAGGGTGGGGTGCACCCCAGGCAGAAGGCACAA
The DNA here is from genome assembly GCA_003113815.1 of Sphenodon punctatus. Lineage (NCBI taxonomy): Eukaryota > Metazoa > Chordata > Lepidosauria > Sphenodontia > Sphenodontidae > Sphenodon > Sphenodon punctatus. Next base: position 357,906 of record QEPC01009300.1, read on the forward strand.
GGGGGGGCCAGGACTGCCGGTACGGGGGGGAGCCTGGACAGGAGGTACAAGGGCACCCTGGTGGGGAGGAAAGGCGGGGATGCGCCAGAATGTAACACAGCACATGTGTCCCAGCACAGGGCAGAGGGGCTGCACCGGCGGCCCTCCCAGTTGTGGAAGAAAACTCTCATACTCACAAGTTTCTGGTGAAAATCTGTCAGAGTTCTATGTTTAATCTCAAAGCGCAAAGAGAGATAGAGTCATGAACCTGTGCAAAGATTCAAAACTGGTCTCCTGATTGCCAATTACAGAGGTATTTTATAGATACCAGTTCAAGCAGATAGATACAGCATGTCAATCAAAAACAATGTCATGGAAAGGCTACAATAATTGTTTACATAGTCAAATTGTTTACATAGACAGCAAAGATGTTCTCAAAACAATATGGCGAATCTGGCAAGTCTAAACAACTCAATTAGTTTATGCAACTGCAAGGTTATCTATTTCTTATTTACTTATAAAAGGAACAGTGTGAAACTGTTCTCAGCCTGCATGGTCAAGGTAATTAGCTTTTGTTAAGAAGGCTAAAGTTTATTTCTGAAGAGGATGATTCTCTTTACCCGACATCTCTCTGTCCTCCATTTTACTCTGGTTCATAAGGTCTTAATATAAAAATTCCTCCACACAGTCGAGGACCCCCAGCCCAGCACTTCCCAGGGGCACGGCCCGAGGAGCAGCAGCGAAAGTGAGGTGAGCACAAGGGAACTGGTCCAGCTCCTCCTGGAACTTGGCTGTGTGCATGGCCCATCCAGACTTGAGATTGTTGTCCTTGATATGTTTATATCCAGACCTCAAGTCCTTTGCCTGCTGCACGCACTGGGTGACAGTCCAGTGGCAGATGTCATAGTACCCCCAAACCCTGCTACAGGAGGGGGGCTGTTGAGTCGTGAGCCTAGACACCCCCTATTTCAAAATTTAGTGCTGATAGACAACGTTGCGCCCCAAACCGAAAGTAAGCGACCCTCCCAGAGCCATCATAGCAAAATTCCTATTTTACTGAGCTGACAGATAGAGGGCTTAAGCCTCAATTCTGGCACCTGGCCAAACTGACCATCCTAATCAACGGCCATAGAAAGATCTGGAGATTTTTATACAAGCGCACAAACCCACGCAACAGAACGCAGACTAGCATTAGCGGGATTGACAGATAAGTGCTACATCTAATGCAGATGGGTTCCTCTACTTGCCTCTCTTATATCAACCTCTAAAGCTACTTGGTTACAAATATAATGCTTAGTTATGAGATGCTTATATCATTGTACTCTATTGCACAATTAAATGTTAAATGCCAAATGTAACAGGGTGTGGTGGAGCCCTGGTCTCCACCTAGCCCTATGCAGAATAAGGTAAAGAAAAAGACACAAAGGCAAAAATTAAGATAGGAAACGCATGGGGCTGGGGGGGGGGAAAGATTTCTAAAGCAAAAGAGGAATACACATATATGTATATGTATGTGTATGTGTGTAGGTAGACATCTACCTAAATAAACCAAAGCGGAAAGTGAGATGCCCCCCAATAAAATTTTCAGTGCTACTGAGAAAAAGAGAACGTATAGTTCCAATGGGCACGAGTTGCCAATTCGCATGTTAAAACTGTTGTGTATGTTAGTATGTTGTATGTTGTTTTTGTTAAGGTTCACTAAGTTTGTTACACCAAAACACACGTCAAACATTACCCTAATATCAAGCCCTAGCCACCCTCCCAGAGAAAGGACAGACACTCAGCCTAATTTAGGCGGAAAAATAAAAAGCTCAGCTACAGGGAAACCTCACCCAACCCTATGGCAGTGACACAAGGGAGCAAGCTTAACCTGAAATTCCTGACTCTGAATGTGAAGGGTCTAAACCACCCCATCAAAAGGAGGAAGTTAACAGACCTAATAATAGATCAGGCAGTTGGAGTCGTCTTCTTACAAGAGACCCACTTGGTTCACAAGGATCTCCACCTATTTGCTAATCGCAGACTGGGAGATATATATGCCTCTTGTGGGCAGAAAAAGAAGGCAGAAGTCATAATAGGCTTCTCGAGCTCAGCAAACTTTAAAATGTCTTTTACAAAAAAAGATAGGGAGGGTAGATTCCTGCTGATAAAGGGCACATTGAATGTCCAACAGGTAACCTTAGTTAACATCTATGCCCCAAATGAAAACACCCACCAATTCTTCCAAAAATACGTCCCTGTCATTAGTCAAAATGCAGAGGGCCTGCTCATCGTGCAAGGGGATTTTAACTCACCACGGTCAGAGCTGGATTACTCCACTCGTGCCCCACTTAAAAAGACTCATACAAATGTAGCCGCTGTGATCTCACAACGTGACTTGATTGATGCCTGGCGGTGTTTAAGCCCCACTACCAGGAGTTTCACCTACCACTCCATGGTGCACAATACATACTCAAAAATAGATCACCTACTACTAGAAAAAGACTCCCTGTTCAGATGTTTAAAAAGCAAGGTAATTCCAGCAACATTCACAGATCATAATGCACTGTTGTCCGTCTTTGCTTCGGGGACCCCTGAATGGATGGCCGAGCGCACATGGCAACTCGATAGAGGCCTCCTAAAATGCGAGGGGATAAAAGAGCAGATAGCTACAGGCTTGAAGGAATATTTTGATTTAAATATGGGATCTGTGCTATCCCCACAAACATTCTGGGAAGCATCAAAGCCAGTAGTCAGAGGCAAATTCATAGCCATTAAGGCGGGGATAAACAAGACTAGGTGAGAGAGGAATGCAGAACTCCATAAACAATTACATCTTCTGGAAAGCGAAAATAGCACATTCCCATCCAAAAAATCCCAACTCGAAATCCAAAAGTTAAAAAGTGAGATTGAGACAATTGAGACACAAAAAATCAACCAACAATTAAGAAAGATTAAATGCTTTTATTTCCAAAATTGTAACAAGCCAGGCAAGGTCTTAGCCCAGATGACAAAAAGTAGGCGGAAAAAGTCTTCTATCCCGGTAATAAATCTCCCGGGAGGGAAAAAAACATCCGACCAAATCAAAATCCAGAACGTGTTTGCTAATTTTTACCAGAAATTATACACCTCATCCAATCCGGACCCTGTAGAGATAAAAGAATTCATCAATAAATATAATATCCCCAAATTTAACAGGGACCAGATTAAATTTCTAAATGCCCCTATTACAAATGCAGAAACTAAATTGACAATAAAAGAATTAGTCAGAAATAAAGCATGCGGCCCTGATGGACTCCCCAGCAGAGTTCTATCAAGCATTTAGTGGCATCCTGACCCCACACTTAACCAATACCTTTAATAACATTATGGTGGTGCAAACGATGCCCCCAATCTTCTATGAGGCGGTGATAACCCTTATCCCTAAGCAGGGGAGGAACCAAGAGGAATGTGGTAACTACAGACCCATATCGTAGATAAATGTCGACTATAAGATATTTGCTAAAATACTGGCCAACAAGCTAGCAGCAATTATTGATAACATAATACACACGGAGCAGACAGGCTTTATTCCTAATAGGTTGGGGATAGATAACATCAGGCGAACAGTCAACCTCATAATAGCTCACGTAGGACCAACACACTGATGCTGATACTGTCAGCCGACGTGGAGAAGGTCTTTGACAGATCGAAGCCAGAATGTCTATACCAGGTAATGGAATGCATGGGCATAAAGGGGAATTTCTTAAGAGTAATCAGAGCCCTAAATTTAAAACCAAGCTCTCACCTATTAACCAAGGGCAACCTTTCCAAACCATTCTACCCATCTAGAGGCACGAGACAGGGATGCCCCCTCTCCCTCTTGCTCTTTAATATCTCTCTGGAACTTCTAGCGTGCTCTATAAGACAGGAACAAGATATAACAGGCATACAAATAGGCCAGATATAACACAAAGTTTCCCTGTTTGCAGATGACATGCTCATATATCTTACCCACTCACAAAGTACAGTTCCCAAAACCCTCCACCTAATAGATCAGTTCAGCCAAATATCAGGGTATAAAAACAATTACCCAAAATCCCAGGCCTTAATTCTAGCAAAAAACAAGGAGGAAAAGCAAAATATTGCAAGGCAGACCCCTTTTACAATTGCGCAATCACAATTTAAGTATCTAGGAGTGAATATTACTAGTGATCACGAAAAGCTCTTCAGGGCTAACTTCCCCAGCATACTTAATCAAATTCGGTCTGAAATTGCAACATGGCAGTGACTCAAAACCTCATGGCTTGGTTGTGTTAATTTATTCAAGATGATAGCGTTACGAAAAATCCTATACAAGGCAATGGCCCTCCCAGTACACTTACCTACAGTGTTCCTTAAACAATGTGAGCAAGCCATGATGGAAGCAGTTTGGAAAGGGAAAAAGCATAGAATTAATAAGAGGACTTTAATTAGAAGAAAAGACAAGGGAGGGATCAATATGCCTGATCTATAGGGATGGGCGAACAGATCGTGGTTCGGGTTTGGCCGTTCGGTTCGGCTGCGTTCATTTCGTCCGTTCGGTTCGCCCGTTCGGTTCGGCTGCATTTGGTTCATCGGTTCAGATGTTCGGCCATTCAGTGGTTCGAGTCGAATGTTGAATTCAGATTCAGTATTCAGTTTAGTCTAGATCGGTTCGTTCTTTAGTTTGGTGCAATCGGGAACTGAAAATGACATTTGGTTTTTGAAATAAAAGGAAAAAACTAAAAAACATATTTCTGGCTATAACATTTTTGTTTCTTATTACTTTTTGATGAAATTTAGGGAGATTGTACCCCCAATAGAGGGCACTAAGTGTACCAAACTTCGGAATGGTTAGATGAAGGAAACCGATTTCAAAAGCAACTGAATGTTGTGATTTTAAGAAAAGCTCCATACACATCATGACTACAACTTCTTTATCTTGCATCCAATGTTCATGAAACTTGTGCATATTACATCCCTCCATATGCTTAATATTTCTGTCAATTTTAGGAAAGAGTGGTTAAAGGGTCCCAAGGGTATAAGACATTAACCTGAAAATACATTTCCAGCTGTTACATTTTGATATTCCATTCTGTTTACAGGATATTTGACAG
>QEPC01009300.1:367292-382666 GCA_003113815.1 Sphenodon punctatus
TTGAGTCACTTCCCCTTAGACTTGTGCTTGGCCCACTTACCTTGTTCTGTCTCTAGATGCACCTTGTTTGCCCTTTGTCTTTGTTGGGAGTAGTGTTTGGTGGTGGTGAGTTCTGTGTACAGTTTCCCCCTCACACCCTGCCTTGTCTTCATGTTAGTCTGTCTCCCTGTTGTTCCCTCAGTGTCCTACTGTAAGTAATCCCTATTGTTTGCTGTATTCGTCTCCCTGTTCCTTCCTAGTATCTGTGTAGTCTGGTGTCTCTGTGTCTAGTTGTCTCTGTGTTCTAGTTCTCTTTATTCTTGTCCCTCGCTCTCAGGGTTTCCTTCGCTCCCCTCCTTGCTCCCAGGGCTCCTTTGCCTTGTTTCTCCCTCCTTGCTCCCAGGGCTCCTTTGCCTTGTTTCTCCCTCCTTGCTCCCAGGGCTCCTTTGCCTTGTTTCTCCTAGCTCCTAGGGCTCCTTTGCCTTGGCCCTTCCTTGCTCCCAGGGCTCCCTCGCCCCTCTCCTTGCTCCCAGGGCTCCCTCGCCCCTCTCCTTGCTCCCAGGGCTCCCTCGCCTTGGTCCCTCCTCGTTCTCAGGGTTCCCTTGTTCCTCCTAGCTCCTAGGGCTCCTTTGCCTTGGCCCTTCCTTGCTCCCAGGGTTCCCTCGTTCCTCTCCTTGCTCCCAGGGCTCCCTCGTCTTGGTCCCTCCTCGCCTTCAGGGTTCCCTTGCCCCCCCTCTTTCCCCTAGGGTTTCCCGCTCCCTAGTCTTGGCCCCTTGTTCCCTAGTCTTGGTTTCTCGCTCCCTAGTTTTGGCCCCTTGCTCCCTAATCTCGGTTTCCTGCTCCCTAGTCTTGTCCCCTAGTCTCGGTTTCTCGCTCCCTAGTTTTGCCCCCTTGCTCCCTAATCTCGGTTTCCCGCTTCCTAGTCTTGTTCCCTTGTCCCCTAGTCTCAGTGTCTTGCTCCCTAGTTTTGGCCCCTTGCTCCCTAATCTCGGTGTCTTGCTCCCTAGTCTTGGCCCCTTGCCCCCTTTCCCCTGGTTCCTTGTTCCTTACCCCGACCCCTTGCTCCCCTGCCTTTGGTTCCTTGTTTTATACCCCATATCCCTTGTTCCCCTGCCTCCTTGTTCCGTACCCCTGATCCCTCGCTCCCCTGCCTCTGGTTCCTTGAACCCTGCCTCTAGTGCCTTGATCCTTCGCTTCTGGATTCCCTGTCCCTTGACCTCAATGATGAGCCATAGGCATTCTTAGACCAGCAGTGCTGGGATCCATGCTGAACACCCTATCTCCTTGGTATTGGAGAGCATCTGAGAGGTTTCCCCGTGTGTACTCCTGTCTACCCACTTCCCCTCCCCTTTCCCTGGCTCCGCCCCTGGAGCCTGACAGTAAGCTCCACCCAACAATCCCTTCCCCCTATTCTTTCTCCTTACCCTTGCTATTTTCTGGTGAACCTCGGTGCGGCTCTCCCACCTCATGATGCCCACTACCACCACTGGTGATTCTCCACGGAAGGCCTCAGTCAGCCAGGTACCATCTGTCCTGATGTGGATGGACTTTCACAAGATAGCAGCGGTATTGACTGGGTGCCCAGCAGAAGTGGAACTGACCCCGGCCATATGGACCAATTATGCTCATGTTCGTGAGTATGTGGACCAGGAAAATGCCCTATTAACCCAGCCCGTTAGTGAGGATTCTGCCACTGTGTCTTTACCCCCGTGCTCACGGGGGCTGTTTGCTCAGACAGTGTTCCCCCAGACCAACTCAGCACCGGTGATGACATCCCGGGAACTTCTCCCTACAGCACCGAGCCTACCACCTATAGCTGGTCCTGTGGCGGGTGTACCCGTGACGCCTGTCCCATCACCCAGACGAACTACATTGCTACCTGGGCCCCGGCCAGCTGGACAAGCAATTCTTTTTGCAGGGTGGTTAGCATTCCAGGGCTACCCAACCTCGACATCGATGTTTGAGACTGTGCTGGTAGTGGTCCAGCACTCCCGAACCCGGGTTCCCGCATTTGCGGGTTACGGTGCACTGTTTACCCCAGAAGGTGCGTCAGGTTGTAGTAGACCTAAACGACCCTCAAACACAATGGGAATTATCCTGTCATGTGCCCCCACAACCCGTGTCAATATCTTCACCCAACCTTCCTCAACATTAGACCAAAGAGAGCCAGAAAGGACACCTAAGTATGTGTCAGCAGTGGGCACCTCCATGGCAGTGGCCCAGTCGTTACCTCTAGAAACAAGTTCCATCTCGGCGGGAGTACCAGGAGATCCCCGTCTCTTGCTAATGCCCTCTCCATCTGAGCCTCCAGGTGAGGGAGAAGAGGACCCCACTACAGACCGCCTTGTCATGGTACAGATGTCCTACCAACTGCCCCTTCTGAAACGGACTGTATCCCTGGATACGGGGGTTACAAGTGTCTGCCTCCCGGCCTCAACTGTACTAGAGGGGGTACCCCAGAAGGTAGGGGAAACCCTGAGATTCAGCACGACCACTAAGTGTCCCCCCGGGTTGACTTTCCCCTCCCTGTTGGTCCAGGCCTGCCCTGAGAAGACGGTCTTGTTGGCTAGGATACCCCCTGGACATAACACTAACGGTATATGGTTGACCCCACCAAGCCCCAATGCCCTGACAGAGGCATTTCATACCAGCAATTCAGTAGCAGCATCCAGGAAGACCTTGCCTAAGGATGTTAAGAAAAAAAAACCTCGTGATGGGCCTGCTACACCACCGCCTCCTCCCTTGGGTGATGAGGTTGCCGTGATCTCTACCAGGACACGCTCTAATAGTTGCCCCCCTTGTTTACCCCATCGGACCTGGTGACTTTTCCTTTGTCACCCAGCGGGAGGCCCCCAATGAGGTTTTCAGAGATGTCTGGTGCTCCTACCACGCCTGGGCCCCGGAAGGGGGAGCCGCCACTGGTATCCGACGTCCCTCAGCAAAAGGCTACCACCTCAAATTCCCGCGATCCCTCTCATGGACCCCGTGTTTCCCTTGGAGCCCATGCTCCTGCTGCTGCCCTTGGAACCCCTCTCTCCTTGTTGGGACCTCCTCCACTGGCCCGACCTACACCAGGATTTCCATCTCCCCTCCTCTGGCCAAGTAATGTTACACCCCTTCCATCTATGGGGAATGCTGATGAACATTGCAAGGTGCGGCCTTCCAGCATATTACCACCCTCTTGGCTGTGTGTTTCCTTATTGACCTTATCTAGGACTCTATTCCCCACCCCCTTCCCTACTTGCTTCTGGGCCCTTTCCTTTTTGTTCCCCCCTTGTCCCTTCCCCTGGGTGGCCTGTGTTTTACCTAAAAAAGGCCATGGGGATGGGGGTTTTTCCATACCCCCTCCTGTGATTTCTACCCCCTTTCCTCTGTTGTTCCAGGATGGGATGGGGGGGGGGGCTTGGACAGGGAGGTACTGTCACAGCCAGGCCTTGAACCCATGGCTGTGGGGCTTCTGGGAGGTGCTCTCTGCAGCCTGTGCTATTGGCAATATGCTTCAGGAGCCGGTTCTCTCCCTGTTTGTGGCATCCTCCCTCCCCTTCTCTCTCTCTCTTGCCTTGCTCACCGTGTACACCTGGTGGTGGGCATGGCCACACCTGCCATGGTCTGATTGGCTCTGTGGAGTATTTAGGACTCCTGAGGGTGGTGGCAGGTGTGAAGCTTTGAGTCACTTCTCCTTAGACTTGTGCTTGGCCCACTTACCTTGTTCTGTCTCTAGATACACCTTGTTTGCCCTTTGTCTTTGTTGGGAGTAGTGTTTGGTGGTGGTGACTTCTGTGTACAGTTTCACCCTCACACCCTGCCTTGTCTTCATGTTAGTCTGTCTCCCTGTTGTTCCCTCAATGTCCTACTGTAAGTAATCCCTATTGTTTGCTGTATTCGTCTCCCTGTTCCTTCCTAGTTTCTGTGTAGTCTGGTGTCTCTGCGTCTAGTTGTCTTTGTGTTCTAGTTCTCTTTATTCTTGTCCCTCGCTCTCAGGGTTTCCTTCGCTCCCCTCCTTGCTCCCAGGGCTCCTTCACCTTGTTTCTCCCTCCTTGCTCCCAGGGCTCCTTCACCTTGTTTCTCCCTCCTTGCTCCCAGGGCTCCTTTGCCTTGGCCCTTCCTTGCTCCCAGGGCTCCCTTGTTCCTCTCCTTGCTCCCAGGGCTCCCTTGCCTTGGTCCCTCCTCGCCTTCAGGGTTCCCTTGCCCCCCCTCTTTCCCCTAGGGTTTCCCGCTCCCTAGTCTTGGCCCCTTGGCCCCTAGTCTTGGTTTCTCACTCCCTAGTTTTGCCCCCTTGCTCCCTAATCTCGGTTTCCCGCTTCCTAGTCTTGTTCCCTTGTCCCCTAGTCTCAGTTTCTCGCTCCCTAGTTTTGGCCCCTTGCCCCCTAGTCTCGGTGTCTCGCTCCCTAGTTTTGCCCCCTTGCTCCCTAATCTCGGTTTCTCGCTCCCTAGTCTTGGCCCCTTGCTCCCTTGAACCCTGCCTCTAGTACCTTGATCCCTCGCTTCTGGATTCCCTGTCCCTTGACCTCAATGATGAGCCGTAGGCGTTCTTAGACCAGCAGTGCTGGGATCCATGCTGAACATCCTATCTCCTTGGTATTGGAGAGCAGTTGAGAGGTTTCCCCGTGTGTACTAAGGGACATCCCAGATTCCCTACACCCCGTTTCCCCCCTCCTGTCTACCCACTTCCCCTCCCCTTTCCCTGGCTCCACCCCTGGAGCCTGACAAGTTTTCTTCCCCTTGCTGAATTTGCCTATAATAACTCCCCCAATGCTTCCATAGGGGTGTCCCCCTTTTTTGTTTCCTATGGTTTTCACCCTGGGCTAGCCTTCCCAGAGTTTCTGGCCCTGGCCATCCCAGCAGCAGGAGCCTTGATAACCCAGCTGCGGCAAGTGCACCAACATGCATTACTGACACAGCAGAGAGCATGACAAAGGTACAAACAAACCGCTGACCGACCACAGCAGGCAGCCCCACTCTTCCACACAGGTGACCTGGTGTGGATTGATCGGTGCCACTATCCCTCCACCCACCCCTCACCCAAACTAGATAATCAATTCATGGGGCCCTTCCCTATCATTCAGCAGGTTAACCCAGTCACCTATTGTATCGAGTTGCCATCCTCTGTCCATATCCACCCTGTGTTTCATGTCTCCCTGTTGAAGCTTTACTACCACCCCTCCTTCCCTGACCCTGGCCCATTGTGCAATGTAGCTACTACCCCTGAGTTTGAAGTTAATGCTGTTCTTGATTCCCGCAGGTCTCAGGGTCTTCTTTACTACCTCATTGATTGGAAGGGCTACCCCCCGGCTGATCGCTCCTGGGAGCCAGCTTCTGCAGTCCCTGCCCCTTGCCTGGTCTGCCTCTTCCATGCCTGTCACCCCCTCAAGCCGGTTCCATGACCGCGGTGTGGTGGGGGGGGCATGCTGTAAGGGCCAGGGCTCGCATGTGGTGCTTTTGGGCACCCCAGGGGGGGATTCTGGGCTGCCCCACTGCAGCTGATGACAGCATGGGCGGGGCCTGGAGAAGCAAGGTCGCACCAGTCCCAGGGGCGGCGGCACAGCAGGGAGTGAGTGATGAGGCCACGCCCCCCACATTGCTGGGGGATGGAGCAGAGACGCTGCACCACTCAGCATGGCTGCACGCTAAGCAGGGCAGGGCTCACCCTATTTGAGGAGACTGCCAGTCCTTGCATGCTGCCAGAGATCAGCAGCGCTGTGAGACTGGCCCCCTGAGAGATTGTGGATTTGAACTACTATCTGGGTTACTTAGTAAGTGAGAGCATAGAGTGTCTGGGAGTGTGTGAGGTAAGTGTGTGGGCATGTGGGTTGAAGGTGTGTGTGTGTAAGTAAGGTTGTGTGGAGTTGTGTGAGTGTGTTCACTTTCCCTCCTCAATTACCAGCTCTCTTCCCTGGGTCCCTGTTTCCCTTCCCCCCCAGATGCTACTTCCCCCTACCCCCATGCCTGGTATTTGTTCCCCACTTAGTTCACACACTTCCTCCTTTCTGTACCCCTGCACTATAGAAGAGAGAGTGGTGGTGGGACTTGGTTGTTGGATTGTGGTGGTGGGTGTGAGTGGAGGGGCCCCACTCAAGGTTGAGTTCTCTCCACCTCTATGATGACAAGGCCTCATTCCTACTGGGATAAATAGGGCCAACTAATAACCTGAGGGGTTATTTTCCTCCTTTTCATGAGTGGGGCTCAGTGGTGGTGTGTGTCCCCATAGGAAACCTTGGTTCGTGGTGTTACTCTGCTGTGTCTGTGGGCTTTTCCCCAGGGTTCCCCCCCCCCCACACCTACCCTAACACAGATCCTAGCACCAGGCCATCACACTCAGCACATGCCCCCAACACCCACAAGCCTACTGGCCACAGGGACAGGGGGTGCACGCAGAGACCCAGGACGGCCCCCAGGAAGTTGAGGAACTGGATCCAGGTATGATCACCCCAGTGGGGCTGGGGGGGAATGACCCGGATGGAGTCACAGCAGCCAGGGCCGGGGGATGGCAAATACTAACAGTACCCCTTCCCATTGCAGCACAAGGCATCCTGGAGGTGTATGAGATGGAGGTTGCAGAGGAGGAGGGGGGGGCCCGACAGCTCCCCCACCACCTGGTGGATGATCCTCCACAGTGAGGCACACCAGCCAGGGGGCCACAGGGGGGCTGTGTGTGGAGGAGGTAGGAGGTACGGGGGGGCACCAGGGGGCATACAACCCAACAGCAGGGCCCAACAGGGGTGGGGGTGTGGGGGGTAGGTGGTAGGGGCTGTTGGGCCCACAGTGGCTCCCATCCCACAGTGATCAGCTGCCGGGGGGCCATCCCACAACAGGGCAGGTCTGGGGGACCCCACAGGGGAGGGCTGAGGGGAGCTGCCACACTATGAGTTTTGCCCCACCAGGCACCCTGGGTCAGGCAGTAGCAGCCAGCGGGGCAAACAGGCCGGAAGCACTAACAATGTGTCCAAACTCCCGTTCACAGACCAGGTGCCAGCTCGCGCAAGGGGAGAAGCTGCCGGCAGCGTGGAGTGGAACCGGGAAATGCGGGTCAGGAACCGGTGCCAGAGGGAGAACCTTGGCAGGGAGCTGCTGGAGGAGTCGCAATGGTTAGGCAAGGTCCCCTCATCAGAGGGGAGGGGGAAAGGGACCAGGAGATCCTGGCTGCCATGATGGCCTGGACCCACACCGAGTACCTCTGGGACAGGCAGCAGGTTGCCAACCTCCAACGCGAGCAGCGGTGCACCTGTGATGGGCTGTAGGGTCAGGCCACATGGCTCATGGACCTCATGGGGGAGGCCATGGAGGCCCTGTGGCATGACGCCCAGCGTGACAGGCCCCGCCATGCCGCGGAAGGAGGGTTGGCAGTCGACAAACACCATGGCGATTTCCCACTGTTGCAGGTGCCCCCCCTGCATCTTAGCCACTCGTGGTTCCCCCAGCAGCAACCCTACCCGGGCCTGGTCCATGGGGTCCCCCTCCCTCACATAGGGCAACTGGACCCAGTTGCGGGGCCACCCTTCCAGCCCGCACCCCCATGGTCTCACCCCCACTGCCACCCCGACCCCTCCACCAGGAGGTGATGCCCCCATCCCAGGACCATGCACCCCAGGACAACCAACCGCTCACAGTGGTCACCCCACCCCCTCCAATAAGGACACAGCACCCCAGGCCCCTGGGGGTAGGGGGTGCAACACCGGGGGGGACCCACTGGGATTCTGTGGACCAGCACAAGGCAGGACCCCGGTAGAGAACACATTGTAGAACCCACTCCTAGCACATGCACTACATAAGCTGGGGAGCAATGGCCATTGCCCGAGGCACATGTACCGGCTCTGTGATGCTGTACTGGAATGGGCATGGGCCATAATACCATGGGTGGGCCGTCCAGGGGCTTGCACCAACAGGGATTGTCCTACAGCACATGTTATGCTTGTGCGGGGAGTAGGGGGCTCCCTGGATGACCATGGGGGCACCCAGTGGCCTAGGCCCCAACATAGGAAAGAGATGGGTGTACACGGGAATCGCTTACCCCATTCTTGTTTCTCCATGCAGGGACAGTCAGCGGAGGAGTGGCCAGTGGATGACAGGGAGGCCAGGCCATCCGGCCGGCGAATGCTGTGGTCGGCTGCAGCTAGGGCATACTGGCCTGCGAGCCCCGGTGGTGTGGCCAAGAGGGGGAGAGGATGCCCCAGACATTAAATCCCCCTTCCATTGTACAGTTCCCCCTCCAATAAAGGCATTGTACCTCTACCTTGCTGTCGCTTCATCTGTCCCAGGACATGTGGCTGGGGGGTGCGGGGTGGAGGTGCAGCATGCAGGGGTGCATCGGCAGGTTGGGGGCTCTGTACAGTCCCTACCCAGCTGACGAGGCCGGGGACTAGCCAATGAGGCCTCATGCAGTTGAGGTGGCTGTAACAGGTGTACAGTGAACCTGCACAGGCGAGCCGGCAAGTGTCAGCAGGCAGGACATTGTGGGGCCCAAGCACCCCATGGCCGACAGCGAGGGGAGGGTGCTTGCACCCAGGCAACCCATGGGACCCATTCCTGGGACCCCCTAGCCCACACATGGAACAGAGGAATGATTTCAGGTAAAGGGTAGTATCCAGCTTTATTTAAGGGGTTCACAAGACTATGGACATGGCTGTCGGTTGGGCGCTGCCTAGCGTTCGGATGTCTGGGCAACGATGGGGCAGAAGATGGCGTCCCTGTTCTCCTCTGAGATGTGCCAGAATGCCCCTCCCTGGGCATGTTGGCACAGGGGCACTGGGCTGGCCCTGTGCACCGGTGGTGGGTTGTCCAGGGCAGTGCCCCCTGTCTCGCATACATTGTTCAGGAAGCACGCTGCCAGGATGAGGATGGGTGTGTGGTCCAGGTCAAATTGGCTCCTGTTTATCAGGAGGCACCAGTGCATCTTGAGGAGCCCGAAGGCCCACTCCACCATGCTGCGTGTGGACGACAGGCGCTCATTGAACAGCCGGTGGTCCGGTTTACACGCCACTAGATAGGTCCGCATGAGCCACGGGTTGAGCGGGTATGTGATGTCCACTATCACAACGGGCCATGGGAACCCCCTCTATCACGCGGTACAGGTTGGGGGCAATCTCCCTGTCAAACATGCATGCATAGAAGGGGGAGGCACACATCATGGCTCCGTCCTGATTGGCCTGTGTAGACATCTATGAACAGGCCCCTATGATCCACTACGGCCTGCAGATTGATGGAGAAGGCCTGTTTTCAGTTAATGTAGTCGATCTTTGCATGAGGGGGGCATATGATGGGGATGTGGGTGCTGTCAATGGCCCTGATGCAATGTGGGAACCCCAATTCCTCGAACCCACGCATCACCTCCTCAGGGTCACAAAGCTGGATGACCCGCTCCAAGAGGAGCTCCACGAGCAAATCGCATACATTATGGAAGGCCCTGTTCACTGTGGTAGTGCCCACCCCAAACTGCTCCCGCACGCTCCCACAGGAATCAGGGGTGGCCAGCCGCCACACCTCCATGGGCACACGCATTCCAGGTGGTAGCGGGAAGCGCATGTTCGTCTCCCACCTCCGGAGGTGGGGGTTGAGGAGCTCCCCCAAGCGGGTCAGGAGGGAGCGGGGCATCTGGAAGTGGTTGGACCATTCCCCGTCTGTCCAGGTGACCAACATGTTCTCCCACCAGTCGTTGGTGCAGGAGCGTGACCAGTGCCGTCACAGGGTCAGTAGGATCATGCGGCGGGTGTACACGTTGAGGGTCCATCGGGCCCGGATGAGCTGACCTTGCTGGGAAACTGCAGATGGCCACCAGCCTCGCCCATCGCACGATCGCCGCCCTCCTGAGGCTTGCTGGTCTCCACCGCTGTGCCCCCAGGAGGACAGACCATCGACCTGGCAGGCGGATCTGGGCTATCTGCTGCAGCAGAATGCACAGCAGCAGGAGGACTGCATCCAGGAGGTGCAGCAGCACGTCCCTGGGCTGTGGGTCCTCGTCCCCTGGCATCATGGTTCTGCAGCTCCCCACTCTGAGCCACCCTCTGCTGGCACGTGCGCTGGTCGTAGCACGCTCCACTGAATGGCCTGTGCCCACGGCCCACTCTTCCCTGGTATCACGGGAGCACCTTTGTGTCCACTCAGCCCAGGGTTGCCGGTCTCTGTGTGCTGCTTGATCCTGTGCTACAGCCCCTCCACCCCACGCCCGACCACCTGCAGTGGGTCCTTTATGTGCTGTGTAGGCCAGTGGGGGCAGGGCACTGATTGGTGCTGCACTGGGGGTGTGCTGGGGATGCCACCAGGTGCTGGTTCCGGCTGAACATCCCCATGAGTGTGCCGGCTGCATGCCCACTGGGGGGGTGGGGTATGGAACCGCGCGCACCACAGGGTGGTCACCCTGTGAGGACATGCTGTTGGTGGCCCTCTGGCTGAGCCCCGAGGTGCAGCTGTTGGTGGGCAACCCCCTGTCGGTGGAGGATGGCTTCCGGCTCCTGTCGTGGTACATGTGGACGATGGGTCACCAGGTAGGGGCCCCAGCATGCTGGGGCCATTCCCTCGAGCTCGGCTTCACCCCCCTGTGCCAGCCTCCTTGGGGGCACCCTCCCACCATTGTCATGCCGTGGACCACTGTTGAGTTAACGGCGGCTCACCTGCTGATGGAGCTACCCGGGTTCAGCCTCGCCCTGCTGTCTGGGGGTCCCCCTGTTGCTGCCCTGTACACCGGCAGCCTCCTGCATACCCACGGCTTCCCGTGCATGGCCTCAGACATGGGGCCCCTCCTGTGGGACCTGGGCTTGCTGTCCCCCGAGTTTGGTGACCCACTCTGGACTGGGGACCCCTCCATTGTGGAGCTTGCCGCCCTTCACTGAGTGAGGAACCTTCCAGATGTGCGGGCTGCAGCCGCCAGAGAGGGCCTCCTCCTTCCCTGCTTCCTGGTGGATGTTCATATACGCTCCCGAGGCTTCTGAAGGAGAGGACCTCCTCCTTCCCCGCTTCCTGGAGTGGCTGTACCGTCTGGACCACACACAGGCCGAACACTGGCGCCGGGCACGGGGTCGCTGGCCCTATAGAACGGGTGTTGTCCTGGGCCTGCCACTGCTGGTGCTGCCCCCTTTCTGTTGCCTCCTCCCCCTCCCTGCCCTGTTGTTGTTGCCCCCTGTTGCTGGTGCCCTGTTTTATTAAAGGCATTTGTGTTCCTTCCCGGTGTGTCCATGTTGTGCTTTGCTTTGACCTTTCCCCTTGTGCGAGTGCCTCTGCGGGGGGGTGTTGCAGAGCTGCCTGAGTTGTGTGGGTGCCTTCCCCCCTTTGCCCCCCGTGGACCCGTCCCTGTGTGCTTCTGTTGCCTGCTGTGTGTGTGCCGCTCTGCTGGGGGGGGGGGCTGGTGCCGGGCTGTCTGGACTCTGTTCCAGGGCTCTGCAGAGCTGGCTCCTTTGTAGCAGCTGTCATTCCATCTCCCTCCTGCCCGGCCCACATGGGTCCTGGTGACTCGGGGGCAGGGCTGCGTTGCGTGGCTTTGTTTGCCCTCAGTTGGCCATGTTGTTCCATCACTGTGCCGGGCAAGACTTCCCCTGGAACCCTCACCGGACCATCCGTGACCGGCCTCTTGCCGCTGCCCACTCGCAGCCACCCCGGTGCCCTGTACGTTGCATTGCCTGCCCCCCCACCGTGTCTCTGATCGGGCTGTGCACTGCTGTCTGCATCGCTGCATGGCTGCCGCCTGGTTCCCTGTACCCCATCGCTTCCTCTGGGTGACCACTGTTCCTTCCCACTGGGGCTACCCTGGTGCCCTCGCCCGCTCTGCACGGGCACTCCTGTGCCCTCCTGTTGTGCCTCTCTTGGCCAGCCATGGGTCCACCTGCACCCCCCTGCTCTGCCTCTCTGTGCTTGGGGGATCCCGTTCCCCTGGCACCAATAAATTGCTGTTATTTGAAGGTCTGTCCTGCCTTGCTTCTGTTGCTGCTGTGGTGGCTGGGTGCCCCTTCCCTATCTGTGTGGTTGCATGCAGGGGGTGTGCTTGGTGTATACTGGTGGCATCCGGGCCTGTGGGGTGAGCACTGGTTGTGTGATGTGTGTTCCCCTGGCAGCTTCCCTGCTGGGGGCTGCTGCCTGGGCTGGCTCTTGTGGTGGTATAGGCGGTGGGCATTCGGCCGGACACACCTCGAACTCACCTGTGCATTGGTGTGGCCCTGACCCTCCCCTCCGCTTCCCTCTGCAGTCACCCCCTGTTGGTGCAGGCCATCTATGGTTGTGGTGATGGATGGGCGGTGGCACCATGGGCACTGGGCGGCTGAGCTTGAGTAGGGGTTGTGTTGGCCCTGGCCTTTGGCCCACCTGATCCCCCTTTATGCAGGGGTCCGGGTGCTCTTCTGGGTGGTGTCTGTCAGTGTGTGGGGTGTGCCCCTGGTGCTGTTGCTGTCCCCGGCTCCCCCAGGGCCCATTAGTGCGGGCATTCCCCATTGCCCTGTCCCTTCTCTCCTTAAGCTACTGTTGTTGTGCTGCTGGGTGCGATGGTGCTGCAACTTGAGCTGGTGGCGTGGGACATGCAGGCAGCGGGCCTGCTGTTCGATGGCATCCATGAGTGTGCTGCCTGTTTGCTGTCCCCTGTCCCTTTGTCCCTCTGTGGGGGGGGGTTCTGTTCCTTGGTGGCCGGGGCCGGCACTGATGGCTGTCTCCTCTCCCTCTGTCCCATTCAGTGCAAGCCATGATCACGGAGCGGACCTGGGAGCAGAGGGAGTTGTTGCTCTGCTGGGGGGGGGCTGTTGCCGGGCTGTCTGGGCTCTGTGTCAGGGCTGTGCGGAGCTGACTCCTTTGTAGCGGCTGTCATCCCATCTCCCTCCCTCCTGCCCCGCCCACACGGGTCCTGGCGGCTCAGGGGCAGGGCCGAGTTGTGTGGCTTTGTTTGCCCTCAGTCGGCCATGTTGTGCTGTCACTGTGCCGGGTGGGGCTTCCCCACTGGTCCCATCTGTCTTTGTACTTGCACGGGTGTTTGCCGAGGTGGGTGTTTGCCCGATGGGTGTTTTTTGGCCCCTCCCCTTTCCTTCCCATAGCCCCCTGTGGTGCTGTCCATGTAAATGTCTCCCTGCTCACCCACCCATCCACACCCATCTCCACCCATCAGTGCTGATGCACCGTCCATGTAAAAAAGGCCTTACAGACAGCCTGTCACTCTGCCCTCCCAAAGAGAGGCATTGACCACCCCAGCCAGCAATGGCCCCATTGTCTCCCAGCAAGATTTAATCAGCCAGGATGGGCAAGGATCTAATTCATAAGATGTGGCCCTAATGGCCCCAAGAACACCAACCTCATCGGCGGGTGTCACCGACTGAAATTGATCCCACAAAACCAGACAAGATGAGACTTCCATAACCTCCAGTTCCCCATATGTATTAATTGTGGCATTGGAGTCATGGTGAATTCGAGCGATTTTATCCACAAAATAATCCACAAACATGTCACAGTGGTCAGTAGATGACTCCAATTCAAGGTGTAAGGATGCCGGACTGACCAGCCCCTGCACCATCCAGAAAAGTTCTGCTGGATGGAATTTAGCGGATGCTATGAGGGTAGCAAAAAACTCATTTTTTGCTGCCCACATAGCTACGGCATAGGCCCGTAAACTGGCTCTATGATGCAATTTGTCAGTTTCAGCACGCGAACGACGCCACCTTCCCTCCAACCACTACCCTTCTTGCTTCAGCCCCCGCAGTTCCTCAAATAACCAAGGAGACCTGTGGGGCTGTCACCTGGGCAGCAGATGCCTGGGAACTGTCCAGTCAATGGCCTCTGTCAGCAAAGTATTCCATAACATGACGAGGTCATCGATGGAACAGTCGTCAAGGTCAGAGGGAAACTCACCCAGAGCCTTCTGGAACCGATCAGGCTCCATCAGCCTCCGGGGGCGAACCAACTGAATCGGTTCTGCACCTTTCCGGGGGCAGACATGTGCCAGGAGCGAGGCCTGCAGGAGTTAATTGTCCATCCATGACAAGGTTACAGCTGATAACTCCCCTACTAATGGAGTACCCGCTTCAAGGCCGGTGCAAAACACAAGGTCCAAGGTATGTCTCCCCTGGTGTGTCGGGCCGATAACTCTCTGGGACAGGTCCATGGTTGCCATAGCATCCATGAACTCATGCTCCACTCCCACAAGGTCAGCGTCGGTGTGAAAGTTGAAGTCCCCCAAGACTACTGACTTCGGGGACCGCAACACCACTCCTGACACCACCTCTACCAAAGCAAGTAGGGAGGTGCATGGTGTACCAGCAGCACTCCCAAACTGTCACCTGCCAAATAAAAAATAAGGTGAAGACCCTCAATATCTGATATGGATTGCACCGGATATCTCCTCACAGTCCAACCCTTCTTGTAAATCATGGCTACTCCCCTCCTGTCCTGCCAAATGCAGCTGATGCTGCACAGAATACCTGACCAGAACAAGGTCAGCCAGAATAGACCCCAACTCATTGTCAAACCAGGTTTCTGTGATACATACGAGATCGGCAGCATAGTCCAGGATTATCTCCTGGACAGTTGTTGCCTTATTCACCACTGATCTCGCATTTAACAGCATCAACACAGGACTGGGGGACCCCTGACCAAGAACCATCTGCCTATCTGCCTAGGGGGTAGTGAGCGGGACCCATAATAAACACCTGTCCAGTCTCACTGATCTCACCTCCCTCCAACTGGGACCATATCTCCCCTGGCCTGTCATGACCCCAATGGCTGCCCCATCCCCCCAGCTGCCTCCCCAGCCCCCCACCCCTCAGACTGCCCCGCCCTGGCAGCAGGGGAGATCTTCCCTCCCCACATAACATTCCCCACCCCTCCTCCCTAACCCACTTATTCACCATCCCTCCGCCTCCAAACATCCCTCCCCCCCAAAATAATAAAATATAATACAAAAAAAACCCACTACCTCTACCCACTTTGCATAAAACCACAAACTAAACCCCTCTATTCCTCCCACCAAACTCTCACCTCCCCAAGCTTCCCAAAGGTTCCCAGCTTTTTACCCCAGCCCCACGGTCCCCACTCAAGGGCCATACCTAAGGGCCCTTTGATGCG
The DNA here is from genome assembly GCA_003113815.1 of Sphenodon punctatus. NCBI lineage: Eukaryota > Metazoa > Chordata > Lepidosauria > Sphenodontia > Sphenodontidae > Sphenodon > Sphenodon punctatus. The sequence continues at coordinate 382,293 of QEPC01009300.1, forward strand.
GCCCTTAGGCACATGCCTGCGGCAGAGCCGACAGGCACGCCACTCTTCAGCCCTCTCGGGTTGGAAACCCCACCCCTAAGCCACCGGGGGAAGCCCCTTTGGTCCCTCTCCCTCTGCCACCAGGAAGCGGGGGGGACAAACAGGGACCAAGGCACCCAAGTCACTCCCCGGTATGACTCAGGTAGGGCAGCTGTTTTGGGGGCCAAGCCCAACTGGCTCCCAGCCCCCTGTACCTTGATCAGCTGGGGAATCTTCAGCCCTCTCAGGCCGGAAACCCCACCCCTGATCCACTGGGGGAAGCCCCTTTGGTCCCGCCCCCCCATCCCTCTGCCACCAGGAGGGGGGGGGGGAGAATCACAAACAGGAACCAAGGC
>QEPC01009300.1:392706-409179 GCA_003113815.1 Sphenodon punctatus
AAAAAAAACTTTTTTGCTGGGGCTTTAAGTTTTTTTACATTGCAGCCATTTTTAAATGGCTGCAATGTAAAAAAAATCCGGTACCCCGGAATCCGGTACCCAGTCCGGATTACCGGGTCGAATCCGATAATGCTGGTACACCCGGTACCGGCATTATCGGATACCGGATTTTACCGGTTTCCCGCCCCTAATTAAGGGGTTCACCTGTTGGCCAACAACTAATTTAATTCAGACACATTGAATGAGTCAGATTTGTTTGAATAATCAGCTGTTTTATTGAAAGTAAGCATCAAATAAAGTCCCTGGCTGAGCTCGCCCCCTGGAGCCCCTGTACACCCCTCCACTACCCTGGACTGTCTAGTGAGCTCCCAACCCCATTGAAGTACAGCAGGACCCCCGAGGTTGGAGTTGGCTTCCCCCATTGCCAGAGGGGGATTCCCTGATTGGGGCCGGAGCGACAGGTGAGAAGGAGGCGGGGCCAGCTACACAGGACTTTTAACATCCAGCCCGGCAAACGGCAGCGCCAGAGGCGCGTGCTGAGGCAGCACGCCTAAGGACGTGGCCTTGTGTGCGTGGCCTTGTGTGCTGGCCAGGCGCAGGGCACTAGTCTCTGATTTCCCTTGATAGCATGGTCGTACTGCTGTCTTAGCCTCTGGATTTGTCCTCGCTGAGGAATTGTCTATCCCCCCAGCTCCTTGGACCTCTGAGAGACATACGGTGACTTCTGGGTGGGTGGGGTTTTCTTTCTGGTGGTTGTAAGTGTACTAGTGTATCGACCTTCTTTATAATGGGCAGGAAGAGATTACACGGGGGAATGGAGACTCTTGCCCAGTCCCGATCACACCAGCTCTCGGTGGCCCATTTTCTTAAAAAACCTCGGCCTCCTGTTATCCGGGAGGAACCAGTGCCCTCACAATCCCCGACGGGGGCTCTTTTTCAGTCCTCGGGAAGGGACGAGTCAGAGCAATGCTCTGAAGTACTCCCTCGGGAGCTCTCACACAATCTGTATGGGGCCCAGGGTATGGAAGAGACCGTAACTGATTCCTCCGTTCCTATTTCCCCTGCGGTCATTTTGACCATGATGGAGCACTTGGGTAACCAATGCTTTGCGGTGGCGGATCTCATCTCTAAACTCTATGCTCAAATAGAAGGGATTAATCTTCAGCTTGATATTTACAAATCTAGGATTGAGATCATAACAGACATGTTAAAGATATGTCAATATGATATAGCAAAGCTGGCAGGGAAGGGCCCCAAGGAAGTTGCTGCAGTTGCGATACAAACGTCCCTGACTCCCTTTACAGGAGATGGGGAAACTTCCCTTCAAGGGTCCCCTATCAGGCCTTATATACCCCCAGTTGGAAGGAATGATTCATATAACTTGATATCCATGCCCTTGCCTTTCCCATTGCCATCAGGTTATTTACCAAACTGGAGCTCTAGATGTCATATTTACCTGCATCTTTCTAATATCTTGGGCTCTAGGCTCCCACAGGGTGCCTTAATTGGCTGTAATTTCCTCCCTCCACTCCCTTTCTTTTATCGTATAGTTTGTCATTTTGCCACTTCTAGTCTGACTGATAGCTTCTGGGCTAAGCGGGGTCTATTTGCCAACTGGGGAATTTACATGGATAGGGTCTATATTGATAAGCGGACTCAGTCTCTTTTAGCTAACCTTCCACTGCCTCCTCCACTAGTGGATAGGTGTCCTGTGGTTCCCTCTTCTAGTGTGGTAACTATTTCCAATTTAACCAAACCTCTTAAACTGTCCTTTCGGCAGCCAGATAAGCCTGTCCCCAGTTCTGGGACTTGGGCAGGGGCAGACCTAAATTGTAATCCAGCAGATGACTATCTGCCCATCTCCTTGGGACCAGGTGTTGCTGGTCTGGAGATGGGCTGTGCTGCCAGCAACCTCTTGTCGGCTGTGGCCCCTGGGTTCCCAAGTACTGATCTGGCAACAAATCTGGCACCCATGACTAGTGTATACCCTCCTGAGGAGGCTACTTTATGACCACTGATACCTGCAGCCAATTTAGCCCTTTCCATCTGCTCAAGGAACATTGCAGGATGGGCAAGGCACAGGGAAGACCCAGACTTTCTGGGATATATTAAACAATTTTCTATAATATTGTTCCAGGAAACTTGGTCTAAATTATCGATAGAACTAGAAGGCTTTGTAGCTGAATTCTTACCACCTGTCCATTTCAGCAATAGAGGATGACCTTGTGGTGGCCTGGCCTATTTGGTTGCCCATAATGTCTCATGGCGGATTTTGGAAATTATAACCTCTCCCCAACTGGCATTAGGCTTTGTTGCAAAATCTGGGGCTACACTGCTAATGGTTATAACACTTTATATCCCTCCCCTCAATGTGGGCTCCTATCACCACATTCTGTGGAATAGATTGGAGCTCTTGTTGGAAGATTTGATGTCAAGATATCCAGAGGGTTTGGTCATAGTTGCTGGTGACTTCAATGCCAGGGTGGGTAAGGATGACTAGGCCATTAGCCCGTATTGTGATGGGACGTCGTATGTTCCACACGATCTTTTAGCCCCTAGAGTATCAAAGGATACACAGATTAATGCCTCGGGTATTAGGTTGGTTAAAATGGCATTAAATCTTAATTTATTAATTCTCAATGGCTCGGGATATAGTGATCCCTCTGGTGAGTTCACCTTTCTGGGGGCTCAAGGGGCCAGTGTGGTAGACTTTGTTTTAGTCTGCCCCATGGCTCTCACTTTTGTTACTGACTTTTCCATGGGCCCAGTTATAGTGGGAGATCACACACCCTTAGTCCTAACTCTGTCTGTAGGGAATGTAGGCAACTTGCCTACTGTGGAGGAGAAAGCAGACTATGACCAATTGGAAATTGTTAGAGCACCTCTTTGGGATGACTCGTTATCTAGTTCCCTGGTGGCTTATATAGTCAAACCCAATGTAACCAGCATCCAGGACCAAATTCTTGTGTTCTCCAGCCACCTAGAAATAGTTGCCCATTATGTCCACCTAATTGCTGGTATTCAAGCCCATATGCGGGAAGCTTTGCGGGTCCTACTCTCCTCAGGCACCAGAGTTTCACAACCCTGGTTTGATGGGGAATGTAGGCAGGCCAGGCGTAGAGTTAAGTCAGTCTACTCTAGATATAAGAAGAGTTCTGCCCGGGTCACCCTATTAGAGTATATCAGGGCCAGATCAGAATATAGGATCATCGTCAAAGATAAAAAGAAAACATTCTGGGGCACCCAATGGGCCAAATTACTACAGGTGGCTGATAGAAAGGATGCGCAAAGCTTTTGGCACCTTGTAAGTAATGCCACCAAACCAAAGAGGGGGCCAGCCTCACAACAGGTGTCACCCTCTGCGTGGGTGAAATATTTTGACAAGTTGCATAATAATGGCCCCACTGAACAATTTCGCAACTTGCCAGGTATGGAGTGGGAAGCCCTGCCTGCCTGGCCACCAGGCACGAAAGAAGAGGTAGTGGTGCTGGTGGAGTCCTTCTCAAACAACCGTGCCCCAGGATTGGATCTTATATGGATTAATTTAATCAAAGACCGGAAAGAATAGTGGTGCCCAATTTTGGCATCATTATTCACTGCCATTAATAGCTCAGGAATTATACCTGAGGAGTGGGATAGGGCAGTGGTCATCCCAATTTATAAAAAGGGCCTAAAAACTGAGCCCTCGAATTATAGACCAATTAGCCTCCTATGTGTTATAGCCAAAATATATGCAAAATATCTTCTCATTAAGGTCCAGGAATGGGTAATTCAAACTAAGGCCCTGTCTCCGGAACAGGTGGGTTTCCAGGGGGGATGCTCCACGATTGAACATTGTTACACTCTTTACCATCTCATATCAAAATATAAAGAGCATAATGGTGCTTTATATGTAGCATTTCTCGACCTCAGGGCAGCCTTCGATTCAGTCGATCGGGCCACCTTGTGGAGGAAGTTGCACAAATCCTCCATGTATAGACGTTTGCTTTTTCTAATTTGCTTAATCCATGAGCACTCCTCCATGGTAGTCAAGCTGGATCAGACAGGACACGTTTCCCCTCCAATACCCACCTCAGTGGGAGTGCGGCAGGAGTGTGTCCTGGCCCCCATTCTTTTTAACCTCTTTTTGGATGGGGTTATACCTGCTATGGTGGATGAATGGATGCGCGACCAGTTGGTTGCCTTTGCTATGCCGACGATGTCACGCTTTTGTCACAGACTCGTGTTGGCCTTTAGAGACAGATGTGGGCCTTTGCGGCCTTTTGCCAAATGCACCATCTGACCATTAATTATGAGAAATCCAAGGTCGTGGTTTTCTCTTCAAAATTCAAAACCTATTCATGGAACATCTCAGGGCACTCCATCCAGCAAGTGCCCACTCCATTTGGGACTTTTGTTTCATAGATCGGGCAGCATGGAGGGAGCATACCAAAAGGGCAATTATAGCTACAAGAGGCCTGGTGGCCTCTATTCAAAGACTTTTCATCAGGCAGAGGTGAACAGCTATTGTTGAAGCTGTGCAGGTATTTAATAGCAAAGTTCGGGCCCAACTATTGTATGGGGCCAAACTCTGGGCCCCCTTTTTTACCCAGGATGTTAATAAAGTTCAAAATGGATTTCTTCGGAAATTACTAGCCAACCCCGTAGGAACACCCATATAAGAAGTGAGTTGGGGCAGAAAGCATGGTCTCAGTGGCCCATGAATTAGCTCTAAAGCTCTGGATTAAGATAAGGTTTAGGCAGGGTCCCCAGCTCCTAACAGAGACAGCTGATGATTTTTTTCTGGATCACTGGTCAGTTATGATAAGGGAAAGTCTTAGGGAGATTGGCCTTTCTTTAGAATATCTCCAGCACAAACAGCCCGCTGCTGTTCATGGGGAAAGACTAAAGCGGGTGGATGACATTGTTGAACAATCAGAAATCAGGAGGCTAAATCTCTCCCCACATATGAGACACTATAACCTATGGGCCCCAGGTTGGGGGCAGGGTGCCAGTTATCTTACTGCCTCAATTTCTGGGAGGGCTAAACAGCTCTACTCATGTGCCCGGTTTAATACCTTTCCCTCACGGGTAACCAAGGGGAGGAGACAGGGCATTCCTTTCAACGATCGTCTGTGTCCTTTTGACCAGCTTGCAGTCGAGACGGTTAGTCATATGCTGTTGCACTGTCATCTATATGATTGCCCAAGGTGGCAATTTTTAAGTCCTCTCCTGGAAAGGTATCCCGGCAGATCTGATTTGACATTAACATCTTTGTTACTGGACAATGCCGACCCTGATGCAATTAAAAATATTGCTGCCTTTCTGGTACAAGTTAGCATTCTCAGGAAATCATTCTTGGAGTCCAAATCTCTGAATTTACTTTGGGGATCGGACTGTTAGGCTGTGGGTGTTTTGTTGACCATAAGCCTTTACTTTCTGCCTCTGTACATTTCTTATTTTCCTTTTCTTCAGAATTGTAACATCTATTTGATAGTTTATAATTGTTTTATATTTTATGTTATCCATTCCCCTCAGGATGGACTTATTTGTACTAACTGCAATGGTCAACGACCATGCAATAAATTTGATTTGATTTGAATAAAGTCCCCAAGAATATTCCATTATTGCATATGCAAATATAAGAATTGTAGAAACACACGCAAAAAGAACATACAGTCTCAGCAACCAATATTTCTCATACAGCTGCTCAAAGTATTAGTGGATATTATCTGATTCTGGTTTATAAACTAAACTTGGCTTACTATGCATTTCTTATCAAGCTAAATATAGTTACCCTCCATCCAGCAGGACCAGCCACTGAAGTGGATATGGGAAGCCAACAGGTCCAGACCAAAAGTAAAGTATATAGAAGAAGTTGAGAGAGATGGAATAAAAGAAGAGAGAGAATGCTCTCCACCATTCAATCCACAACTTTTAAAACCTTCTATTCTCCTCCCAAATCCATCCAGGAAACTACATGTTCCAATAACAAATGATTAACTTTTACCAATTAAAAAGCTACAAGTCTACTAACATAAATGGAAAATTTCTAAACCTTTCTTAATTCTGTGGTGAGCTACTCTTCCTAACGAAACGGAATCTTTCATAAACCTGTGGTGGGCTACTGTTCATATTTTGATATCAAATTTCCAACACATTTCCTGTTTATCATAAAGTTAAACCAAGTTCCTTAAAAGTTCTACAATGGCTCAACCTTCACCACACATTTCAACCTGGAGTAACCTTGCTCTGTTTCAGCTCACTTAAAATTTAACACTTTAAACTTTAACATACTTAAAATCCTATTTAATCAAACTATAAACTCCTATGTTAAACTACTATGCACTCTAAATGAATATATGTGTGTAAATATATGGGTTAAGTACTTGGTAATATATGAACTACTATCTAGCCCTCAAAAGCCTGAACCTATTAACTCAAGGATCCAGGCAACAGATCCCCCCTTTAATGGGTGAAAGCTTTGAATTCCGTCAAAACTCACAATTATCATAAACAGGCAACAATTCCTCATACAGTTCCTCATTCCTCTCTTCTTTTGGCCTTGGGGGATTTATTTGCGTAAGAGGTTGTGAGGAGGTTGGCTCCTGGTGTGTTTGAGCTTGAACTTGTGGAAGACGGGCCTCAGCATAAGGTGACATACTAATCACATTTGGTATGTATGGAATGTTTACAGTTTGGGTTTGTGTAGGTGATGGAAATGGAGGTGGTGGAGGGATAAGAACTGGAATTCTTTCATTTGATTTCCTTCCATACACCTTATAGGATAAACAGGTCAACCACACCTGTATGATTACAATAGTTAACCATATCAAAATTATATTTATGGAAACTCCCAATCGTGTTTCATTCTGTGGATTGGCAGCGATCAAATTTTCAATTATATGGTCCAGATTGATTTGGGCATTTTTACCTTGGTTTCAATATTGACCAAATTAATATTATTTCTGATCATTAGGTTTTCCCATTATATCCCTTTGTTATCTTTTGATTTGCAAAACTTATCCAATTCATTAAGCAAATTCCGATGACTTGGAAAAACATCAATGATGGAAACATTATCCTGATCATGTACGGGGAAAGTTATTGTTGACCCAAATGAAAAAGGTAAAGTGGGGAAGAAGCAAAAATTTGGGTTTGTAATTTTACAAACTCTATCTCCATGCATATAAGATGGCCTGTTAGTTGTTACACAATAATTGCCATTGTCTGCTTGAACCAATTGTTCCTGTGGTAGGATCCAAACCTTCAGTTGAAATGAGCATGAACTAGTATGATTTCTGTATCTAGCAATGTTATCCTTCCATCCAAATATTGGAGTGCCCACTTGAACACCTGTCCTCTACAAATATTATTAAGCCCATGCAAAACACAATATTGAGTGATTGGGATTGTCCAGGCTTCGAATTCGTGGTGGTACACCATCAATTGTGGAACATTTCCTTTTTAAATATAAATCTTATTGTCTAGATAGCCCAAAGAATGTATATCCATGAGATTAGTGAAAACATTTCTTTCTGGGTCAAAAACAGGCAATGAGACAGAAAAAGATACCCATTATTGAAAGTACAAGTCCTTTATTTTCTGCAAGAAGATATAGTTGGATGAAGAGTAATAATACTCAACTCCTGAATCAAAGCACGAGGTATTTTGTAACAATTCCTTAAACAATTAGACAATTGGGCCTCTTGAAAGTGTTTCAAATGAGCTTGCTCAAAACAAGCAGAACAGCACCATATTTGGAGCTGTTCATCACTGAACACTTCTGGTAAGTGATTATTATGAATTGTTCATAACATTCCAGCCAAATTTTGTATTCTGTGTTCTCCAAATGCAGTACATATAATTTCTTTACCTATACTACTACTCTGAGATAATTCATTATTTTCCTGAATTAATTGGTTTAATTTTATCTCAGTCAAATTTAACAAATTTGCAACCTCACGCATGTTATACACTGTAAATTTACCTTCTTTGACTAATCCTTCTAATCCCTGGAATGTAGGCTAAAAATTGAGTGAGCTTCTTCCCTTACAATGAAATCTATATGTTTTTGTAATGTGGCAATGTCCCATTTATTCCATATACCTAAACCTGTGCCAACTGCTCCTGAACCAGCTCCAATCCAGGAGAGAACATCCGTGGCACTTCTCTTTTGTCTATGTGTAGATTTATGAGATGATTTGAGGTATAACCTATATTTATCATACATGTATTACTGGTGAGTAACTATCTCATCAGTCAGTAAAACCGAATAAAAATGAGAAATTTTGGTGTGTTTACAATATTTAAATTCCTCCATGTTCCATTGGGAAAAATTTAATATGATTGGAATGTGGATATACGAAACATCACTGATCAAGATTTCATTTGGTGGAGATGCAATCAAACCAGTCCAGTACCTAGGGAAAAGAGTAGGACAAACATCATCAGTATCATTAGCTTCGTTTGATCGTAAGTTAAAGTCAATGTCTTTCCATACTATCAACTGATAATAGCAATTAAAGATCTTTCCTGGGTTGAGCATATTTCCCGGAGGGTATGTAATGGTTGCCTCATAAATCCCTGTATCTTCCTTGGTTACATGATTTATGGCCAGTGTATGTAAGACATAATGGTCAGTCATATTCTGGTCACACCTAGCCCTGTTCCTATATCAATGAAAGGAAGATCTCTATTGGTTTGTTGTACTAACTCTCCATTAATTGTATGACACACTATCCCAATATGGTCTCCTAAGGGATCAATCTTGGAATCTATTTTTGCCCACTGTATTGCTGGTAGTGTTGTGGAATGTGCTGTGAAAAATGAAAAATCTACCTTCCCACCTTCCATAATTTCATACAGTTTATCCCCACCTGAAATCTGGGCTTGAACTGCATCCTGTGACATAATCCATATTAATCTTCCAATAGATGGGCTTTCCAATTGAATATTGCCCTTTTGAAGTTCTAGAATTTCCCTATACAACAATTTTTCTTGTCTGTACTGATGCATGGGAGGGTGATTTCAGATGTTACATTTTTGGCATTCACCACAATCAACCTCAGTTAAACGCGGGCGGTGGTGAAAGAGCCTTGCACGTCTGTTGGCCCACATCCAGATGTTCACCACAGTCAAACACGGACCGGGGTGAACCTAACCATGCTTCGTGAGGTTGGGGCGGGAGGAGGTCGAGAAGTGTGGTGAATGCCCACCACGGCAGGGGTGAATGAAAAGTAATGTCTGAAGGGAAAACCCTGGCCTCAGTGGAAGGAAATGACCACAGGCCGTGGTGATGGCACGCAGCGTCACTGCTAGGCAACCGACAACAAGCAGCACACGGAGGGAGATTTAAAGGTCAGGCAGCAGTAGGGGAACGTGGCGGAGCAATCGATGGAGAGGAGAGTGGAGGAAACAGAGCGGAGGATGGAGCGAGAGGGCGAGGAGGAGGGACAGCAGCAGCAGCATGAGGAGGGGGAACCCGGCCAAGCAGCACATGGGGCCACCCCGGAAGAAGGTAGGGGGGCAACTGAGAGCGGGTGGGTTGGAGCAGGGGAGAGGAGGGGATAGGGAGTGTCATGGGGGGAGGGGGAAAGAGGGGGAAGATAGAACGGTAGGATAGAGAAAGGGAGGACAAGCAACCCCCACAGCAACAAACAACACCAATACAAGGGGCAACTTCCTCTCCGCATGGATTTCCCCTTATGGGGTAAAATGTACCTCAGGGTATAGGATGGGCTTTCCCTTTTAGTCAGAGGGCAACCCTTTTCATCATAGGGATGGAGAGAGATGAGGCCGCTTTCCCCAAGGACAAGGACTATACCAGAACCCAAGAACAGGCACTCGGGGGTCTTTACGGGACCAGGACACCACGTGCGTGGGGGAGGTGAAGGGAAGAGGGAAGGGGGGAGGAATCCCCTGGGTAGAGGGGAAGGGGAGTAGGAAGGGGCAGGGGAAATCACAACCGGGTGTAGGAAAGGGCTTGCACTCTCAGGAAAGGAATTGCAGCAGGGTTCAATGGAAAACTGGGAATCAGGGGGAGAAGGAACAAGGTAACCCTTCCACCAGAGTTTCACCTTTCTATCACACAAGGACAACAATAGTACAATACACACTCACTCACCAATTCACTTCAGGGAACGGGGGGGGGGAGGAATATACAGGGAGCACTCAACTTCGCTCTTTCTCTCAATACAGGCACCAACAGTAATATCAGGCAACAACAGAATTATCCAGGCAGATAGGGGCCAGTCTCTCATGAATTATTACCGGTGGTGGCTCTTAGCCCCGTCGGTACTATTTATAGCCCTTTGCCTAATTGAAGGCTGGTGTGTTCCGGCGGGGCCCCGACCCACCACGGAGTCATGTGCTGCCCTTTGTGTACTGGGGGGGTGGAGCCCAGAGCAACGCTAATGCGTGGGATAGCTCCGCCCCCCTGCACCACCTGCAACAATGCTCCTGGACCCTCTGCCCCCTCCAGCCATTCCAAGACTGCAGGAAACCCCGCTACTGACCCGGGCGGGTGGAGCATGCTGTGACAGGGAGGGAGGGAGGGACCACAGCCACCAGGAGTCCACCCAACAGTCCCCATCATTCCCTAAACAGACCAGCAAGAGGGCACGTGCCCTGGAGGAAGCTGAGGCCAGAGGGAGACAGGGCCAGGCAGCCACGGAGGAGGAAGAGGAAGCAGAGGGGCTGGCACCCAGGTGGCACCCCAGTGGAGGCTCCAGGAGACCCATGACCTCATTGCCATCTGGACTGCACCCGAGATACAGGGCGAGCTGGCAGTCAAAGCCAGGAACGAACAGGTGTTCACCCAGATAGTCACAGAGATGGGGGAGGCTGGATATGACAGGATGCCCACACAGTGCCAGACAAAAATAAAAGAACTGAAAATGGGGTTCAAGGACATAGTGGACAACAACCGGTGCTCTGGGCGGGTGACATGTGCCTCCCCCTACATGGATGTGCTGAGCCGGGTTCTGCACCGCAAGGGCTCCATAGCGGCCCAGCACCTGGTAGGAGGGGGTGCCCTGGAGGAGAGTCCCATGGAGGAAGACCCCCCCCTCTTGCAGCCGGAGATCCCCAAGCAAGCCCCGGCACAGGGCACGGACAACACGGAGAAGATGAACGGGATCTCAGGCACATGCGGCTGATGCACCCCCAGCCCTACCTCCGGCGAGGGCACACACACACCAGCAGACTCCGAGGAGGTGGAGGGGGAGGAGGAGACTGTCACCCTGACCCTCACGGCCTGATAACCCAGACACTGGGCAGACAGCAGCCCCAGCGACCTCCCAGCCTCGGAGGGAACAGACACCGATGGATCAGGTAAGGGCAGGGCACACGCATGAACCTCAAGGGGAGGGGGGCCAAGCTGGTGGAAGGGGATGGGAGCCACCCATCCCCCACAGCCCCAAAAGCAGGGAGGGGCCACAGGCAGAGGGAGCAGCACAGGAGGTGGGTGGTGCCCATGCCAGGGGGGAGGAACGCACAGAGCATGGAGATGGGAGGGGGGGCTGGGGAACGGCACCCCACATGATGAACTGACCCCTATATCGCTCCACAGAGCCACACCGAGCATGGGAGGGCCATGGCTGGGGGCTGCTGGTTCCACCGGCCCAGAGGATCCAGGAGCACCAAGCGTGGGCACACAGGTGGAGGGGGGACCTCACGCAGGAGCTAGTGGCAACCAGCACACGCCAGATGGAGGAGATGCTGGCAGCTGTCAACCGGCTGGAGGAGGGGACAATGAGGGCACTGCAACAGGTGGAGGGGAGGAACTGTGCACTGATGGTGGAGATGAGGAAGGACCGGCGGTTGCTGAGGCAGGACATGAACTGGCAACTGGAGGCACTCCAGGCCCACTCGGACTGGCAGGACTGACGGTCTGAGGAGCTAGGACGGAAGCTGGACTGCTCACTTGAGCAGGGCACATGCCTCCTCTGGCAGGCAGGGGCCCTGAGTGCCTTCATCATGGCAGCAGCCCCGCCGGGCACCATGCCAGTGCCCGGACACGTGCCCCCTCCAACTCCACTGGCTGCACCAGCCACCACCCCAACAGCAACAGGGACCGTGGATCTGGGGACCCATTCCTCCACATCTGAGATGCCAGGCCCCGATACAGCAGCAGGCAGTGCAGGGGGGGAGGGGCAGGGGGTCCTCAGGGGCATTGGACAGGGGGTAGGGGCAGGCCTCCCAACCCAGGTGGCTGACAGCACCTCCTCCTCCACCTCGAACAAGGGGGGTTGGTAGCCTCAGACATCCCGGTTTCCCAGGGGAGGGGCCAGCCAAGGGGCACCAGGGTAAGGGGGAGGGACAGGGGCAGGGTAGCATAGACGATGAGGAAGGAAGGGGTGCCTGGCACCACTGAGGGGGGTGGGAGGGGGGATGGGCACAAGGGCACACGGGTGTAATGGGGTAGTGAGCGGGAATCTGTCCGAGTGCTTTATTTCATGCTGGTACAGGGCTACAGCAGCATCGGTGTGAATGCGGTCATGGTGCAGGTCTGGTTGGGAGGGTCCAGGCAACAGGGGCCTCAGGGACAGGCCAGATGCTCAACGTGATGAGCCAGCGCTGCCCTGATGTGCTTGGCATAGCAGTACTCGCGGGGGTTGGACACGTCAGCATACAGCGGTACTGGGCCAGGCAGGCGGTGTAAGGGGCAGTTATCCAGAGTGGCCCCATCGGACTCGCATATGTTGTGGAGGACACAGCAGGCCCCAATGACAAGGGAGGAGGTCTCCACCGTATACTCCAGCTGGCTGGCTAGACATCGCCAATGCTGCTTAAGGGCACTGAAGGACCTCTCGACCATGGTGCGAGCTGTGCTGAGGCGGGTATTGTACCACTGCTAAGCTGGGGTGATGGGCACTGGGAATGCCTTCATCAGCCATCGCTTCACGGGATATGCCGGGGCACCAATGATGCATGGGGGCATCATCACCCCCTCTATCTGGGTCATTTGCATGTCTGTGCAGTCCCGTCTGTACATTTATTTATTTATTTATTTTATACATTTTTACTCCGCCCCTCCTGCCATGCAGCTCGGGGCAGCTTCCATACATTTAAAAAACAGTAAAATCAATTAAAAATCATCATAAATATTATAAAATATTAAAACAGGGCTAAATATAATCATAAAAACCAAAAATAGGTGGGGGAGCTAAAAAAAACCCCACCCTACTCGCCCTCCCTCCAAAAGGCCTGGGCGAACAGCCAGGTCTTACAGCTTTGCCGGAATGTTAACAGGCTAGAGGCCAGGCGAGCTTCCTCCAGAAGGGAATTCCATAGCCACGGCCCTACTACCGAGAATGTTCTCTCCATCGTGGCCCCCCGTTTCACACGGGGGACCTCCAGGAAGGCACCCCCGGCAGACCGCAGGAGCCGCTCTGGGGCGCGGAGGGCGAGGCGGTCCCTGAGGTATGAGGGGCCGAGACCGTGTAGGGCTTTATAGATCATCACCAACACCTTGAACTTGGCTCGGCACGCTATNTGCACCACCTGCAACAATGCTCCTGGACCCTCTGCCCCCTCCAGCCATTCCAAGACTGCAGGAAACCCCGCTACTGACCCGGGCGGGTGGAGCATGCTGTGACAGGGAGGGAGGGAGGGACCACAGCCACCAGGAGTCCACCCAACAGTCCCCATCATTCCCTAAACAGACCAGCAAGAGGGCACGTGCCCTGGAGGAAGCTGAGGCCAGAGGGAGACAGGGCCAGGCAGCCACGGAGGAGGAAGAGGAAGCAGAGGGGCTGGCACCCAGGTGGCACCCCAGTGGAGGCTCCAGGAGACCCATGACCTCATTGCCATCTGGACTGCACCCGAGATACAGGGCGAGCTGGCAGTCAAAGCCAGGAACGAACAGGTGTTCACCCAGATAGTCACAGAGATGGGGGAGGCTGGATATGACAGGATGCCCACACAGTGCCAGACAAAAATAAAAGAACTGAAAATGGGGTTCAAGGACATAGTGGACAACAACCGGTGCTCTGGGCGGGTGACATGTGCCTCCCCCTACATGGATGTGCTGAGCCGGGTTCTGCACCGCAAGGGCTCCATAGCGGCCCAGCACCTGGTAGGAGGGGGTGCCCTGGAGGAGAGTCCCATGGAGGAAGACCCCCCCCTCTTGCAGCCGGAGATCCCCAAGCAAGCCCCGGCACAGGGCACGGACAACACGGAGAAGATGAACGGGATCTCAGGCACATGCGGCTGATGCACCCCCAGCCCTACCTCCGGCGAGGGCACACACACACCAGCAGACTCCGAGGAGGTGGAGGGGGAGGAGGAGACTGTCACCCTGACCCTCACGGCCTGATAACCCAGACACTGGGCAGACAGCAGCCCCAGCGACCTCCCAGCCTCGGAGGGAACAGACACCGATGGATCAGGTAAGGGCAGGGCACACGCATGAACCTCAAGGGGAGGGGGGCCAAGCTGGTGGAAGGGGATGGGAGCCACCCATCCCCCACAGCCCCAAAAGCAGGGAGGGGCCACAGGCAGAGGGAGCAGCACAGGAGGTGGGTGGTGCCCATGCCAGGGGGGAGGAACGCACAGAGCATGGAGATGGGAGGGGGGGCTGGGGAACGGCACCCCACATGATGAACTGACCCCTATATCGCTCCACAGAGCCACACCGAGCATGGGAGGGCCATGGCTGGGGGCTGCTGGTTCCACCGGCCCAGAGGATCCAGGAGCACCAAGCGTGGGCACACAGGTGGAGGGGGGACCTCACGCAGGAGCTAGTGGCAACCAGCACACGCCAGATGGAGGAGATGCTGGCAGCTGTCAACCGGCTGGAGGAGGGGACAATGAGGGCACTGCAACAGGTGGAGGGGAGGAACTGTGCACTGATGGTGGAGATGAGGAAGGACCGGCGGTTGCTGAGGCAGGACATGAACTGGCAACTGGAGGCACTCCAGGCCCACTCGGACTGGCAGGACTGACGGTCTGAGGAGCTAGGACGGAAGCTGGACTGCTCACTTGAGCAGGGCACATGCCTCCTCTGGCAGGCAGGGGCCCTGAGTGCCTTCATCATGGCAGCAGCCCCGCCGGGCACCATGCCAGTGCCCGGACACGTGCCCCCTCCAACTCCACTGGCTGCACCAGCCACCACCCCAACAGCAACAGGGACCGTGGATCTGGGGACCCATTCCTCCACATCTGAGATGCCAGGCCCCGATACAGCAGCAGGCAGTGCAGGGGGGGAGGGGCAGGGGGTCCTCAGGGGCATTGGACAGGGGGTAGGGGCAGGCCTCCCAACCCAGGTGGCTGACAGCACCTCCTCCTCCACCTCGAACAAGGGGGGTTGGTAGCCTCAGACATCCCGGTTTCCCAGGGGAGGGGCCAGCCAAGGGGCACCAGGGTAAGGGGGAGGGACAGGGGCAGGGTAGCATAGACGATGAGGAAGGAAGGGGTGCCTGGCACCACTGAGGGGGGTGGGAGGGGGGATGGGCACAAGGGCACACGGGTGTAATGGGGTAGTGAGCGGGAATCTGTCCGAGTGCTTTATTTCATGCTGGTACAGGGCTACAGCAGCATCGGTGTGAATGCGGTCATGGTGCAGGTCTGGTTGGGAGGGTCCAGGCAACAGGGGCCTCAGGGACAGGCCAGATGCTCAACGTGATGAGCCAGCGCTGCCCTGATGTGCTTGGCATAGCAGTACTCGCGGGGGTTGGACACGTCAGCATACAGCGGTACTGGGCCAGGCAGGCGGTGTAAGGGGCAGTTATCCAGAGTGGCCCCATCGGACTCGCATATGTTGTGGAGGACACAGCAGGCCCCAATGACAAGGGAGGAGGTCTCCACCGTATACTCCAGCTGGCTGGCTAGACATCGCCAATGCTGCTTAAGGGCACTGAAGGACCTCTCGACCATGGTGCGAGCTGTGCTGAGGCGGGTATTGTACCACTGCTAAGCTGGGGTGATGGGCACTGGGAATGCCTTCATCAGCCATCGCTTCACGGGATATGCCGGGGCACCAATGATGCATGGGGGCATCATCACCCCCTCTATCTGGGTCATTTGCATGTCTGTGCAGTCCCGTCTGTACATTTATTTATTTATTTATTTTATACATTTTTACTCCGCCCCTCCTGCCATGCAGCTCGGGGCAGCTTCCATACATTTAAAAAACAGTAAAATCAATTAAAAATCATCATAAATATTATAAAATATTAAAACAGGGCTAAATATAATCATAAAAACCAAAAATAGGTGGGGGAGCTAAAAAAAACCCCACCCTACTCGCCCTCCCTCCAAAAGGCCTGGGCGAACAGCCAGGTCTTACAGCTTTGCCGGAATGTTAACAGGCTAGAGGCCAGGCGAGCTTCCTCCAGAAGGGAATTCCATAGCCACGGCCCTACTACCGAGAATGTTCTCTCCATCGTGGCCCCCCGTTTCACACGGGGGACCTCCAGGAAGGCACCCCCGGCAGACCGCAGGAGCCGCTCTGGGGCGCGGAGGGCGAGGCGGTCCCTGAGGTATGAGGGG
>QEPC01009300.1:417768-431558 GCA_003113815.1 Sphenodon punctatus
GGAGGAAGCTCGCCTGGCCCCAAGCCTTTTAACATTTCGGCGGAACTGTAAGACCTGGCTGTTTGCCCAGGCCTTTGGGAGGGAGGGTGGGGAGGGAGGATTTTAGTCCCCCACCCATTTATTTATTTTACATGTCTAGCCCTGTTTTATATTTTATATTTAATATTTGATTGTTTTTAAAATGAATTTTAGTGTATTTGATTGTTTTTATTGTTGGAAGCCGCCCCGAGCTGCGTTGCAGGAGGGGCGGGGTACAAATCTGAAAAATAAATAAATAAATAAAATAAATAAACCCCCAGGCAGGGCGGGGGCGACCCAGGTGGCACAAATTGAATTGGCAGACCAAGCGAGGAGTCGAGACACGGGACGCCGGTTCCCAGGAACGCTCCTACGGGCCATAGCCGGCCCAGTCCACAAGATAATAAAGGCGACCCCGCCCGATTCTAGAGTCCAAGATAGCCTTGACCTCGTACTCGGGGTCATCAGGAACAGGCATTTGGCTGGGGTTGGGTGAGTCCACAGGGTTATTCGTGTCGGCCGTCTTTAACAAGGACACATGAAACGTTGGGTGGATACGCATCATAGCAGGAAGCCGTAGGGTATATGTGACCTCGTTCACCTTGCGGAGGATGGGAAAGGGCCCCACATATCAGTAGTCAAGCTTTTGGGATGGACATACGGATGGGTAGTGATGGTGGTCCAGCCACACAAGATCCCCCGGCTCATACACAGGGGTTGTTTGGCGATGCTTATCCGCTTGCTCTTTATATTGCTGTCGAGCGCAGGTTAGTGTTCTTTTAGCAAGAGTTGGAGGGCTAGAGCCCCTGCCACGGGGACTTGTGCCGGTTGAGGGCCTATGACTCCAATGGCGGGGTGGAACCCGTAAGAAACAAAGAAGGGGAAGTTCCCAAGGGAGGCATTTGGTGCATTGTTATATGCAAATTTGGCAGTTGGGAGCCATTGATACCATTCATCTTGGAGGTGATTGATGTAACAACGTAAGTATTGCTCCAAGTTCTGATTTACCTGTTCCACCTGCCCGTTGGCTTGAGGGTGGTAAGCCGTAGTAGGCTTCAATGTGATTTGTAGACTCTTAAAGAGGCTCCTCCAAAAGTGTGATACAAAGTGGGTTCCCCGATCACTAATAATTTCAGTGGGCTAGCCATGAAGTTTGATGACATGCTGAATCACCAAGCAAGCTGTGCATGGTGCCGTAGGTAGGGTTTTACAGGCTATAAAATGGGCCATTTTGGTGAAGTGGTCGACTACCACCAGTACAGTCGTGTAGCCCCGAGAGGGGGTTAGTTCTACAATAAAATCCAGACCAATATGTTGCCATGGTCTGGGGAGCACAGGGGTAACTTGAAGGAGTCTGAGGGGAAGGCGTTGAGGTACCTTGGTTTGAGCACAACGGCTACA
The DNA here is from genome assembly GCA_003113815.1 of Sphenodon punctatus. Classification (NCBI taxonomy): domain Eukaryota; kingdom Metazoa; phylum Chordata; class Lepidosauria; order Sphenodontia; family Sphenodontidae; genus Sphenodon; species Sphenodon punctatus. The sequence goes on from QEPC01009300.1 coordinate 419,188, forward strand.
GGCTTGGGTGTAACGTAGAACATCAGCATGGATATTAGGCCACCAGAAGGTCCGTTGAATCAATTAAAGTGTCTGACCCCCTACCGGGTGACCTGCTAATGGACCATCATGATAAGCCCATAAAAGGGATTGTCTGCAGGATGGGGGAACCACTATTTTCCCCGTCTTCCAGAGCAGACCCCCTTCTTCTCTGTAAGTGGGGTCATCCGTGGGGCTCAATTCTCTTGCCATCATCTGTTGAAGCTGGTTAGTGGTGAAGTAGGTCCTGGCAAAGACTTTAGTGTCTTAGCGGACATATCCCACATGTTGAGGTAGGGCAGCAGAGTAAATAAGGATATCATCGAGATACGCGATAACACAAAGGTCCAAAATGTCTCAGAAAATGTCATTGAATAGGGCCCGGGATATGTCTAGGCTGGTCAATGTCTTCATGATAATGCAACATGGCATCAGCGAATATATTCAATCGGCCGGGTTGATACTGTATGGTAAAGGTGAACCGGGCAAAGAACACGGCCCATTGCGCATGTCGGACATTGTTGATTTGGGCAGTTTGGAGGTAGGTAAGCTTTTTATGATCAGTTGTTATGGTGATCGGAAATCGAGCCCCTTCCAGATAGTGCCGCCATGTTTCAAAGGCAGCCTTAATTGCTAAGAGTTTGTGGTGGAAAATCGTGAAGTTTTGCTCTGCTGCCGTTAACTGTCGGGAAGAGTAGATGCATGGTCAGGGAAGATCATGGTTGGTACTTGCTTGTAGTAGTACCGCTCCGAGCACGGTATTGGAGGCATCTGCTTCTACATGGAAGGGGCGTCAGAAGTGTGAGTGTTGCCAGAGAGGAGCTGTTAGGAAGGCCTGTTTTAGATGGTTGAAACTTCGCTGTTGGTCGGGGCCCCATACATAGGGTTGGTTCTTTTTCAATAACTAGGTCAAGGGCTTGGTCACATCGGCGTAGTGGGGAATATATTGCCCATAGTAGTTTGCGCTCCCCAAAAAGCGCTGTAGAGGTTTAACTGTCTTTGGGGTTGGCCATTGTTGGAGGACTTTGACTTTCTGGGGTTCCATAGCGATCCCTTGTGGGCTAATCACAAAGCCTAAAAAGTTCACCTCCATTAGGTGGAATGCACATTTTTCTTGTTTGCAATATAATTTATGATTGCAAAGTTGCTGTAATACTTGGTGGACATGTCCCACATGTTGAGGTAGGGAGGCAGAGTAAATAAGGATATCATTGAGATATGCAATAACACAAAGGTCAAAAATGTCTTGGAAAATGTCATTGATAACATGCTGGAAGGTCGTCGGAGCATTTGCAAGGCCAAAGGGCATCACTAAGTACTCGAAGTGCCTGTACCTGGTTCGAAAGGCCGTCTTCCACTCGTCTCCCTGTCGCACGCGGACCAAGTTATAGGCTCCGCAAAGGTCCAACTTGGTGAAGATATGGGCACCTTGGAGTCTGTTCAGAAGTTCAGGAATCAGGGGTAACAGCTAGCGAGTCTTGACAGTGACCGGGTTTAATCCAAGGTAGTCAATACATGGTTGCTGCCCCCCATCCTTCTTGGGGACAAAGAAAATCAGGGGCCCCGCTGGAGAGGCGGACGGGTGGATAAACCCCTTTTGGAGGTTTTCCTCTAAGTACCGTTGCAATGTCTCCAATTGAGGCGCAGACAGGGTGTAAATGCGACCAAAAGGGGGATCCGCTCTGGGGAGCAGGTCTATGGGGCAGTCATATATGTAATGTAGGGGAAGATCAGCTGCTTGCATTGGACTGAACACATCAACATAGTCCAAATACTCCTGTGGCAAGTCAACAGTTTTCGTGCTCCCACACATCGTCTGGGGCTTGAGTGGTGGCGACAGAGGAGGCTGGATACAGGTCTGTGCACAATAGGGAGAGGAGAAGGAAAGGCGACGGGTGCTCCAATCAATACTGGGGTTATGCTATGCCAGCCAAGGCAGGCCCAACACCACAGGGAACATGGGGGTACAAACAAGGTTGAAAACCAACTGTTCATGATGCACCCCAATGGCACACTCTAGGGAGCGCGTTTGTGAAGTCACTGGTCCTGATACTAGGGGGACCCATCAATAGTGTGGACTATTTCCGGTTGGGCCTTAGGTTCAAAGGGGAGAGCGCATTCGTGTCCCCAGTGAATGTCAAGAAAGTTCCCCAATGCCCCGGAGTCTATCAGGGCCTAGACGACACGGGACCATTGGGATGTAATCTTTATTGTTAGGGGCACCTGGACATGCACCTTCTGCATCTGAAGTTGGGAAGGGGTTTGTCTTATGACTGGGATGACCCTGGTCCACCCTGGCCCCTGGCGTTTCCCCAGTGCTGTGGGGGGCAATGAAGGGCATTCATGGATAAAGTGGTTCAGCTCACCACAATAGAAACAGGCTCGGGACTTCCGCCGTTTTTCTCTTTCTTCAGGTGACAGCGGCCGACGGGATGCTCCAAGTTGCATCAGCTCAGGCTCTGGGGGCATCAGCTCTCCTGGCTTTGGAAGGATGATGACTGGATATCGTGGAGAAAAACTACGTGTCTCTTGCTGTCATTCTTGTTTCCTCTCTGCCAACTGCTCTTGTTTTTGTAGGCAGAGGTTGGCAAGTTTTTCCCATGTCTCTGGGAGGGGAGTGTAAATAAGCTGGTCCTTAATGTCCTCACTCAATCCTCTCTGAAACATCACCCACAAAACTTCATTCAGCCACTGAAGGTCAAGGGCTAGTTGTTGGAACTGGGTGATGTATTCAATGAGGCTGCCCTTGCCTTGTTTGTTTGATAGATAGAATGGCTGTTTTGGCGTCTTTTACTTGGTGTAGATGGAAAAACAGGAAGGTGAATTCCTGAACAAAATCCCCATAGTTGGACAGGAGAGCACTCTTGCCTTTTACCTGGGTAGTGGTCCACTCTAGAGGGAGCCCCATAAGGTGGCCGATAATAAAAGCCACCTTTAGGGTGTCAAATGTATATGTATTAGGTTGGGTAGTGAAGGTCAACTCACATAAGGCCATGAACCCCTGGAATGCTCGGCGGTCCCCTGAAAATTTCTCTATACGGGGTCCTTGGAGTTCCCACACAGGGGTAACTATTACTGTGGGTGGGGGGAAGCGCCGCCAGCACCCTGGGGTTTCCTGCTGCTATGGGAGCAGCTGCCACAGCAGGGTTCCCACCAGGTGTCTCCACCGCTCCAGGGTGCCCCCCTACTGCTGCAGCCAATTCTGCATGCTTTTCCTGCAACTCTTTAATTTCCATGGCCATGGATTGAAGAGCCCTAACTAAATCCCCTAATTGCTGGGCCACATCCATTCCCAGACTATACGGACTCGGTTCTAAATAATGGGAGTGGGGTAATGTAATGCCGGTAATTCTGTCGGGGGGGAAAGAGGGAAGGAGGAAGGTCCCACTCGTACCGCCTTGCACTCTCCTTTCACATGCTAGTGCTGGCAAGGAACGTGCGAAGGAAAGATGCCTGTCAGGATAGTGTTTGGGCATAGGAAGCCTCACTGAGACTGCTGAGCCCCTATCACCATAGGGCGTCAAGCACTTGAGCAGTCTGATGCCCGCTGCTCCCCACTTAACCCTCCAGGCACTCACACCAAGAAAAGGAGGGCGGGGCCCTGGGGGGGGTGTTTACTATAGGGGGGCTCAAGTGCTCAAGTTCCCCCTCCCCCAGCTGCATCAGGACCCTCTCCCTTGGCTCCATACATTCTCCCCAGTTGGGAGAATGTACGGAGCCATCTCGGAAAACCTTGTGTTTACAAGGTAGCAACCTTCTGTTATCAGCAGACGGTGTTGGAGCGCTGGGTTGAGCGCTGAGAAGCCCCTTCTGGCTGCTACATCCTGGCAGCTGGCACCACATGAATACGTGGTGCACGTGCCCGCCAATTGCACTATGCTCATTTTTGGCTACGTTGTCCACACGCCACCGAGGAACGTGAGAGGAGGGAGAGCCCTAGAGACCCTGGGCCGAAGGAAGTGAGTAAGTGGCCTGGGGTGTTTTTTTTGTGGGGGGGAGTAGCCTAGGACCATGCCTGGGGGATCTGTGGGAGGGTTTGGGGGAAGGGGCTGCTGGAGGCATCTGGGGGAAGGGACTGCTGGGGGCATCTGGGGGAAGGGGTTGTTGGGAGCATCTGGAGGAGGGTTTTGGGGAAGGGGCTGCTGGGGTCATCTTGTGAGAAGGTTTGGGGGAAGGGGCTGCTGGGGTCATTTTGTGAGAAGGGGCAAGTTCTGGGGTCATCTGTGGGAGGGTTTGGGGGAAGGGGCTGCATTGGATTTTGAGAAAGGGGGAAGACTGATTTTGAGAGGGGGAAGACTTGAGCTGATTTTGAGGGTGGGAAGCTGGATTTTGAGAGAGGGAAAAGAGGGGGATGTGAGAGGGAAGGCTTGAGTTCCACAGAAGTCAGCTAGCTGTCAGTGCCCTCCTCCCAAGTTTCTGATTGAGTTAATCCACTTCTTAGCAAATGTCCAGTATTTATTTTGCTTGTTTTCTGAAGCATAGTTTGAAGTGTTGAAAATATTGTTTAGAGACTTTATTGGGAGGTGATTGGCCAAGGATTTCACAAGCCCAGTTGATTCTTTGTCTTAGGTTGGTTTAAATATTAAAGAGACAGATTCTGACTATTATGGTTTTGCAATGTTTGCAGAGACAAAGGTGATGAGCAAGTGCATTTCAGATATTGCAATGTTGCTCAATTTCAGTTTAAGTATTGGAAATTCTGGTAATTTGGGCTAGCTGTTATGGTACTTCTATTTTCTCTTCTACTGTACTCCTGCCATTGAACACACTGCCTGCTGGTGGTTATTGGAGACAGGTCCCAGTAGGCTTACATTCTTACAATCTAAGAAGGAGATGCCCTGTTTGCCCCCATGCACACTGGACTCACTTGGCTATTTTAAATTTTTTTTTAAAGAGAGATTTCGGTTGTCTGGTTTTACCCTAAGCAGATATGTTGCATGTATTTGTACAGCACTGCATAAAACTAGTAGAGCTATAGACATGATTAGTAGTAGTAGTAGTAGTAGTAGTAGTAGACTCTTCCCCTGCTTGGGAACTTCTAGTAGAGTTTCTGAAATAATAGTCAGGTAGAGACAGAGGAAGGGCTGTGAGTTCTCAGAATAGAGGAAGGTAATCCCACTGAACAGTATACATAGTGTGTCTCTTACTTCTTACTGGTTTTATGTCAATGGGTATTTTCAGATGTTACGAGATCACGCTCAATCACAGTGAACCACGGTCAATCCCGCGGTGGGGCCAAATCACCCTGAATGTCTGTTTGGTGGCCGTCAGATGTTCACCACAGTCAATACCCACATGGGGTCAAATTCAACCATGCTTCTGGACCTCCAGCCTAGACCATCTCCGAAAGTGTGGTCAAAGAGATTCCCACCAGGAAAAAAAAAAAGTAACGTCTGGACAGCAATCACCAGCTGGAATCACTCAAAATGATTCCCAGCCAGGGACTAAGCACGCAGCATCGCTGCCAGGCAACCAGCAACAACACAGGCCATGGAGGGAGATTTAAAGGGCACACAGCAGCAGGGGAATGTGGTGGGATGGAGCGAGGTGGGAGGCAGAAGAGAGCAAAGGACGAGAGAGTGAGGGAGGAGGAGGAGGTGGTGGTGGAGGTGCAGGCGGGGGATGAGGTGGTCATGCTGCACATGCAGGAGGTGGAGGGACAGCAGCAGCAGCAACAACAGCCGGGACAGGCAGCCCCGGGGACATCGACTGGAATGGGGGAGGAGGCACCCCGGAAACGGGTAAGGGGAATGACAGGGAGCGGACCTGGCACCACAGGGGCACCGGGGGGGCTGTGGAGCGGCCGGGTGGCCAGCAGGTGGGGGGAGGGGCAGGGACACAGGACCGGGACAGACCAGCACCCAAACACCCACCAACCCCCCTCACCTGCTTCTGTTCTGCAGACACGCAAACGGGCCCAGGAGCCCGAGCCCCTGGAGGACACGGGCCCTGTCCAGGCAGAGGAGGAGGATCAGAAGCAGGAGGTGGAGGAGCAGGAGGAGGAGGAACCAGAGGGGAGAAGGGGGAGAAGGCCCTACCACCGAGGGGGCCAGTGGGGGCTCCTGGAGACCCAGCCCCTGGAGGGGAGGAGGAGGAACCAGAGGGGAGAAGGGGGAGAAGGCCCTACCACCGAGGGGGCCAGTGGGGGCTCCTGGAGACCCGGGACTTTATCTGCATCTGGGGGACCCTGGAGCATCAGCTGGAGCTAGCTCTCAATCAGAGGAATGAACACGTGTTCCGGGAGATAATGCGGGAAATGGAGGCGGCGGGGCATCACCGGACTGTCACACAGTGCCGCTCCAAGGCCAAAGAGCTGAAGAGGGGGTACAAGGCCATCAGGGACAACAACCAGTGGTCCGGACACGGACTCCGGACCTCCCCCTTCTACGATGCCCTGGAACGCATCCTATATATGAAGGGATCCATAGTCACCCCACGCCTCGTAGGGAGCGCTGTGGTCCAAGGCAGGGAATGGGCCAAGGTACCCCCTCCCCTCACCGCCCCACAAGAAGGCACCAACTCCAGGGCTCCAGACCCTCAGCAGGAATGCCCTGGGACCTTGGGGACCAGCAGGCCCCCCATGGACAGAAGCCCGGAGAGCCCCCACTCCCTGGCCGGACAGACAAACTCCGAGGCCGGAACCCTCATCACCCTCAGCCAGTGGTCACAGGGGGAGCACAGCAACATGGAGGGGCCTCATCGGAAGGATCAGAGACAGACATCAAGGGTAAGTGAGCAGATGGGACGGGGGGATGGACCTGGGGCGAGGGGGGTTGGGGACGGCCCGGCCAGGGGGAAGGCCCCACCCAGCCCTTCCAGCCCATGCCCCGGCACCAGAGGTTGGCGGCCGAGGAGGCCAGCGCAGAGCAGCCCAGGCAGCAGCCAGAGGACCCAGATGAGGCACACAGGCAGGGGGGCAGGGAGGCCGGGTGGAGGACCTGGGACATGCAGGGCAGGATGGGGGGCGTGGAGGGGTGGGAAAGGGGGGGGGACGGCAATGCAGGTGGCCGCCCAGGGCTGCAAATGACTAACCACTATGTACCCTACAGGACAGCTGGAGGGGCCACAGCAGCCCGGGCCTGGGCCCCAGCACAGCGGATGAGGGTGCATTGGGCACAGGTATGGCACCGGAGGGAGGACCAGTCAGAGGACATTGTCCGGACCACCACAGAACAGGGGGAGCGGATGATTGCGGCCGTGGACCGCATGGAGACGGCCTGGAGTGGGTGGAGGCAAGAGACCAGAGGCTCCAGGCAGAGGTGCACCTGGAACGGAGGCGGGAGCACCGGGAACACAGCAGGCAGGTAGAGGCATTTGGGCGGCTGGAACAGGACATTGAGGGGATGGTGCAGGAGCATTCCATCAAGATGGACAGGTCCCATGACATTGGGACCTCCCTGCTCCTGCACGCAGGCACTCTGTGCGCCTATGTCATGGCAGCCGCCCCACCGGGCACCCTGCCTGCCCAGGGCCCTGTGCCAGGCCCCTCAGTGCCCCCACCACCTCCCCAACCGTGCCAGCTGCCTCCACGCCAGCAGGGCCCGCACCTCCGCCTCCTGGTTCCTATAGGCCTCCGGAGGGAGAAGTCACCCAGGGGGGCCCCCTCAGGTCCCGGGTCCTCCCTCCCACCAGTGCCTGCCCCTCCAGACACTGAGGCATCCCAGGACACTTGGGGACACGGACAGCACGGGGGAGGGCAGCTCCCAGAGCTCTGTGCCACCCACAGGGCATTTGAGGGGGCGCCCCAGGAAATTCAGGGGCCGGGGGGGATGAGGGGGAAGGAGGAGGGTGGTCTGAGGGGGGCGGTGGTGGGGACATGGGTAAGTGGGTGATATAATAAATGTACGGATGACACAGCCACCTCCTGTGGTCCGTTCAGGGGCCCAGAGGTAGGGGTGGTGGTGGCCCATGCCCATATAAGGGCTCACCCGGGGGACCCCCCGGACCACTGGGGGGGTGGGCCAGGTGGTGGGTGCCCTCACGCCTGGGCGTCCCGGCTGATGTGCCTGACTAGGGCAGCACAGATGCATTTGGCATAACGGTACTCCCTCGGGTTGTCCGCGTTCATGTACAGAGGCATGGGGCCGGGAGGGCAGGTAGGCATGGGGTATTCGAGGACGGCCCCATCGATCTCGCATACGTTGTGTAGCACACAGCAGGCACCGATCTCCAGGGCCGAGGTCTCCACCGTGTAGTCTAGCCAGCTGGCGAGGCTCCTCCAGCGCTGCTTGAGGGCCCCAAACACCCGCTTGACCACGGTCCTGCTGGCACACAGGCGGGTATTGTAGAGCGCCTCCGCCGTGGTCCGGGCGACTGGGTATACCTTCATCAGCCACTGGGTGAGGGGGTAGGCTGGGTCCCCCAGGATACAAGGGGGCATCAGCACCCTCTCAATCCGGGCCATCCCCATGTCTGCAAAGTCCCCCCGGTACATCCAGGCATAAAAGAGGGAGATGGTCATGATCCGGGTATCATGGCTGCACCCGGAGTTGCCCGTGAAGATGTCTATGAACCTCCCCCAGTGGTCCATGACCTCCTGCAGCTGCAGGGAGCGATACCTGTGCCTGTTGACATACTCCACGGCCTCCCCCGTGGAGGGGCGGAGGATCTCGGTGTGGGTGCTGTCCACAGCACCCATGAAATTGGGGAACCTGCCAGCTGTGAAGCCAGCCATCACAGGCCCCTGATCCACCAGCTGGATCGCCCTGTCCAGGAGGACGCCCTTCACAGCCTCACAGACATCCCAGAGGATACAGGCTATGGTGCTCCCCCTGACACCAAAGTGCTGTGAGACGGACCGGCAGGAGTCGGGCATTGCCAGGGCCCAGACCCCAATGGCCACCCGCTGGACCATGGGGATGGGGTTCCTCATGGGGGTGTGCTGCTGCTCCAGCCAGGGCGTGAGCAGCTCTGCGAGCCACAGTAGGGTGAGCTTGTCCATCCAGAAGTGTGCCCTCCAGGCTACCTCGTCCCACTGAGCCAGTGCCCGGGATCACCAGTCCTGGGCCTGCTCCGTGACCCATAGGTGCCGGGCAATGGGCATAGGGAGCAAGGTCTCCCTCCTCCATTGGAGGCACCTGGCCACCTCACAGATCACCGCAGGCCTGGTCCGTCTGTGGCTCACGGCCTGTAAGTCCGCCCCAGATACCTGCTGTGCCCGGAGCCAGGCCAGGGAGCGCCTGCAGACTTGGTGAGCCCTGCGGGCCCCTGCAGTGCTCCAGGCCATGGTAACCCACAGATGGGCGCCAAGGTGCACCTCAGCGGTCTGGATGCGCAGCTGATCTGTGTGGGCATGGTACTACTCGGCACAGAGCACAAGGAGCATCCCACATGCACCCAACCTGTCCTGCTCCATGGTGGGGTGAGGCCCAGGGGGCCGCTGGCGGCCCTGATGTAGGCTGGGATGGGCGTCCCCCCCTGGCTGCCTGTGCCAGCTTCTGCAGGGCAGGCGGCCTGGGGAGGTGGGTGAGCGGTATTGAGCGCACCTGCTGTCCCTGGCAGGAGCCGTGCGCACAGCCTGGTGCACCCAGGCGTGCAGGCTGCAGCTGCATGTCTCCTGTCATCACCTCCCACCTCTCCCTGTTGGCAACATCGTGTCCTTGCCAGCCTGATTAGTGTGTTGCTTGTCCTGTCTGTGTGCTCGGTTCCTGCAGCTGTGCTGGGTTCGCACCCCACGCCTTGCTCTGTTGCCATACATTGTTGCAGCCTGTAGCTTTCTTGGCTGGTCTTGGTGCCCCCCCGAGCTCCCTCCTGCCCCTGGAGGGAATGTGCGGCCCCCTGTCCATGGTGTTATTCTCCCTGGTGTGCTGGACCATGGCTGTCTGTGCTTCCAGCAGGCTCCCGGCCCCAATGGGGCCCCCTATCTGTGGTCTTTCCACGAGACCATGGCCCTGTGTGACCTTTGGCATACCCCGGTGGTGCAATTGCTGCTGAGCTGCACGGACAGCCTGTCAGGTGCTTATGTGAGCCTGAGCTCTGGCCTTCATTACTTCGGCTATGAGGTGAGCGTCCGGGATTGCCGGCTGCATGCTGAGATGCTGGGGCTGGTTCCCTTTCCCGATGGGTGCATCCCAGATATGAGGTGATCGCATGTGGCTTGGTCTGCGGTGGAGACCATGTCTGCCCTGTCTGCATACAGTCTGGCCACCTACACAGTCTGCCTGGCAGAGGGGGGCCCTGCCCTGGCCGTGTCCCTACTTTGGCTGTGTTCACAGGGCCCATGGGTACAAACGCTCCAGTGGGGCGGTGTAGCACCAGCTGTTGGAGCTGGGTCAGCTTCCATGGCCCCTTGCTGCTGACTGCTGCATGTCTGAGCCTACTGCGGCAGAGCTGGCGGTGCTGTCCAGGGTGTGGTCCTGTTCCAATGTGCAGCTGGGTCTCTCCATGCAGGATCCCTTCGAGGCTTACTACCTGATTGCCCACCACATGTTCGTGCAGGAGTACCACTGAGGCATGCTTCATTGGCCCCACCTCGTTCTCCAGGGGGGGAACCCGGCCCCTGGGCCCTTTGTGGCCCCTGGCAGCTGGCTGTGAGTCCCCCTGTGTCTCTCAGACCCCTGTTCCTGACCCCCATGTGGGCTCCCAGCTTTGCCCTGCTGCCGTGGCCGGCTGCATGCTCCCTCCTTGCTGTCCTGGCCATGCTGCTGTGCTGCCTGCTTCCTGGGGTGTCGATGGCCCTGCCTGTGGCTCCAGGCCCCCTCCAACCCCCCCCCTGTCTGCCTCTGTCCCCGGTGTTCCCCTCCGTGGCCGCTGTCTCCACTGTCTGTCTCCAGCACCCCAACCTCCCCCCCCGCCTCCCCAGGGTGCTCATGACCATCTTCGTTCGCCTGTGCCCCCTTCTGCAGCACTCCCCCCCTCCTGGGTGCCCATGTGATCTTGGCATTCTGGGGCCCCCGGACTGCCCCACGACTTCCTCCTGGGGGGGAGGGTTGTGTGGCTTTGGACCTGCTGCACTGCCCTGGATGTCCTGTCTCCCCTCCATTGCCCCCTCACCGGTGCTTGGGTTCCGAGTGTGCCTCCTGGACTGTTCCCAGCCCACTCCCTGTTCCGTGTGTGCTCCTGCTGTGGCTGTGCCTGGACTTCCTGGGGCCCCCCATTCCGGGACTGCCTGTGTTGCTGTGGGGATGCCCGTGCGGGCTGTTCTGTATTGGGGGTTCTGGTTGCCGTTGCCTGTGTCCCTCTGTGCCCCTGTGCTGTTTCCCCTCCTCTTCCCTGTCCCTCCCTCCCCTCTCCCCCTTGCCTGTTGTGCCTTGTGTGGTGTCTGTCCCGCTGTACCTCCCGCCTCCCTTTCCTGTCCGTGTGTGTGTGCGCCCGGGCGTGTGTGTTTGTGCTGTGTGTTCCACTGTGCCCTCACTGTCTGTGTGCCTGTTGTGTGTGGTACCTGGGTGGCTCTTCTCCCTCTCCCCCCTCCCTTCCCATTTCCCTTGTGTGGGCTTTCCCTTGTGTCCCTTTTGGCTTCCTTTGCCCTCAGGTGGCCATGTCTGTGTCCCGCCCCTCCCCAGCTCCTTCTGGGTGTTTTGACCATGGCCAGGAATCGGCGTCACATCTGTTGCGCTGCCCCAGGCCATGATCTGGTGGCCCGATTCCCTGCCATGGTCCCGCTCCTGTCACGTCTGTTCGGGGCTTTTATTGACCATGGGGGGTGGTTGTTTGGTTCACCACCACTGGGACTCCACTGTGGTGACTCCGGAATGCATAACGTCTGAAATCACCCAATTGCCCACTTGCCTCACTCCATACTTTTCACTCTGTATGAAAAGTTGCATTACTTTTATTCACTTTGGACTGCAGGTGATGAAATTCTCTGCATTCAACTGGAGTGGAGAGAAATGTTACACTGCAGAGAATCTGCTTGTGGAGGTGAAATCCCCCGAAGTCAGGAGGAGGGAAGGAGAGTTCACTGCAGGGGGTATAGGGGAAGTTCCACTGTCTTGCTTGATGTCCTTCATGGATGACAGGGCTGTACTGAAGCCCTGTCATCCAAGAGGGACATTACCTCACAAATGGGCTAACACCGACATACATACATGCATGAGTGGAGTTTCCTCTGATGCCCCCTACAGCAATCTCACATCCTGGAAGTCCCTCTTGCCTCCTGTTTAAGTGGCCAAAGTTGTGGTACCTTGGAGGGGTGATGCTGGATCCAAGTCCCACAACTTTGCATCTGCTTCCAGCATCTGGGTGGTGGTGGGGAGTTGTCAGAGGGGTAGGGGAAGGAAGTTCCTTGTACCCCCACAAGGGTTGCCCAGGTGCACCACACTCTCTCAGAAGGCTCTGTTTGTAATCGAAGGGGGTCCCGGCGGCCCGTCAGGATAGTATTTGGGCCGTTCCTTGGGCTTTCGCACCTGGAACTT